>OZ024836.1:30183165-30309254 GCA_964016985.1 Anodontia alba | reverse complement strand
ATAAAAATAATAATAATAATAATAATAATAATAATAATAATGTCTTTATTTTACGAAATGACATATTTAGCAAACAGGGTACTAATCTAACATATGGTCCTCATTAAAAACTTCTAACAATATAGACATATTATACACATTTACATTGTAAAATCGGCCGACAAGTTCGCCGGGTCGACTCCAGACCAGCGCTGATGTATCTTGGTAATATGTTGCTCCGCCATCGTCCCAGCGCCAAACGGGTAATTTCATAATCTATGACATAAAGCATTCGAACAGTCTAGGAATCGCAGTTAAAAGTTTGCCCCTGCGAGCTGGTCACATAGTTTTGTGTTTTTGTTTTTTTTTGTTTTTTTTTTTGTTTTTTTCTTTCTTTCTTTTCTTTTCCTTTTCATATTTCCTTGCCATCATTCTGTATGCTTAATTTTGGTTTAAGTATCCCGACACTCATACGATTATAATTCAATTTTGAATTAACATTTACAAATATATACTGTCGTTAACAATACATTGCCACTTTTGTAAGGAAAGGAACTAAATAAGCTTTGCTTTCGTTCCAATCCCTTGAATGTATTTAGCTTCGTATGTATATGTGAACTTATTGAATTGTATAAACTAAAAAAGGATACATTTTATATTATGCGATCTTTTTCTTTTCGGAAAAAAAATCTTTACGCATATGCGTAATTCGCGTAATGAGCGCTACGCTTATGTCTCTGTTAAAATAGGCCACTGTCACTACTTTTTAAATGCCCCTCCTATTTAGCATTTAGTAACTTGAAGGAAAAGGGTGGTTTATGCGCAATGAAGATGTTTCTATTTCCTTCCTCTTTATATTTCATACTCTCGCAAACTGATACCATTAGATAGGTGCGGTTGGTGTTTAATGGTCAAAGAAATATATTTTCTCACGAGGATATTTTCAGGGCGTAGTAATTGGCGTCACATTACGTTAATATGTCTGTGCCAAATGTACTTTTTAGCAATAGCACTTGATTTGCCAATTGTTAAACAGAAATTGATATTTTGTCTCACTTCTCAATAAAAATAAAATAAAATAATAAAAATAAAGAATAAAATAAAATAAACAAATATGAAGTAACATTGAAAAGTAATATATTGTAGGTACTCTAATTAGGGCCACATTTGTCTTGATGCCATTTAAGCTATGGCATTTTCACCAAATAAAAAAAAGTAATGAATAATTGGGTTATTTAGCAAATTTGGGCAATTTAGCGGGTTACATATTACAAGGATTTGTCAAGAAAATACGAGCTTCGCAAGCTCAGCTCAGGCTGTGGACATAAAAATCTGCGTAAACTGCGCACGCGTGGTCACGTCTAAGCATGGACAGTTCAGGTATGCCTGAAAAAGACTTTTGGAAGACGTTCGTGAGAAGATAAAATCCGCTCTGTTAATAGGAAAAAAAGATTACTTATTTACTAGGTCGGAAGATAGAAATTGTAGACCAAATGGACCAATAAGATCTATGTGATGACATACTGATACTATCCGCGTTGGTTAATTTCTCAATTTTCTTCAAATATCACGGAAATATCACAGTATAAAACGTACCCTGCCTTTCCTATACAGTTAAGTCTCAATATCTAAAAAAACTAATAACCATAAATACTGTTTAAGTCAAACTAAATTAAAAGAAATATTGACCTACGTAATTTGCTATATGTTCCATACATTTCCATTGCTTTTATCTCAAATTCCTTTTATCTCAAACCAATCAAACCAATCATTCTGGGCCCTTGGAGCAAGTGTGGACATAAAGTCATCCTAGTGGGTAATGTTTATGGGCGTAGGGAAACATTTTTATCAGGACTGCTCCCTGGTGAAAAAAAAAAAAAAAAAAAAAAAAAGAACAGGGAAGCCCGAGGTAATTATTTCATATAAGGCGGTCTGTGACTGGTTATATTAAAGATGAATTCAAAATTTATTTACCTGATTTGAAGAAAAAAATGTTTTTGTGCAATTTCATGATTGCATCAAAGAAATAAATCTTTCTGTTTGTGTATGCTCGAGCCAAAAGAAAAAGTGTTGAAATGTCAAAATGTCAGTTTTCAATGTCTGCCTATGGAGGGGTTGCTACATTCAGCCTCTGAAAGTCCAAGAAAGTGCTGGTGTTGGTGGTGTTTATTTCTTAATTATCTTGCTTTCTAAGCCTAGTCGTTTAATTTAAACAAAGTTTGGAAGCCCTGCTATTCCCTGAACAGAATTCTAAACAACCAATGACTGGCATTAGCTGGGAGCTCTTTGGGAAAAAATCATTAGTTCCCTGTACCCTTATGTGGAAGATGTACTTTGTGACTAGGAATGCACTTTAATTTCTCTCAAACCTTGCCATGCTGATCAAATTAAGGTGCCACGCCCACTTCTAATTGTCAGCCAAGCAGATTGCTTGGTTTAAGTTGTTAATGCAAATTCACATGCCAAACAGTGCAGATCCTGATCAGTTGGTTTCCGAAGAAACCAATTGATCTGGATCTACACTGTTTGCAAAGGAAGAGCATATACGGGTTCAGCATGTCCAGGGTCAATAGGAATCCGAATGATTTTGGTCCTGTTATGAATGAATAAGAAACAAACACGATAAGCACAAACATACACATATTACTACTTATCCTGCTACTTTACCACTAAACATACTTGTCCTACATTTTATACGAGTCAATTTGGCTACGTTTTGATGTGTCTGGACATTGCTGGGTAGCTATCAGAATTGGCCATTGATGAACTGCGGGCAGATAGTAATTGAACTGATACATATACGTTGTTAAGTTATCCGAATATTTAGATGAATAAACGGGAATCACACGGCGTATGTTGAAGAGGACATTTTCTAAACGATTATATGTAATTCCTCCAACCGGAGAGTCAGCTCATGACATATGCGAAAGGTACTTCATTTCTGAGTCAAAGTGAGAACACAGTTAGGTCTTTGTCTTATACATATGTTCTAATTTTGTATTTCTCTGTAAAGATTTACACTGGTTGAACCAAACTGATGACGAGGTTAGATCGTTGCGCGATCACAAAATAGTCACTGAATTGTGGTTTAAAATATACTTTTCCTGACAACTAGCAAGATGTACTGTGTCCTGAAAACCATCTTTGTCGAAGGATATAAAACTGAAAGAAACTATGCCACATCCGGATTCCGAATCCGTCTGACAGTATACATCTTTGTCTAATAAATGCAGTTCTCCTGACTCTTACGTAAATACAACCGCTATAATTTAATTTGAGCCACAACAAGCGAAAAAGTGTCTTTTGCATATGCCGGCATTGAAATCCCAAATCAGCAAACACATAAGTTCAGTTTGATCAAGGTCCTCACTGTCTGTTTGCCAGTACGTTACCAATTCTATACAACATGTACCCCATTTTCCCTATACTACAATCCAGACTCAATAGTTCGAACACCGATGGCTCGTTCACCATGGCTAATTCGATCTCGTTTTTGTCCCTACGAAATTCTTCCAATAGCTCAAGAAACAAATATTTATGAAAATTTTCTTATTTTATCATGAAATTGTATGTTACGTGTACTTATTAAAATCGCCTTATCTGATGAGTGCACACACAATACAACTTTTGAGTAGAAAATCGAAACAAAATATCTAAATTATCGCTATTTGCTTCCTGACCTGGCACCATGATTAACTTTCAGTGGCTGGAACTACCCATGTCTCGAACAATGGTCTCAAAGATGTTCGAGCCATTGAAGTTCGACTGTATATAGTGAAAACAGGGGTATGTAGGAGTCTACAATAGGTTTAAAACTCTTCTATATCAATATGTTTTTACTGCATAAATCTGATTGAATTTGCTCAACGCATTACAGACTGGAGGGGGCCTGTCAAAAGGGTAACTGTCAAACAGTTCAGACCTAGATTAGACGCCGCAGAACGCGGCGTCTGATCAGGGTCTCCGATGTTTGCATATAATTCAACCATTTTTCTTTAAGAATATCTACATCATATACCTGGAAAAATAGATTCTTCCAATATACAGTGTGGGAGAGTTTATTTAGTCTTTAATAGGTTAATAACCGTTTCGTAAATAGTCCTCTTTTCCCATATGAAATGGTGAACTTATCATGGCTTACATAGCTCTAGATAAGAGATGTCTAAATAAACGTTTTTTTTTTTGTTTTTTTTTTCTCCATGAAAACATATGTTGTGGCTACTCATTAGAAGCGCCTCGCGGAGGAGCTTCTATTGAGTACTTACACAATACGTTTCCAAGGCAATATGAAAAAATAAAGAATATTTAATAAATTAAGATTCCAAAACGTACTTTGTCTAGAGCGACGACTTACACGTATACGTTTCACAAAGTCTTGTTTATGTAATATCCATAATCCATTAATTTTCTATCAAATTGGTCAACATAGAGTTTTGATCCTAATGAAATCGCGCGGTAACGCAGTGTTTTTATCTTTACAATTCAAATAATCTTGAAGAGACATTTTCGTTTGAAGCGGCCCATTCAGTACTGTAGAGGAAAATACTGCTAATTAAGCCCTTTAAAGTTTCGGTTTGTCGTTGCCTAGCAACAGCGGAATACGTGGTAGATGTGAAGAATTATGGAGCGTCCACGTCGTGTTTATGCGCTTTACACATCATTTTCCTCAGGCTAGAATATATACTTTTGTCAAATTGATATCTAAACAGTGTTAGTTTGAGACAACGGAGTACTAATATTGGAACGACTGAATTTCTCTCAACATTCTACCGGCACGAAAAAATGATTGAATAAAAGTCTCTCTTCTTACGGCAAATAATTCTTACAATAAACATAAGTAACGCTAAGCACTCTGGTTAAAAATTCACCAGACGACACTTTAAAATAGTTTTCTGATTTCCATCCCCGCCCCCTTCCCCCCTCCCCTCCCCAAAAACAACAACAACAAAAAAAAAAAAAAAAGGATTCTATGCCAATTGCCTCCGAAGGAGACAATTTGCATGAAATGGCAGCACCTGTTTTCTGGGAAATTCTTATTTTCCTGAAAATAAAGAAAAAACAGGATTGGATATTTCATGCAAATTGTCTCCGATGAACACAATTTGTATGAAATAACAAGCCTGTTTTCTGAGAAAAAATAAGAAAACTTATTTTCTAATCCGTAGTGTGTTCTTTGTTTCCAAAGGCAATCTTTTTGACGTTTATTAGTTTAAACATTGTTTTTTCACAAAGTATACCCGAGTGCAAATATACTACTGTGACAATGCATAATGAAGGATCATTACAAAAGTATTTAAGGATTGAAAGTACATTTAAGTAGTCTAGGATCAACATCCTTTAATAATTTATTTGGTACAGTTTATGTAATAACTCTGACAAAACTGAGTGCCCTTATCTTTTACTCGCGCAGACGACTTACAGTGTGATTTACATGAGCACGTGCGCCTGAGATTTCCCATTCATTAGTTATTTTTAATTATTTACAGGAACTGCGTACACGCGCATGTCCTCAAATACATAAATGCACATGTCTTTGGTAGAGTACGTTTCTGTATGTTCGTGCGTATGTGTGTCCGCGCTTCCTTGAATCTATATAACGCCGGCGCTATCCCCTATGGTACTGCCACTTTGACGATTTTTTTGTTTATTTTATTTTATGTTTTTTTATCTTAGTTAAACGAGGTTTGCTGTCTCTGTTGAAACATTTTTTGTATATACCGGCGCCAAAGTATTATCCTGATACCTTGAATTTGATTTCATTTTCGATATTGTATGTATTCTCCCGCGTTTTTTATGAGTTGACTTTCCCGCGCCGCCTCCGTCGTTGCCTTAATGAGATTTAAAAACAACAACAGCAGCACCTTTGTCTGTCTTTGTATTCGTAAAGTGTTATTTTTAAAGATTCAAAGTGCTTCTTTTGTCTAGCCCTTGAGATCGTTTATGCGCTAAAGTATTTATGCAGACATGTGATAGGCGGCTGCGTCAAAATTCAGTCTCACAAATGAAACTGTTACAGTGTATTGTTACTGAAAAAAGTACACACAGTATATAAACATTCACTTTCAAAATCGTTGTTTGCCCCTTCTGAAAATGGGGAGCAAATTATTTTGTATTACAACAGATCACTTTTTAGAAAGGGATTTGTGGACAGTAATACATGTATTCGTACACCTTAAGGAACTGATACATTATCAGGGGGAAGCAACTCTTTCAAAATTGTTTTTATCAACTCCTGAAAAGGGGGTCTACTCTAAAAGGGTGGGAGCCAATTTTTTTCTTTTAAAGTAGGCTTCTTTCCAGAAGGGGCTTGGTGTGCAGGAGAGTAAACAGGAAGTCATATAAAAGCTATGGCCCTTAAATGAAATGGCAGAAAATCTTTCAAGTGTGTTCAGGCCCCATAAGAGCTTTGCATACATGTCCTAAAATTGGAACGTTTCCATTTTGCTACCTGTTGATGTCTAAAATGTTTTAGTCTGATCTTGGTCTGCAATGTTTTCTTCAAAGACTTAAGCGTCTGTTATACAGAGGCGATATTTCTGTTGACATACCGTGAATGAACACGAGCTGAACCGCGAACGGGCACGAGCTGAACTGCGGGTGGGCACGAGCTGAACCGCGAATGTCTACAAGATAATCTGAGGATGGCCACGATCTGAGCCGCGAATGGACATTACCTGAACGGCGGATAGCCACGAGCGCTAAACGCGGGTGGTCATGAGCTGAATTACGGATGAATTTGAGCGGAACCACGGATGACTACGAGCTGAACTGTGGATGGACACGAGCGGAACCATAGATGGCCGAGAGCTGAACCGCAGCCGCCCACGAGCTGAAGAGCAGATGACCATGAGCTAAAATGATCACTGGTCAAAATATTTTCACCACTGTGACAGTGGCGGCCGGCTAGCGCAGTGGACAGAGCATCCCAAAGTCCCTCTTTGGAGACCCGCTTTAGCAGGGCGACTAAGCGTGCAAATTCCGTCCATTCGTTCGTCCGTTCGTTCGTCCGTTCGTCCATCCGTCAACATTTCCCCAGGTGTCTTGTGAGCGCAACTCCCCTTACATTGTACCGATTGTTTTGAAACTTTGCATGTGTTTTCTTCATGGTATGAGAATGTGCATGTGCTTTGGATATAATTGTTAGATCATTTCTTGTCATTTTTTCCACATGGTGAACTTAGTCATTTTTCACCCTCGATATATAGATAGTGGGTACCTCTTGTGAGCGCTACTCCTCTTACAGTTTTGTACCAATCGTTATGAAACTTTGCATGTGTTTCCTCCATGGTGTGAGTATGTGCATGTGGTTTGGATATAATTGTTAGATCATTTTTGTCACTTTTTCCACATTGTGAACTTAGTCTTTTTTCACCCTCAATATATAGACAGAGGGTACCTTGTGAGCACAACTCCTTATACAATTTTATACCAATCTTTTTGAAACTTTGTACATGTTTCCTCCATAGTCTGAACTTGTACACGTGCTTTTGATATAATTCTTGCGTTATTATTTGTTTCTTTTTTTTTCTACTTTGTGGACTTTGTCATTTTCTGACCTCAGATGTATAGGCAGTGGGTACCTTGTGATTGCAACTCCTCATACAATTTTATAACGGTCTTTTTGAAACTTTGCACATGTTTTCTCCAGGGTCTGCATAAGTGCATGTGGTTTAGATATAATTTTTAAATTTTATTTTTGTCACTTTTTCCACTTTAACTTTGTCATTTTCTTACCTCAGTTTTTATGAAAATAGACTGTGCGGTACCCTTTTGAGTGCACTTCTCATGCATCATATGAGACTATGCATGTGCTTTTATTTTACCTGAAACAAACATTACTTTTTGGGGGAGGGGGAGGGGGTGGGGTCGGGGGGTGTGGCAGGTGCGACATCAACTTCACCGAAGTTCGATCTATATTTTCTAAGAAAGGTGTTGCGTTAGTCCCCATAGAAGGCTAAAACCCGCTGACGTTGGGGCTGACGACAGAGAAGTGTTCCGCAACATCAGAAAACGTACCTGCCGACATGTGCGTCCAGCAAAGATCCAGATCAGTCTGATAAGAATGTCCACTGGGCGCATTTAGAATAGCCAAGCATGTAACTGTTCGTGTGGAAAACGAAGACTGATCAGACTGCGCGAATGCGCAGGCTGATTTGCGTCTGCACTGCACGCGCATCTCAGAAGATGTTATCTCACGATTTGTCTCCAGTATAAATGACATTCTCTTGCTAATATTGTAGTGTGTTCGAAACCCGCTTGTTCCATGGTTATATTGCATTCTTTGTGACATAGCCTTTGTAGCGTTTCACCTTATTATTGGTCCGACATGACAGAACAGCGTCAGTGATGATGATAATGGTGAAAGTGTTGATGATATCATCATAGTGATTCTGTGCATTTATTTAATAATGCAATTTCATTACAATTTAAACATCGATAGTTATTTATAATTTGGTTTATAGGCCGATGAAACTGACCTGTCGCTTTGACGTTTTGATTATAATACATTGTATTTATAAGCATCGGTTAACTGCGAAAACAGGGCTGCGTTCAGAAGTGCAATTTATTTGCGATTGTTTTGCTCTGGCCCCTGTGCATATTGGCCTAGTCATAAGGTACAGGGATCCAAAGCACAACATTCACTCACTCTGAACATCTGAACGCAGCCAAAGTATTAAAGCAAGTAGCAGTGGCGGCTTAATCAAGATTTTTCTTTTCTGATGCCTTAAACACAACCGCAACAAGCAATATTTCATTTTTTCTAGAATTCATGTAAATCCAGCAATTTACCCCTTTATAAGTAAAATGGGGAAACAGGTTAGTTGTTGCCGACAGATAACGAATTTATGGGGAAGTTAACCTGATGAAAATGTACCAGTGACAGCAAAGACGCTGTTAAGAGTGTGTGGATAACCATATGTAGTTTGAAATTGTGCATTTCGCGAACGGCCAGGAACACTTTTCGCCACCAAATTGCAGCACATCGGCCTTGGCCCCTTCGGGATACTATACGAAAGGTAAACTCACATTACGAAAAGAAGCCAATTCAAATATATTAAAAATTTTACCACCAAAAATTGAAAATTTTCAAATAAAAATTCTGATATGTTTCTATATTTCTGTTCAAAACATAGATTGTGGGTACTCGTTAATCTATGTTTTTTGGCAAAATAAGAAAAGTAATGTAAATCCCTGTAAGTCCCAGTTTTACTATATAAAAGTGGGGTTTAAGGGGGTCAAAATTATATAGGCGTGTTTTTGTGATGTAATACTATCTATTGATTCGACGCGAAGGCCCTACTCAGCCTGTGTGATGCACATCCTGGCCTTCGCTGTCTGCATATGCCCCAAAGGCGCTTTTCCCATGGCGCGGCCTATTGAGTTGCCTTATTCGCGAGATAGTGCAACCCTGTAAGCATTCTACATAAATCTATAGCGGGCCGTTATCGGCCCATCAGGGTAGTGACGGGCCGATAACGGCCCGCTGTAGATTTATAAAAAAAATGCTAGCTGGGAAGACCGTTGCCCTTTTCCAGACTTTAGTACCTTTAGGTTTAATTTGCAGAGGTTTTTACAAATCATTTGACGCCTGGGGCAGGGTTTTTAATCGTTTAAAGAGACAACAGTAATTACCGTAAATATTCATACAAAACACATTAATCAACTTCCTACCGTACTTATCTTTATACGTAAAATAATGACTTGGTCACCTGCTCATATGCATAATATTTAATGGCAGACTGGCCAACACTATAGAAAGGTAAGTAAAAGGAACATTTTGGTCTTTGTTTAAGCATGTTATCCGGTACAGGGTATGGAGGGTAAATACAGCAGTCTAATTTACTTTGTCTGAGACTGTTGACAACTTCTGTCACTGACAAAAGAATTCAACACTTTGATTATATACAGAGCAAAAAACAAAAGGGTCACACCGAGTTGTACAGGTAATGTTTGAGACGTCAATAGTTTCGTAGCCGCAAAGTCAAAAATGTACCTTCGGTCACGTGCTCACAGCGAAGATTCAGATCACGCAGTCCGATCACTCTCCTTACCGAACGCACTTTGGATAGCTAAGGATGCATATTATCTTCATGCAGACAACGAAGACCTTGAACGGACTGCGAGGATGCGCGGGATGATTTGAGTCTTGGTTGGGAGCATATATCAGAAAGTACGCGTTCTATTGTAGCCACTAAAATGTTTGGACTGCAGGACACTTTTTTTTTTTTTGATGAAATATCAGTTACTGTATTGATTAACTGTGAAAATCATCTCCGACAATTATGCGATAAATTAGTAGAACTGGGATATAATTTAAAAGGATCTGATTTAAAGAAGCGGCTCAAGTCTCGTTTACTCATATTTCGACCCTTGCTGTATTTCAAGTCTTGGTCGCAAAAAGTTATTCAAAACAGCTGATAGTAACTGAATAATAACTGTTATTCTTATTTGGTGTCTTTCACCGTCAGTCCTGTAAACGTAGCCCCGTCTAAAAAGAGGTTTATTTTAAAAGAAAAGAAAGGAGGCAAACTGATTCACAAATGTGTGTCCCGTGAACATTCCTCTTAACACCACAGTGCAGTACAAATTACAGTGGTTGTGTTCTTTAACTGGAGGATATGTATGAACAGCTCAGTTATGGGTTTCAATGACAGAAATATAGAAAACTGCGCCCCGAACCAAAAAAATCCATGTTATGTTCTGTAACATCCGTATTAACATAAGACTTCTTTCTCTTCAAACAGTTCTTCAGTTGTAATTGTGCGGTCTTATACAAAATATGTTAGGATGCCCAGAAAAAGACCAGTCACGGAACACAACCCTTCCAAGTCGCCATGTAAGGGTTAAAGGGGATCTGGCACATCTCCAAACTTCAAGTATGAAACTGACAATCAAGGATCTAGCTGAACAAAAGCCAATGGTCATTTTTCTAGTGTCAGAAGCATGTGCTGTTCCACTAGTTGGCGAAGTTATTTGTCATTCTTTGAATGTAAATGAAGCTTTGAGACCCAAAGCATTATTCCGTGCGACTTGGAAAGCTTACATAAAACTGGATGACCCTGTTCATTAACAGGCAGCGCTCAGTGCATGCTAGATCTGCCCCAAGTTGATGTTTTCTAAGTGCACCTGGTCACTTTTAGTGACAATACATATTCAATGGATATAACAGGTGGAAACAAAATAAAATGTATTTATCATACATTTCAACGTAAGTTTGGAAATCTTACTTAATAAGTGAATAATTAACTGACACTTACGTTGTTGGAAAGAATTTATGGCTTGTGTAAACAGAAATGGAGTCATTCGTAAAAAAAAAAACAAAAAACAAAAAAAAAAAAAAAAAAAAAAAAAAAAAAAAAAAAACAACAACAAAAAAACAGGCATTCTTGAATTATTTTGATTTTTTTCTAAAACTTTTACCTCTATCGGGCTAAAAATTTTCAATTTTTGACCTACCTTTCCCTTGCAGCATCTTGTATGCATTACTATTCGTAAACAGAATTCGAGTTATTCGCAAAATAAAATAGGTACTTTTTTCAGGGGGAAATTTAATAGTTTTCATGTCATTTAATTTCGTGTTTGACAATACGTCCTTGGACCTTATAACATGTGTTTTGTGATGGAATATCATGTTTCCTCACATTCGTAAATGCTTTTAGAATATTTGCAATGTATCTAGCCTTCTCCATATTTCACAAAGTTTGCAGTAATGGCTGACCATTATCCTTAAATGACCTGAAACGGCATGACAAAACGACACTCTAACGCAAACAGAACACACAAACGTACAGGAAGTGTAAAGGGATACGGTATTGGAAAGATCAGTCATGTAGACCAGGGCCCAGTTGTTCAAAACTAACAAATTATGTCGTTAGTTAAAGTATCGCTAAAACTTTGATCACTGAATATGGCATATGCACTAATACTTTTACTGAAAAAAAAATGTGAGTAGCTTTTGCTTTTGCTAGCAAAACATACCTGTGATATATTGAATGTTGTACTTATACTAGAACAACTAACATTTTGAGCACTAAAGAGCTTGTTAACGATGCTTTGAACAACGGGGCCCTGTTAATTTTGATGTATTATTGTTGCCAGTTCATTCAATATATTGTTATGAGTTTTGCACGTGTTTGCTTACAGATGTTTTTATACGCCCGTTTGAAAAACGGAACGTATTATGTTACGGGGTCTTGAGTCCGTCCGTCCGTCTGTCTGTAAACTTTTTTCGTTTCCGGCTAACGCCTCCTACAGTTTACAACTGATCAAGCTGAAACTTGGTTTATAGTTAGACCATGAGCAGCGCATATTGTTTCGGGGTTACAGTCAACCAAATATTAGCAGAGTTATGCCCTTTTAAAATTTGTGTTAACTTTTCGTATCCGGCTAACTCCTCCTACATTTAACTGAAACTTGGTTTATATCATGATGTGGAACAGCGCATATTATTTCGAGGTTATAGTCAACCAAATATTAGCAGAGTTAAGTCCCTTTGAAATTTCGGTAAACTTGTTTCGTTTCCGGCTAACTCGTTCTACAGTTTACATCTGATCAACCTGAAACTTGATTTATGGTTAGAGCATGATATGGAGCAATGCATATTATTTCGAGGTTATAGTCCACCAAATATTAGCAGAGTTATGTCTCTTTGAAAATTTTGATATACGTTTCGTTTCCGGCTAACTCCTCCTACAGTTTACATTCGATCAAGCTGAAACTTGATTTAAAGTTAGACCATGACGTGGAGCAAAGCATATCATTTCGAGGTTACAGTCCACCATATATTAGCAGAGCTATGCCCCTTTGAAACTTCTGTAAACTTTTCGTTTCCGGCTAACTCCTCCTATAGTTTGCACCCGATCAAGCTGAAACTTTATAAATACTTACACTATGATGTGGAGCAGTGCACATTATTTCGGGGTTACAGTACACCAGTAGTATAAGAAATACTAGTTTTGGCGCACCCGGGAAAATCAGGCAATTTATTTTTTCTGAGCCAATACCTGAAACCACCCTTTTCAATTTTTTTTTATATATATTATCATACACCAATGCCCCAAAAATAACACGCCCAATAGTCTTTTAAAGCATCATAAAAATTTAGAAGGGTATGACTCAGCCAGGAATATTGTTGTGCCCGTATGCAAATGATGTATTGCCGTCTTCTCGTATGTATCGCTTATTGTCAAAACATAAAAGATTTTTTTTGTTATTTCATAACTTTTTATTTTATGTTTGTTAGATGCAATAGTTTTCATCGTGTGCTCCATTTATGAAGAGTTAAACAAAGTATTTTTGTAATCCTCAAATTCATTGATTTTTTAACAACACCTTTCGCGACACCTTTGCATTTTTTAATGTATTTATCGTCAATACAATAGGAATACACTTTACTTCTGAGACCAACAAACTCATTGATAGGCACACCAGCAGCCTCGTCTTTCATTTTTCCAATTACATTTTTTTTTCATTTTCTTCAGAATAATATTTACTATTTATTGAATAATCACAAGTATCAAAATATTTTCCAATAAATTTTATATAACATAATTATATTATGGGTAGAATTTTTTTTAAAACGTATTGATACTTATTTAAAAAGGGGTATTCCAGAACAGTTTTTATGTTGTAGGTTTTTATGTTATAAAGTTTGCGAGAACTGTGGAACTTTTGAAAGTCAAACTTTTCACCGGCGTGGTGTGGATCTTAGAATTTTTAGATTTAAAACAAAACATCGTAATAAATACTTTCTAAAACTAATATAGAAATACATTATCACACTTACACGTTCTGATAGTTATTTTGGGTGTTATTGAAAATGTACTTCCTAATACTAATGGAGGATGTATTAAATCTATTTTGCAAGAACTTTGGAAGTTCGTGGTTTATCATCAAACTTGTGTAGTCTTCATGTAGAATCTGAGATTAGTGATATGAATATATGAAGAAATCCAAAGCCCTGAAATTACTATTACTTATACTTGTAAAAAGAAGTTGAAGAAGAATTATTGGAGTTAATATTCTTGTCCATCTGTTATAAAGATTATATAATACATATTATATATAGGATGTCTAAACAAGAAATAATCCAATCACATCACCGTAATTATCTGGGTGAGATTCGGGGGAATAAACTTTTAGAATATATAAGTAAGACTGGGGAAATATTAATACAGTATTATTTTTCAGACGATGCCCAAAAGAAAGCAGCACTATATCGTATATTGATGGGAATAAGTAAAAGTGTAAATAATCCCAAAAAGGTAAGAGAGGGAGTGCCACAATCACAAACCGCAGCCCTTCCCAGACCCCAAGAGGAAGAGGAAACCGACAAATCTAAACAAGCACAAACCGAACAAACGTACGAAAAGCACTAAGATTAGCAGCTCTCTCTTCCCCAAGCGATACTAAAAGGACTGAAAACACAAGAACAAAATGACACACGGAAAGACATTCAACAAATCGCCTCGTAGAATAAACCACAAAGCAACAAAGAGTAAGACTAACACCGGGACCACCGCTTTAGAACGGTCGGTAGAGCAAACCACCGGGGGGTTTAAAGCACTTTTACAGCTAGCTAACTTCACCCTGCGTCCCGATGCTACTCTTAATACAGAAATACATAAAAATTCGGTTCGCATAAAGCCTCCCAACTCAGTCAATGCATCAAAGCGAAAACATAAAAATCAAATTAATCACTATAATAAACAAAGACGAGTACTCATGGCTAATTCTACATAATTCCAAAGTTGTGTAAAATTTGTAAAAATGAAAAAAAAAAAGAAAACAAAAAAAAAAAAAAAAACAAAAACAAAAAAACAAAAAACAAAAAAAAAACAAAAAAAAAAACAAAAAAAAAAAACATTATTTTATTCAGAATGCTGTTATGTTTGTAAAAACATGCGGTAAAACTGAACTTGGTGTTATTATTGAACATTTAACAAAAACTAATAGAAGGCAATACAAATCAATAAACCATATTAAAAATATGCTCAAATGCTTACAGGCTAAAGAATGGTGCGACGTACCAGATGAAATATTAAATATTGTAAAAAATGATTTACGAGAAGGTTGTTTAATGTCAATTATTAAGTTGATATTAAAAAAACACAGACTATCACAATGTACCACAAATATGTTGCAGAATAACGGATGCCCCAACAATTTATTTATCAAATGAAACGGAAGAGCGAATTATATATTTATTACTAGAGACTTTGAGATCATTTAAAAAACACCGCCCACCGTAAAGAAAAAAAAATATCTCAGTTATTCATATGTTTTTTAAAAGAAATAGATCTAGAAGAATATGATAAATATTTTAATCTTCCAAAAGGTAAACATACATTGGAAGAGCATGACAAAATATGGGAAAAATATGCGAAGATATGGGATGGAAATTTTATTATTCTATTAGTTATATTGTAGATGGATATACCAAATTATGATAATAAAACAAAGAGTACTAAAAAAATCTATCAGTTAGAAGATTATATGCCCGGCCAATGTTTTCGGATGCTTATATGCGGCGCATCGGGAACGGGGAAAACGAATACATTGATTCATATGTTGTTAAAACCATTGATATATTACGACAAAATATATTTATATGCAAAGAATCTGGAACAAGACAAATACAATTTATTCACAGAAAGTTTAAATAAAATTACAAACAAACACAGGGTTTTATTAGAAGACATACTAGTTTCTTCAAACAACAAAATTATTCCAGTTGATGTAATGGCTACTTCTGGTCAAAAAGTAATTGACTTTTGATGATTATGTTTGTGAAAAGAATCAAAATGATATTATCAATTGTTTTATTCAAGGGAGGCAAAAGAATTGCTGTGTAATTTATCTATCCTAATCATATTATAAAACACCAAAGGATATAAGATTAAATTGTTTGCATTATATAATTTTTGAAGCACCAAGTAAGAGAGAGGCTATGTCTATATGCAACGAACAAAGTATACTATTAGATAAATATAAAGCAGCATTTAGCAAAATGTTTTATTTATATTGATAAAACAAAGAAGAAGATAAAAAGAATTTTTATGGTGACATATAATAAAGATGGGATTTTTTAATCATATTGGCGAAAAAGGTGGGGAAGACTCTGTATGTATTATAAATTTTAGTATTCTTGCTGCAGAGTATGTAAGACAGGAGCAAATGACTAATTGCCTTCATAAAGGGAAGAATCAAACGAATATTCTTAGGAGCAGCCTAGACATGGGGAATAAAAATATATAGCGAATATAAAGGATCCGTCGAGCCCAAAAGATGCCATTCCGAAGAGGTTCCTTTTTAAAAGATTACAAATTATAAACCTGCGAAGTTTTCAGAAATTGCATCAAAAAATAAAGGCGCTATTTAAGCGATTCAGGATAAATTAAAGGAAAATAGACAGGCTTTCCTGCTGGATCTAAATTCACTACGGAAAGAATTAGAAACAATGATGAGCGAGAGCCTAAAGACTGAAATCGACAGTAATGAAAGTGAAATTATAAAAAAAATAAAAAAAAAAAAAAATAAAAAAAACTAAAAAAACTTAGAGAGGACATTCGTCAAGGAGTCGAGTCATTGAGAGGGGCATTTGAGAATAATGCGGAAAAACAAGTAAGTAATGATGAACTTCAACAGAAATTGGATGAGTTGAATAATAAGTTTCAAGAAGACATTGAAAGAAGTAAAAGAATGATTAATAGAAATAAAGATGAGGTGAGAGAGGAACTAACGAGAATTAGCGAACAAATGAGAGTAACTGGGGAAATTATAGAAAAAAAAACAACAAAAAAAAAAAAAAAACAAAAAAAAAAAAAAAAAAAAAAAAAAAAAAAAACAACAAAAAAAAAAAAAAAAAAAAAAAAAAAAACAGATATGGAAGAAATTGATTCTGACACAAAAACGAACACTTCAGAAAGGAAAAACGTTAGAAACATCTCTACGAGTGGCAAGCAGGAATATAAGAACAAATGAAGAGGGTATAGAAAGTTTAACAACTGAACTAGAAGGTCTTTAGACAGAAATGGAGGAAGAGCTAAATGGGAAAATGAAACCTGCTATAGAAAATAAAATAAGAAGAATAAATCGGTCTATTAAGAAAATAGAAGAAATACTTGAAGGGAAAACGTCAATAACATCAGATCTTGATATGGGTAACAAAAGAATATTGAATTTGCCTCCTCCAAGAGACCCAGAAGAAAGTACACATAATTATAATGATCCTGTTACTGTCAAATATTTATATGACGCTATGAAGGATATCGCGGGAAAGACAGACAAAAGATATTTGAAAAAAGAAGGCGCCAGCACATTAAAAGGCAGACTAGATATAAGCCTACAAAGAATTAGTGGCCTTGCTGGTCCTGTCGAATAAGATGACGCAGTAAATAAACGCTATGATGCGGCAAGAGTTCAGGGACTAACCGATATCATTAGTGAAATGCTGCCTGTCAAGAATATTGTAGAGGTATATAATAAAATATTTGGTGTTATTGATAATCAGATATTATTATTAAAATATATGTATCCCAGTAATATCTGGAAAAAAACAGATACACGACGTAGGAACGAAAGTATATTTACATAGTTATAACAATGAAAAAAAGGGAACGGGACAGATTCATAAAAAAAATAATCCTGGGTTTCGAACCTGCAACCTTCCGCATGGTAGGCGAACCCTCTCCCGACTGAGCTATGGGGGCTGTTTCGGTGCCGCCCGAAAACTAAATATATATTGCTAAGCAGCTTCATTTTTCTACAGCTAAAAATAAACATAACTCAATAATGTGCGTATGGAAGGACAAAGAGTACAGTATCGTTCGAAAAGAATTATAAGTATCCTGTTTTTAATTTTTAGTATTTTCCTGTTTAGGTTTGTCCAAACCTCGCAGTTTTATCGTGATCTTGAAAACACTTTTCAAAGCATAATGTACAATGACTAAGATGGCGTGCCCTTTTACGGTAATAACAGAAAAGATCGTTGTGCAGATTCTTTTCGATTGTATGGCATATTCGTGATTTCATACAGCTGCTCAAGACGATGAGCTTAAACGACTACGTCGAAAAAGCGGGAGATGGAAAGAAGTTCGCAGACATTCTATATTAACTAACTTTTTTGAACTAAGCAGCATTCCTACTATTGAACATTCATTATATGCAGTTAAAATACCTGGACGGTTTACTGTGGAATATAATATTAGTCCAACAGTAAGATATACGGACCCAGGAGACCCGGTTCTTATAAGATATTTCTATGGATTTATCCAGGGGCTCCACCCAGACGCGATGAAATATGCATCTTTAGAGATACGATACGGTATTACTAAGTATAATATAAAAGATGATTTTAACTTTGTGGAGGGCGATATATTTTATTTTTCGGGTACTTTCTCCAGGGAATCCCAAGGGGGTTTTGCTACTGGCGCGTCAGTATCTTTTTATTATAATTCATAAAAAACATATTTGTATGATATATAGATGGAACAAACAATCACGCTTTCATCCCAAGTAGCAAGAGTGGATAATTCTTGTCACCGAGTGACTTTACAACAGTATTTGATCGGCCAATTACACAAGATAGAAGTAGAAGCGCATTTATAGGCCTCAAGGAAATAAACACGATGACATATTCATGGTACAATGTTAGTAAAGAATATAATAATGATATAATAAGATATCACAATGACACAATGCTATTCTTATTCCGAACTCTCTATATACGGGAACTTCTTATTGAAAACGACGATATGGAAACAGATAGTGATAGCCCAATTAAAACTGAATTTGATTTGACTAGGTTTAGATGCTTAGTAACAATTTTGAGGGGGTTTACTCTCGACTTAAGAGATAGTAATTTTAAGGAACATTTGTTTTGAAAGGGAAATAATCAGGAAATCAAGGTTTGGGACCAAGGCCCCGAACATAACGAATGGCATCGACACTCTTTACATTCACTGTCTAATCAGTAATTCAATTGTTGATGGAAGATATAGTGACACAATATATACAATGAGTACAGCGGCTCTTACAAGAAGTTACCCATTTTCGAAAGAACCAACAAGGATTTCGTATTGCGAAGTGAACAAGACAATCATTAACAGTATTAGAATATATATTACAGATGTGTTTGGCAGAATAATAAACCTATACGGTGTTGATACAAGTTTTAGTTTTATCATTAAAGAAGAATAAACACGTATAGCTAATATAATGGGAGTACAAAGGAGATATAACCAAAATTTGGGTGAATATGAATATTATGATGCTTTGACAGAAACGCGGTTTGAATATAATCCATTAACAGAATGGTCAGGATTTTTTTTTTATTTTTCAAACTTAGCATCGGAAGGTGTAAAAAAGCAGCATCAAATGCAGCAGAGGCGGCATTAGAGTCGAGAATGAAAAAAGTTGGAGAAAAAGCCGGAGAATATGCATCAGACAATATTTTTCCCAAAAAACCAATGGGGAAGATAATAACTGAAGAATTAATAAAGGAAGAAACCCCTAAAACCCCAAGGGATCCGTATTTGAAATCAAGATTGTTCGGGCGCGGGAATGAACGAATTAAAAAAGTTATTAACAGGAGAAAAAAATTTGATTATGATATAGTAATGTTTAGAAGCACAAAGTACTGCAATCGTTTGAATATATGTCAATTCAACTTAGCACACCTGTGACATTACCGGGTAACAATGCCAATCAAAGGAATGATGGTTATACATTTTTAATAAATGACAGATCATCTTTCTTTGATTGATATAAATGCCTATCTGGATATAACTTTGAAAGTAAACAAAGTTGCGGACGGGGCAGGTTACGCGGCTGATGTTGCTATTGCCATGATTAATGGCGCTGCCTCATATCTTATCTACGAGTAAAACAAAATGGCAAACTAATCTATTTCGAGTGACAAATATCAGGGATCTTCTCGAAATGTCACAAGATTATTCGGAAACAACAGGAACGAGTGAATACTTTCATTTAGATACAACAGGTACAACAGGATACTTTTGCACATTGGATGGCCCACAACCGGGGATTTTTAGATCGTCATAATCTCATTACTGGTGCGTCGAAAGTAAAATCAATAATCCCATTAAATAAGTTTACTTTTTTTTTGATGGGTTGAGAACAAATACCTCCAAGCCAAATTCAATTAGAATTTGGATTGACACATGATAATAATTTATTATTTAGGGCAAATGATCGAAGGAGGTTTGTTGTAACCAGACTCATGTTGTGGATTCCTAGAATGATTTTCAGTTCAGATGGTCTTTCATATGCAATGGAATAAAACAAAGACAATGTGGACATATCACCGAGAAATGGTGCTGGAATCAGTATTGTCTAGACAGCGGGAATCAACATTTACTATTACACCCGGGGTAAAAAAAACCCAAACACATGTTTATTTACAGATGACAAATAAGACTCAATCAAGAACAAAATCCACACATTTTTGATACATTCAAGATAAATGCTGGCGACGGCAATTGTTATTTACAATCGGCGAGACTGGAAGTTGGAAACGGCATATATTATCCAGAGTTAGAATATTCATTTGATAATATGGCGAGAACATACAGAGATGTGATAAACTATACTGGAAAACATAATGACAAATACCGGGTCTCGTTTGACTAGAGAAAACTTTCAATCATTATTTGGTCTTATTCATTTTAATTTCACATATAGCGATGATGCACTGCAAAGTTTATATCCCAAACAACTCATATTACGGTATAGATTAAGTCAGGCTGCTGGTACTACAAAGTTTATGCAATATTTTTTTATGATGAAGAGGTCAAAGTTGATATTGTTGGAAATGAAACAGTAATAATCTAAAACATTATTTATATTTAATATAGATGACTTCATACAAACCATATTCAGAACAAAAACAGACGTTAGCAAATGCGTACAAAAAAAAAAAAAAAAAAAAAAAAAAAAAAAAAAACGATCTTCGCTAACACTTCGACTTAAGAACAGTCAACTGACAGGGGATTTTCCTCTTTTTTTTTTTTAACACAAACACAAATTAATAGAATTAAAAAGGCGCTTGCAGTTGGAAGAGGAGCAGATTTAGAATATCAAAATCACAAATGTCGGTTCAAAGTAAAAATGGTGGATTTTTAGGGCGCTGGCTAGTCTTGTTCGTGGGTTAATTCCCCTTGCCAGCAAAGTGGCGGCACCATTAGCAACTGGTGCACTTTCAGGATTGGCGTCAATAGGAATAGGGAAATTATTTCGATCAGGGATGATAACCATACAGGCTTCACAAAAAACAAATGTATTAAAAAATGTTGGGCCATATTTAACGAAAAGACAAAAGGATAAGATTGGGAAAGGCAAACCGTTTTCTCTCACCACAAATCAAAAGACGATGCAGAATTTCTCCCACTTTTGTTGGGGGCTATTGGTACTTCACTAATTCCTTCAGGGAAAGGAGGCCTACAAATTGATAGCCAACCAAGGTTCATACCGAAGGATACCAAGAATTAAAAAAAAAATCATTTGAAAATAAACCAATTAATAACTTAGATATTAATCTTTGGGTTACTGAATTAGGAATAAAAAAAACTTTGATGGCGTTTTTGATAAAAACAATATTAGAAATGAAAATTGTGGAGTAATAAATCTTGATGATCCTCATGGGCCTGGCACTCACTTGACTTGTTATATAAACGATATGTATTTCGATCCAAATGATGTAATAAATATAGAAATAAGAAATCTCACAGACGTACAATTAACAATTTTTGGACAATAAAGTTAATGTTATCAATGACATTATAATTAATAATGTTAGAAACAATAAAGTTAATGACATTAAAATGTTACTTATTAATATAGAGATGTCATTGCAAAGATGGAAAGAATTGGCCGGGAAAAAGAAAAAGGTCGAACAATATTATGAGGACTGGTATGATAAAGTTAAAGATTATAAATTTAAACGAGCCGCCAGTACAGACTTTTATAGAAGATCAACGAAACCAATCACAGAAAAAAATGAGGAACAAACAAAGAAGATTGAAGAACAAACAGAAAAGCAATTGACATTGGTGCCAGATCTAATAAAATTTGATGAACCACCAAACGTACCCGCGCTTCTTGATGCTCCTACACCTGAAAAAGCAGCAAGACCAAAAGTGGGCATGACTATAGTTATTGACGCCGATATAGACGAAGATATAATCAAAGATCGTTATAACTTGAAAATGCCCTCTGAAATGATAGGAAAAAACCAGAAGAATTATACGAGATAGTGAATAGCCTTCAACAAGAACAAAACGCATTTTACCAAAAAAGCAAATACGTTAGCCGAAGAAGGTAAAAAATCTTCCTTAGCATATGAAATAGCACGCCGCACCAGTGAAACCTTAACGAATTACAGAGAAGCATTAAGAGCAACTGCTAAGGGAGACAGATTGATTAAAAAAAGGTAAAGGTCTTTCAAGACACCCATATAAAATGGGAAAATACGGAAAATATGGGAATTTACAAATTGATGTACCTCAACTTGTTGAAAATAAAAGACTTGTTGTGACGGGTGATGGCTTTATTATGATGGATGAAAATGTTGATTCTGACCTTATTGATCTATTGACGAAAAGAATGAAAACAAAAAAAAAAAAACAAAAAAAAAAAACATATTCTAATTTATCTTAAGATATCTTCAAGGAAACAACTGATCTCTCTGGTTTACAACCAAGAAAAAGAAGCAAAAAGTATAATATTATAAAAGGAGGATGCATTACAACATTTTATAATAGCTCCGATCGATGATCTTATTGATTTTCTTGAATTAATTATCGGTTCGATTGAGGCAGGAAATAACAACAATAGTATGAAAAATAAGGGAGTGACAATAATAGATGAGTTACTAAAACTCGAGACTATTTCCAAAGATCAACATGAAATATTATATAATCAAAATTATATTTAATATATATATATATATGAGCAGTTATTGTATAAAAGAAAAGAAAATTACAGAAGATGTTAATCCTAAATATGTCTTAACAAAAAATGGGAGACTGATGAGAAAATAAATTTGTGCATCATGTGGAATAACAAAGACCAAATTCATCAAAAAAGATGGCGGGGCTGTTGATATTCACAAGGCCCTATTGCCTAAAAAAGGGATTGACCCTTCCTAGATATAAATATTGCGGACCTGGTAATCCCCTTGATTTAGGAAAACCAACTAATGAACTTGATAAAATTTGCATGAAACATGACTACTGTTATTCAAATGGCGTACCAAAAAGTGAATGCGATTAAAAAATGTTAAAAGATTTGGAAAAAGCAAGAGTAAAACATTTGGTGAAAAGGTTACAAAGAATTTAATAGTGAAACCTGTTATCGGAACAAAATACAAACTTGGTTTGGGAAGAAAAAAAAACTCAAATGGCAATCTTAGCCGATGAAATTACATAAATCAATAAGAAGAAAGTTTCAGAAAAGGTCTGTCATTGTTGTTGGGATTGATGATACATGGTCTGCTGATTTGGTTGATATGACTTCTTTTGCTAAATTTAATAAAGGAATAAAATATCCTTTAACAATCATTGATATTTTCAGTAAGTATGCATGGGCATTGCCAGTAAGAGATAAAACTGTCACAAAGACATTTAAAAAGGTAATGATTAACAGTAAAAGAAAACCAGAAAGGCTTTGGGTTGATGAAGGTTGAGAATTTTACAATAGTGAGTTTAACACACACCTGGAGAAAAAATGGAATTTTAATGTATCACACATTTAATGAGGGTTAAGCCGTTGTTGTAGAGCGGTTTGATAGAACATTGAAAAATAAAATGTGGAAGCATTTTACCACAAACAATACAAATAAATATCTAGATGTTCTTTCTTTAATCCTAGAAAAAACAACAATAAATTTCACAGAACTATCAAAATGATTCCCAAAGAAGCAAGTCAAAAGACAAACAAAGGTCGGATTTATTTCATAAAAGATAAAAAAGCAAGAATAACTCCAAAGTTTAAACCACATGATCAAGTTCGAATTAGTAAACATAAGAGAAAATTTGAAAAGGGTTATACCCCAAACTGGACTGAGGAAATCTTTGTTGTAGATAAGGTTAACATGACAAATCCTGTGACATATCATTTGAAAGACCTTAAAAATGAAAAGATATTGGGTTCTTTTTACCAGCAAGAATTGGCTCGTGCTAAACAAACAATATTTAGGATCGAAAAGGTGATCAAACGTGACAATAAAAAGAAGATGGCTCTTGTAAAATGGTTAGGATATTCTGATGAACATAATTCTTGGGTTCCTTCTGGAGTACTTATAAAAATATTAATAAATAATATAATGGAAAAAAATTGAAAGTACAAGATCTCTTTTGCGCCATCTAAATAAATATTTGGCAGCATATCGAAAGAGTTATAGACTTTGCGGAGGAGTCCACCTTTCAATTCAAATAGTCTACGGCCTGGTCGGTTGCGGGGCGGCTTCTGCACTTATTACTGCTGTTCCAATAGCAGTTGCAATTGCTGGTGCTATTCCTGCTGGAATTAGTGTTGTTTTTAAGGTTTGCAAAACTCGAAGAAAAAAAGGCTAGTTACAAAGCACAATTCCGAATTTTTAAACAACTCTTTTACGGAAGCCCGTATTATGAGCGCGGAAAAAAAAATGTTGATGAACAAGAAGTAATCAAAAAGATATTCTCCAGAATATTAGAAATTGAGAAATAAACTAACTATGTTGCCCCCACCCCCACCCCCTCGAGAGATATATGAAGAAATACAAACTCAACGGATACTATTCGGCAAATGATGAAGATAAGTTACCTCTCACGATATATGATTATGTTTAAAGAAATAACTATATATTATTTTATAGATGAAAGGAAAATTTGTTATTGCGATTGAAATAGATGATTACAAAAATGAAATCGGTAGAAAAGAATACAAAAGTATGCACGCAGTCGACAAAGACCTTAATATTAATCCTGGGTTAATTAAATGTTGTTGTGAAGGGAAAAACAATGTAAAAAGTGGATTTTCTAAAAATGATTTATGAATATTTTTTTTCTAAATATATAATAAAAAAAATTTTAAAAAAACATGACAACACTTAAAGACACTAGTGTTTATAATAATATGAAAATAAATAAGAATATGAAAGGGCTTAAAGACATGGCAATGTATAATAACAAAAAATGGAAACAAGTAATAATATGGAAATAGATAAAAATATGAAAGGGCTTAAAGACATGCAAATATATATTAATAAAAAAATAGAAACAAATAATAATATGGAAAAAAAATAAGAATGTGAAAATAAAAAGGCTTAAAGACATGAAAATATATAATAATAAAAAATGGAAACAAATAATAATATGGTAAAAAATAAAAATATGAAAATAAAGAGGCTTAAAGACATGAAAATATATAATAATATGGAAAAGAAATTTTTTGATAGTATAAAATCTCTCGAACTCAGTGAAGAAACATTCGCCAAACTTTACTCTATCATAGAAAAACAACAACAACAACAACAAAAAAAAAAAAAAAAAAAAAAAAAAAAAAAAAAGATTATAAGAACAAAAAGAAAAAAAAAAAAAAAAAAAAAGAAAAAAAAAAAAAATTAAAAGCAGAAGAAAGAAGAACAAGAAATAGGAGAATTACAAAAATTAGTAACAAATTTATTAAAAGAAAATGAACAAGAAAAGAAAAGAAATTAAAAGTAGAAGAACAAAAAAGAAAACATTCCCAGTAATAGTAGAAGAGGAGGACAAAGAAGCAATACTAAAACGATTTAAAAAAAAAAAAAGAAGACAATTACGCGGTGTAAAAAACCGAAACAAACAATTAAAAAACATATTAGAAAGCATACCAAAAGCCCCCAAAATAATAGAAAAATCAAAAACCCCAAAAATAACTGAAATTGAGTCTTCAAGGAAGAAAGAATACATGAACTTTGATGTTGACATACTCAATAGAAATGATTCTCAATTACAACTGAAAAATACAGAACCGTTGATATCGAATTTTCTCCTCAATAAACTAAATCAAATACATGGAATAAAAGTTAATATTTCGTTAGCTATAACTTTTATGAAGCAAGATGAGAAAGAACAAGATGGCTGCTTCAAAACTAAGGCCAGGGAATTAACTAATGAGAACGATATTGCCGAAGTTATAAGCGATAGTAATAATGAACTTCTTAATAGAATAAGCAATTGGATATCAAAAGGCAGTGGATGGATTATTAAATCTGTTAACAAGCATGAATTATCCGTCATCAAATATATACCATTGAAGGGTTCTACATACATACCAATATCTGATAAATTAAAAAATAAAAAAGCGTGTATCAACATCTAAAATGTTGAAGATGATGAATGTTTCAGGTGGTGTCATTTAGCATGTCTATTTCCTGCTAAGAAAGACGCAGAAAGGATTTCAAAGTACAGAGAATATATAGATAAGGTAAACTAGGACGGAATACAAGTTCCTGTAAAATTAAAATGGTCAAAGAAATAAGGCAAAACACAAATAATTTTTCAAATGCTTTAACTGATCTCAGAGAGTTCTTCATTGCAAGGAACTATCCAAAAGCCGTGATTAATTATGCGTTTGATGAAGTATGTAAACTTTCCCAAAGTGAGGCTTTGGTGCCCAGTTCAAATATAATTCCTTTTGTTATCGAGTATAACCCGTCTTTACCTAACATAGGATATATCATAAACAGATATTGGGATTTGTTACAACTCTCTAGTAACTCATCTGTAAAAGAACTGCATAAATATAAACCTGTGATGGCATACAAACGTCCTCGAAATATAAAGGATATACTTGTGAAGTCGAAGTTTTCAGGACCGTCAGATTTTAAGTTTTTTTCCTCTAAATGTAAGAGACCTAGATACACTCACTGTTCACGCATTGTTGAAAGTGATCATTTTTTTGAGTTCACAAAAGTGTATTTCATTTAAACTGAACTATGATACAAACTGCACTACAAGAAATGTTATTTACCTCATTTCGTGTAAAAAAATGTGACAAGCAGACTAGCCAACAAGTGTCAAAAAGAATGAACAGTCACAAATTTGACATCACTAATTTCAAGGATCCAGATTTCTCAACTCATGTTGCTACACACTTTAATGCTGAAGATCATAGTTTCAGTGACTTCAGTTTCATGCCTATAGACATTGTTTCGGACGATATGGAACGGCTAGATCCACAAACTAGGAACAAAGTTTCCCAGCGGACTAAATACAAAGTTGATATACAATGTTGAATAGGAATTTTGGAGTATGCAGCTAATCCTCCCAGTGGGCGCATAACGTTGGGGCGGCGTTGATTCGTCGTTGATTCTACGTCGACATTGAACCGACGTTGTTTCGACGTTGTATGCCAGCTGGGTCTTTTCTTTATGTAATTACATCCGAGCGTGGCTGAGCCCGTGGCTGTTCAGCCACGCTCCGCTTCCGTTTTACACAAATCTATCCGTCCGATTTTTTTTTAACTTATAACTCATTAAATATATGTATAAGGATCTAATTTTCTTTATAGTACATTTTCTGCGCTTGCTATTCAAAATACTATTGGAAATGAGGGTTGGCTGCTTGCTTTGAATTTTCTGCTCGATATGTATACTTCCGATCGAACCTTCAATATAATTGTCGTTTGGTATTATGGTGTGCGAGCGGTAAGATCCTATATCACCCTGCGCGCCTACTTTGTTTAAGGCAAAGTTTTTATGGGCGCGCGATGTGCGTACGCATCTGCACGCTCATATGCTTACATATGCGTATGCGCTTGTGGATGCGGGTTCGGGCTGTATATATTGCACGTGTGTGGATTCTTTGCCGTTTCTGTGTAGTATTATAGGGTGCCAGTGGTAGGATCCTATATCAGCCTGGGGCAGGGATTCTAATGGCGCGGTATGCGCGTACGCATTCGCATGCTCGTGCGCTTACGTTGTGGATGCGAGTGCGGGCTGTACATTGCGCGCCCATGGATTCCTTGCCTTTTTCGTGATTTTATTGTTCGCATTTAACTACTGTCCGTGGCTTTCCTATTACTTTTGGCATAAATTTGGATCAGCCTGTGCGTGTGCGTAAACTGATGTGAGTTGTAACTTGAAGTATTTTGCTACTCTAAGGACATTTGCCTCTGTTTTTTTTGTTTTGTTAATGTCCGAGTAAGAATGTTTGCATAGTAATGGATATTGCACAAAATGTTAGTTTCTTTGCTAAAGATATTTTTTTTGTAAAATTAAAAGACATACCAAAGATTGAAAACATGAATGATATCAGGTTTAATGTATTCGGGGTTGCAGAAGAAGAGTATGATGTTTACCCACTATACATTTCTAAAAAAAAAATGTGATAAAACTTGCAATCTGCCCTTGATCGAGGAAAATGATAAGAACCACTATGTTTGGATTAAAAATTTTAATAAATTAATGAATACTCAATCAAAAGAAGGCCATAAAATATTCTACTGTTATTATTGTTTGCAGCATTTTTCATCAGAAAGGATACTAGGTGAACATAAGGAGATTTATCTTACTGTTAATGGAATGCAGAAGGTAAAAATGCCCGAGAAAAATAAACCCATATCTTTTATTAATTTCCACAAGCAACTTCAAAGTCCGTTTGTTATTTATGCTGATTTCGAATAATAAAACATGGATATAATACCGAAGCATATCAAGAACATAAGGCATGCGGATATGGGTACAAGGTGGTTTGCTCGTATGATGATAATTACAATAAACCTGCAAAAAATTATAGGGGCCCTGATGCTGTATATGATTTAATTAAAAATGTACTAGCACTTCTGCTAGTCCATAAAATAATGAAAAATGAATTCAATAAAAAAATGATAATATCTGAAAAAAAGAAAAAGATTTTAAAAAATCAACATCTTGTCATATATGCGGGGAAAAATACAAAAAGATGATGTTTTTGTAAGAGACCACTGTCATGTGACTGGAAAGTACAGAGGATCTGCTCATAACGCGTGTAACAGATCATTTAGATTAACAAATAAGATTCCTATTATACTTCATAATTTGAAAGGATATGATGCCCACTTTATTATGCAAGATATAGGAAAATTCAACAATAATATTAATGTCATTACAAATAATATGGAAAAATACATGGAGTGATTTACTTTTCATAGACTCCTTTCAATTCATGAGTAGTAGTTTGTCTAATCTGGCAAACAATTTACCAAAAAAATGGTTTCCATTATATCAAAAATGTGTTTGGTTCTGCCACTAATGATTTAATAACAAAAAAGGGGTATGCCCCTGTGAATTATAAGGATAGTTTGAGCGGCTCGAGGAGATGGAGTTACCTCCAAAAATTAAATTCTATTCTACATTAACTGATTATCATATTAGTGACTCTGATTATGAACATGTTAAGACTGTATGGAAAACCTCTAAATGCAAAACGATGGGAGACTACCATGATCTTCATTTAAGAACTGATGTTCTGATACTTGCTGATGTTTTCGAAAATTTTAGAAAAAAAAAATCATGTTTAATTTAGATCTAGTTCATTATTTAAGCAGTCCGGGATTTTCTTGGGATGCTATGTTAAAGAAGAAGTCAACTTGGAATTAATATCTGATATTGATATATATCTAATGGTTGAAAAAGGTCTGCGTAGTGGTATTAGTTATATTGCTAATAGATATTCAAAGCCTAACAATAAATACCTGAAAGATTATGATAAAAATAGAGTTCTTATTTAATATATTTAGATGCTAATAATCTATATGGTTGAGCAATGAGTCAAAACTTGCCAAATGGTGGGTTTAAATGGATCAAAAGCGATAAATGGAACTCTATATTTAAAAGGAAAGAAGGTTTGGGGTATTTTATTGAATGTGGTTTAGAATATTCCGAGACTTTACATGACTTGCATAATGATTATCATCTTGCCCCCGAAAAAAGGTTGTTCAGGATGAATGGTTACCTTATTGCAAAAATATAAAAGAAAAATTCAATCAGGCAAGCGACAAAACAACAAAATTAATTTCAACTCTTACCAACAAAGTAAAATATGTATTACATATTAGAAACCTTGAGTTATATTTGAAGTTGGGTATGAGGCTTACTAAAATTCATAGTCCTTCAATTTAATGAATCCCCTTTTTTAGCAGATTATATTGCTTTTTAAAACAAAGAAGAGATCAGAAGCCAAAAATAATTTTGAAAAAGATTATTTTAAGTTGCTTAATAACACGGTCTTTGGGAAAACTATGGAAAATTTAAGAAAGAGATTAATGTTAACCTCACTAGCGATGAAGATGTCTTTACAAGGCACGCCGCAAAAGCTAATTTCATATCTGGTAAAATGTTTAATGAAAATTTATTTGCAATTAATCGAATTAAAAAAAACAACAAAACAATTGGTTTTAAATAGACCTATATATGTTGGAATGACTATACTTGAATTGTCCAACCATTAATGTATGATTTCCATTACAATCACATGCTAAATAAGTATGATATGAAAAATATACGACTAATGTTCACAGACACCGACAGTTTGCTTTATGAAATAAAAACCGAAGATGTTTACAAAGATTTGTATGAGAAAGACCACAAATATTTTGATACTTGTGATTATTCATTATTCTGAAGAAAATAAAAAAGTAATTGGAACAATGAAAGACGAGGCTTCTGGTGTGCCTATCAATGAGTTTATTGGTCTCAGAAGTAAAATGTATTCCTATTGTCTTGACGATAAATACATTAAAAAAATGCAAAGGTTGTTAAAAATCAATGACATTTGACGATTACAAAAATACTTAGTTTAACTCTTCACAAATGGAGCACACGATGAAAACTACTGGATCTAACAATCATAAAATAAAAAGTTATGAAATAACAAAAAACAGTCTTTATGTTTTGACAATAAACGATACATAGGAGAAGACGGCAATACATCATTTGCATACGGGCACAAAAATATTCCTGGCTGAGTCATACCCTTCTAAATTTTTATGATGCTTTAAAAGACTATTGGGCGTGTTATTTTGGGGGCGTTGGTATATGATAATATACAAAAAATATTTTTGAAAAGGGTGGTTTCGGGTATTGGCTCGGAAAAAAAATTACCTGATTTTTCCCGGGTGCGCCAAAACTAGTGTTTCTTTTACTACTTACACCAAACACGGCAATACCAGAGTTATGCCTCATTGAAATATTTTTTACAAAATGTTCATTTCCGGCTAACTCCTCCTACAGTTTACATTCAATCAAGCTGAAAATTGATTTATTATTAAACCATAGTGTTGAGCAGCGCATATTATTTTAAGGTTACAGTACACCAATTATGCCCCTTTGAAAATTTCTGTCAACTTTTTGTTTCCTGCTAACTCCTATAGTTTACACCCAATCAAGCTGAAACTTTGTAAATAGTTAGACGATGATGTGGAGCATATCATTTCAAGGTTACAGTGTACAGAATATTAACAGCGTTATGCCCCTTTGAAAATTTTGGTAATTTTTTGGTTTCCAACTAACTCCACTTACAGTTTACATCTGGAGCACTGAATTGTTCATATGTGCTACATCTTATTACTTGCCACGGGCGTATGATGCCTCCGCTTGCGTAGCTCTTGCTTTTTACTGTTCTGTCTGTTTGACATGATCAACGAAAAAGCTCACCCTTCTTTCACCATTTATGCCTTGTGTCCGTCAGAATAAAACGCGGCGTCTGATCAAGGTTACGCTCAACTGTCAGCGCTTACAATTTCCACTCCGTTTCAATTACGCGCTGAATTTTCACCCGCGTGAATTACGATATTTGATTTCTGTAAATGACCTTTATATTTCAGTATTTCACCAATACTCGCTTTGTATCGCTCTCAGCCGAACGTTCTGTAACGCGACTAGGTATTGGCTGATATTTTCTCCCGAACAAACGCTGTTGTTAACCGGGGGCTTTTGTGTGTGTGTGTGTGTGTGTGTGTGTGTTTGTATGTGTGTGTGTGTGTGTGTGTGTGTGTGTGTGTGTGTGTGTGTGTGTGTGTGTGTCTTGAAATCTGATATTTACAATCTGTCTGCAGTTTGTTCTGCGAAATAAAACAATAACCAGCCTATTCAGATCCTGAAGAAGCCAACTGATCTGGATCTACACTGTTTGCAAAGTAAGGGCATATCCGGGTTCAGCAGGAGTAAGGTTAATATCAACACAGTATCAGAGAAACAGATAAAGCGAGTTTTGTTTTTGTGATAATTTAGGGATAATTCTACGTATCTGTTTCGCCATAAGACTATCTATTTCGCTATTCATTAGAATTGCCTCGTTTCTAATGAATACCTACTACATATGTTTTTATAGAGAACCTACGAAAATTATCCCTAAATTATCATCAAATACCTACCTGATCTGTTGTTCTACGTAACATAAATAAACTGATAGCAGTTAATGTGTGTTTGTATCACATGGAAGCTAAGTGGTTTGGTTGTAACAGGTGCTCTGATTGGCTCTTCAGCTGAAGGGGACTCCTCTGATTATTAATAGCTGCGTGGTAGGCAATTATCAATGAAATGGTGGAAGATAAAACAGAGGTTTGTCTACGAAAAAATTGAGTTAGCAAATCTCTGTGTTTAGAGAGTAGATCAAGGTCTATACTGTTTGTATTAAATACAGAATTTTCTATAAAACATGGTAATAATAAAAACTTAAGCAGACACCCTTCTACTTGAAATGGACCTGTCCAAAGAGTTAAGGTAGAAGATATCTACTCGATATAATTAGGTTAAACTATTGTTTTTATTGGAAAGGCCAATGTCTCTTCCAAAGGAACTCATTAAGCCTATATTTGTTGCCTGCCCAATTTAAATTGACAAGCCCTATTGACGTAACATTAAGCAAAGTGATCGTGATACAAACGGCTTTGGCAAATGTTTTATTTTTATGGCGAATACAAATTCTGGAGACCTTGAAACAAAGAATAGAATCAGAAGACTTGGATTTTAATGAGTCTCATTAATATGGCGGAAGCAAACCAAGTTCAGCAGCAATAGTTCCTGGAGATGTCTAATTTTATCACTAGGTTCAATGATCACAAAGTACCAGACAATATAAAGTGTGCTATAGTGAATTGTATAGAGACTTTCTAAGGACCGCCAAAGGGGAGTTAAAACAGCCGTTATGAAGCCCAGGGCTATCGCATTTACCCGGCGTATTTGGACACACCTGAGCAAACAGTATACACTAGGTCAGACGGCACAGAACACGACATAAAAGTCCATTTCAGAAATTTTGGGTGTAAAGGGTTAAAATGTACGTAAGAGGTATCGCGTAAATGGATACATGTTAAAGATAGATATGTCCCGATAAAGACAGTATTGGCTGGTCTCATAGGTACATTGCAATAATTGAAAACTACAAAATAGAAGCATAATAAAATCTCAAACCAAATAACTCTTAGATTTATCGATTTGGTCCTGAATGAATAATTTCATTGAAATTCTTTAAATTGGTAATTACGTGCCGTAATCTTGAACATAAATGCATTGACATCAGTGCTTGCAGGGATTTACGGAAGCAAAAATCATCTTAGCATAACCCCTCTAAAAAGGCAAACACCGTAACTACTTAACATATTTTTCTCAAACACTCATGCATATGGGGTAGAAAAATCCATGCGCTTTCTTTTCAGTGGCAAAGTCGATCCCATATCGGTACCCATGTGGGATACGCGTTGCAATATACGAGACAGCTCACACGCGACGTTGCAATATACGAGATCACACGCGGCTTTGACGTCACGACGAAATTAATATCGAATGACGTCGGGTTTCTACGTTTGTGGCGTAATTTGAAACACCGATTCAAATTTTCAACCGTTTGTAAATACATTTTTAGTGAACAAAAACATCAAGTGTGAGTATCCATTGTCTTAGTTGAAATAAAGAAACATTTTTGTAACAAAATTAACTGATTTTGTTGAGATTTTTTTTTTTCGCCATTTTGTTCTGGCATTTACGAGTGAGAAACGAGAGACGAGGACATTGTTTTCTTGATGGCATGTGAGAAAAAGAATCGATCACTGATTTTTAGTGACGATAGGAAAATGCCAGCCCTGTGGGAAACTTAGCAAGCCTCGTTCCCCAATGGAACGTTGGACCTTCGGATTGGGCCTTTCCTGTCCCCACTGAACATTTGTGATGGATTCTATTTACCCTAAATCTTGAACAGGTCATTTGGACTACATGTTGTTCTGTAATGGCTCAATGACAAAAGGTCTAGATCCTGGGCAAACTAGTCTGTGAGAACAGTTTGATCGGGACTACGCTGTTTACTAAACCTTTTTTCTCTTACACGCCTTAGGGTTACATGGTATCAGTTCCTCTATTTCGATCAAAACAGCATTATCAAAGATGAATTAGTACAGATTGAACTGTTCTTGTTAAGAAGGGAGCGTTACCAAAAAGGAAATGTCTGTCTAACATTTACCTCTGCATGAGCATATTCAGCCGATGACAAATTGATGACATTTTACTTGAAAAATAGACTTTCACGTTTCATGCAAATTGTCAGGAGACAATCTGCATAAAATGTCAATGCCTTTTTTCTGGGAAACTAAGAAAAGCTATTTTAAAATGTTGCCTTATGTAATTGTTACCTAACATGCTGAGTGTTAAACTACTTAGGAACGTGCAGTGCATTATCAGGCAAAAGCATGTGCATGTACGCGCATATCCATTTATGATAATTCATGTATATGTGCACTAATAACAACATCACGTGATCTTTCTCACATTTAAGCCTCGTATAATAAAGCATGTTGCCGCGTCGTAGACTAGCTTCTAGACCTATATGTCATGTTTTATCATTTCTTACTATCAGCTTATTCAAATTTATGACTGATATCTAGCCATCTTTTGATTTTGTCTCTGAATTTCTCCCAAGATAATGGATATTTCTTGTGTCAAAGAGGCAAAGGCAGGCATAGACGATCCTTAATTGTTTAAGTGTATAAATGAATATAATCTATTGATGAAAAGAAATCTGACTAGCAGCTAGTCTACGCCCGACGTAACTAAAATAAAAAATCACATAACATGTCTGAAAAAACATATTAAAAAAACATATTCCCAACATCCTACATTCGTAGACGGAAAGGCGTATTGCTTAACCTTTGTTTGTAAATCAAATAAAAAAATCTTTAAGGTTTCTTTGAAAACAAAGAACAACTAAAGAACGAAAATCGGAGACTCGGATTTGTTAAATCTCTTCATATACAGCAGTTTAATTTGGGAGGCTGCATACGCCCCCTAGCACCGACTTAAGCAGTATTCGCTTTTCAAAGTAACCAGAATGGGCTCAATGATCCTAAGGGGAATACAATTGAGTCAGCGCACGATAAAACCTACAACAAGACTTGCGTAACCAGCGAAACTCAGATCAGCCTGCACATCCGCGCAGTCTGATCGGTCTATATGTGCCTTCTATAGTCTACGGGCTATTCAAAGAGGGATAAATAAGAATACTTGCATGCTGGGTAGATGTACAGGCTGATCTGTCTTTGTTGGCCCACAGGTCTTATTGTAGATTTTGTCGTGCGCTGCCTCAATTACATGGTCTGCACTATGATGAAGTACGAGGAGACGTTAAACGTCTGCCACTCGGCACTCAACAACTTGGAATAAATTTCACAGCTGATCATTACGTGCGTATGCGATTTAGGGCTTTGTAGACTAGATCATCAGACAACGAAGCAATGACATTTTTCACGGAATGTATCTGAGAAATTGCAACCAAGGAGACATTTTAATAAAATGTCATACTTTATTTCTATGCAAATAAAAATGTATATTAAAATATCCACGTCTGTTTTATAGAAGGTTTAAAGAGAAAGGATACTCTTGGTAGCTTTTCTGCAAACTTACGCAAAAGAGACAGCTTTTGTGACTTTATGTTTGCTTTCCTGGACATCAAATCCTTTCAGAAAAGTAGTCTATTTGATTCCAAGGGAAACAAAAATCTTCCTTCAAGACCCTGTTCAGAAGGGGCGTTGAAGGAATGGAGTAGGAGCTTGGGCAAAATTCTTTGGACACAGCTTTTACTCTGAAAGTAGGTCAATTCCCCTTATGTTTAACGCAGAAAAATGAAATAAATAAAAAGCAGGAGTCGGTGAGTTTGTCTTCGTGTCGTCTCCAAAGAAATATAAGGAGTCTGCAGTGACCTTCCGAGGTGGGCGGACAGAACGTCTATTTATAGTAACATCACGAGTAGGTGGCTATTTATTGAGCGACGAGGACGACAGCTGGCGATGGAAGCTGAATGGCAGATATGGGGGCAGGGGTGGGGGCTTTGATTCGGGGCTGAGAACAAATAAGGTGATTTGAGTAGCGCATAAATAACGCAATGTAACAGTCTGTTATCTTGGCAGCAGTATTTGGTTTATCAGTATTTGGTTTATGTTTCTTATGAAACAAAGCCGATCTATTATATTTTAATATACTTAGTTCTGCTTAGGAGAGGCATCACATTCAAATCCTGGTTGAAAAGTTTGACATGGAATTGTTCATTTGTAAATATTTTTGATTTAGGATCAAAATATTCTTTGTTTAATGACATAAAAATAAGACGACTCTCGGTCATTAGTCTTTCACTGATAAGAGACTGGGCAAACAAACGTAGCATACTGTCAATAACAGAGAAGTAGAGGCCAAGCAAGGTAATTTCGTACTGACTTATTTATCTGTTCCACAGATAATATAACATATGAGTACACTTCAGAAGGCCTCTTTACACCCCAATGCCGGGATCGTATAAGCTCATAATCACCTCTTTATGGCTTTTATATCTCTTGCATAGAATTATAAAATCATGAGTAATTAGTACTACATTTGGTCTCATTTTAGCTTTTCCATGAGATGCTATATTTAAATACTAGCAATTTACATTTGTAAGTATTTAAAGTATTTAGACTTTCTAGAGAAATAAGACTGGAATTTTGCGCGAGTTGTCATGGCATATTTTCTGTGAAATTAAACAGACAAACCTCAGTTGTTGCCTGCAAAGTTTGTCGTAGGCGTACCAAACGTTAGGCATTTCCTATTACGTCTATGCTATTAGAAGCTTATAAAGAAAAAAACAATACATTTATCAGTTTTGATCCAAGGGAAGTTTGTGAAATTGTACAATATAATGAATTATATCAAATCGTAACTTGTCATCTTATCACTCCATCTTTTAATATCAAAATGCAGATTGCGAAGAGTGAAGACGGCACTTTCATTGTAGCACTTTTTATTAATAAATGTTTAGTAGTGTTTCGTGTTTTAATGTTTTCCTTTTAAGAATTATCTATGTTAAAGATATGTTCTTTTAAACAGAGAGTGCTGCCAACTTTGCTTGCCATCTGTTCTTTTTGTGACCGTTTAATTGTCTGATGCGGATAGTTTGATGTGGATCTGATTGTATCAGGTCCTAGGTTCATTTATTTACTTTACTCAAGACTAATGCCTAAAGCTAATAGTTTTCAGCCGTTCGTCTGCGACTTCCTGTTAGGTGATCGGCAAATCAACCCCTTCTGAAAACAAGAGTCTAGTCCTTATTGGAAGCAAAGGCTTTCGTTTTTGTGTGGTCCTCTTTAATAGAAAGGACACAATCAATTTCGACAGTCAGCTCACTTGAAAGTGTTTCCATTTATCTTAAATCAGCCTACTCATCAAATCAGTCTGATCAGGGTCGTTTGTGTACATCCATAAGTCTGCAGAAGACATTGATTCCAATTAGTAAGTGAGCAGGAAAGGATCTGATCAGATCGCTCGAATTAGCAGTCTGATCGAGACCATATTTGCCTAGATTTGCAGTATATGTCATTTTCTCACGTTGGCCATCAAATAGGCAAATAAAACGAACATACAAAGCATTTGACTGCAGAGCCAGGAGTCGCAAATTCGAATTTCAGCTCGGCCACATAACTTTCTTGGAGATTAATCATAAAATCGTTTCTACAGGCACTCCTTCCCTTCCACTGATTCAAGAAAAGTAGTTGTCAGTTACTGGCAAAATGTGCTCAAGGACTGATTCACCGCTTAGAGAACTAAGCCTGCCCAGTGTGAGTAGGTTAACTGACCGGCTTGACATGACCTTAACATTGTAGACTGGGCAGTAAAACTCAAACGTACACACAAAACTTACTTGCATGCCTATTAATCACTGACAAACGATAACTTGGAAAAATGTCATCGCAAATCTTGCGTATTAACTCTATGGGTCTGGTTGATTTCATGTAATATACGTTAAATAGAAGTTTTTTCTTTTAAATTCATTTTACACCAGTGACACTTCTTAAATCAGAACAAAAGATACGTTTACTCTAAATCCCTAAGTGCAAAAACGGCTCCATCTTTATTATTTCACTTCATGAAATATTAAATGTAAAACATTTTAAATCCAGTGGAAAATGGTCTAACAGCTATATGAAAAAACAACCACTGTGGACTTATTTGACTTTCCTATTTGCTGCAGTACATAAAAACCGATTAAAAAAACAACATTTATTAAACACACCTGTAACGTGAGTAAATGTACTTGGGATATATGAACGTAGCAAAGATTTAAATAAACATGCTTATCCGCAGAGTTTGATTAGAGTCTTCGCTAGTCGCTTTGTAGTTTAGCCAAAGCGCCAAACTGAACTCTTCGTCATGCAGTCTGCTAAACTCTTAATAGACTGTGCAGATGTGAGTTAGCTGGCACACATGTCTGAAGGCACATTTTCTCACATTACGGTTCAGACACTTCATTACCAACATTAACGAACCACGAATATGCTTGCCTTCAATTTGTGAGGAAATATCTGCCACATAGACACTTTTAAACTGACTTACACGAGATCTACGTCGTGCTTCCGGTCCATTATTTACACTTTATTTGATAAACATTGTGCATTAGTAGGCTATTCAGAAGGAGACTGGTGTAGAAGAAGGCAAGCAGGAAGTCACAAAACTTGTCTCCCTTTTCGACAATTGCAGACAATCTGCTAAGTGCAACCATTCTCGAATCGGAAAATGATACTATCGTGATACAGGAAGTTGTATGTTTGTGTCGGAATATTGCTAGTAAGTAGTGGTATTTTTTGTAGATATATAAAAATTGGCACAATCATGACGATAACAGACATTGACACGAAAATGAAGCACGATATTTCAGTTCCAAATTAAAATAAAGAATATGTATATTATACAATGTACAAGTACAAAAACTAACAACAGGAAACAATTTGAATTGACGTAAATGCTTAGCGTGTCCTGTGTTGTACAGAATGTCAATTTTATAACTCACATTGAAGTTTTTTAAGGTTCAAATTTCTTTAATTTGCATTAACAGAGGTTTATTCAACTTTTCAAAATTTCAAATTAAATGGTCAGATGGAGTGAAAAATTCCGTTGTATAATAATCAGATTGTTAACGCCATATGGAAAGAGTCATTACAATAAAAACTAGATTATATTTTTTTCTAAATAGATTTTTTCCTTAAACTCTTAAATTAACTGCGAAAGAAATGTAATGTGTAGCAGCAAACGGACAAAAAAAAAAAAAAAAAAAAAAAAAAATAAATAAATAAATAAAGAAATAAAAAATACAAAAATAACGATTTAGTTATGAGCGTTGATAATTTATTCCAGTACATGTACTTTGTATTCAGAATTAATCACCCAAAATATCCAAATAAAGACGAGCACACCACACGAGTCCGTATTCGCTAGCGTTAATGAGCAAGCCATAGTACATTTGCATGGTAGCTTGTGACATATCAAATAAGCCAGGCCCAGCATTTCCTACAAGATTGCATTTGCAGACTGATCAGAGTCTTTGTTGTCCGCTTGACGACACTTTGGATCCTTGGCTTCACAGAGTATTCTGCGAAGACTGTACCTGACCTGACTCTTCACTTGGTGCACATGCAATATTCTAGGAAATTTTGGCCCCGAGGTTACGTATAAAACGTTTTTCATACTCAACTATATATGTTTAGCAAGAAAAAAATCATGCGCAGCTAAATTGAGCATGAAAAATGTTTTATAATTTCGACGCCTGTTCTCCGGCTCATATGTAGCAATTTCATTATTGTCTGTGTAAGGCTGGTTTTGAAAATGGTGTTATGTATTGGTTGTTGAAGTGCTTAAATTTCGAGCCGATAGGCGAGAAATTTGAAGCACTTTAACAACCTATTTGTCGCTTCTTGGTGGCACTGTTTTAACTGACAGTGTGAATTAAGTTTTGATTTGCTTATTTAAACACACTGGGGCTTAGGGATCACAGGGTCATTTAGCTGTATCAGAAAAACTGCCAGAAAAAGAATGTGTATTTTGTTTATTTCCTTTCTTAGTGTCCTCTATTCTTGTGGTTACTAAAGTTGTTTTTCATTATCTTTTTGTATTTGAAATAAATAACCTTTTTTTTTTAAAAAAAAAAACCCCAAAAAACACAAACTATATTTTAATACATCGTAGTCTACAAATATGTAAATTTTGTTTGTTAAGGTAGTAACAATTTGTGATTTATCACTGCAGGTGGTCGATTATAATTGAATTAGGCTGGCACAGTTTCTAGTTTCACATTTCTGTCTTGAAGATTTTCTGCTTTTTATTGTTTTAGTGTACCACACATCATTTCTGCACAAATAGCGACAATTAATACTATTTTTCGTCTTCTTTCTTTTTGGTTTTGGGATTTGTTATATGTATTGTTGTTTGGCAAGAAAACATTCTTAGAATAATGTAAACTGTAAATAAAATAGTATGGGCTCTTGCAAAATGTGGTTCGCTACAATGTGCATTCTGGGTTTACTTCGCCTTTGTGCAGGACGCCAAATGAGTGTCAATATTATGCTATAAGTGTTATTTATTTATACTTATGCATCCAGAATTACGCATTACATTTTTGTTTGTATTTAATACCGCTTCACCTTCCAGTCAAATGCGGAAAATGTGCACCAGAGATGAAGAGATCGAAGCTTGCAATATCTTTCAGGAGGTCATATTTCACCTGGCGCTTACCTCGGTCAATTTCTTCGATGTTTTTCCTAACATAATCAGAAAAACATAAATATTTTATGTCAAATTTGCTTTCATATAAAACACAGCAGGTGCCAAACACTGACTTTTCATTCAGTCATAATATGTCTCACTTTTGCGGTATTAAACTGCATGAAGTTTCATGAAGGCATATGGAAATTTGAAAACTTATTTAAACATCTTTCGCACCGCTGGTCGTGTACCAACAAATGCTTTTGTGGATATATGTATATTTAGAAACATATTATATATAATTGGATTTTTGGTATACTGGGTGTGTTGTTGTGGTTAGGGAAATACCTCAAGAAAAACAAGTTGAACATTTATTTTATTTTAATATTTCATTTACGACAAATTTATACTCTGAATACTGGTAAACGAGGATACGAGATAAGTACTATATATATTTTTTTCTCATTTCTGTATGTAAGGTTGATGCAATGTTTTTGAGTCTCATTAGATGTTTTTAAAGACAGTCTTGTGCATTTTAGGACCTATGTTTGTATGCAAAACTACGAAAGTAGATTTTTATTGTCATATCTAGAGTCACAGGCAATTTAAATACAATGTATACACTACAGATACAGAAGTTACATGGTTGCTGAGTTCCTGCCTGTATACAAGATGTGTCATATGTAATTCCCGTAGTGTGCAGATGGATTTCAATGTATAAGTAAAACTGCAAAGAGACCAAACATCATATGCTGTAAGGAAACATAAATACCACTTAATATGTTGCTACAACCAGATGATGCAGCTTTTGTAACCAAAACTTCACATTCATTACTCCGGCCTCCCCGCTTCTGGAAATTAAAGAATCAGTTGTAAAATGAAAAAGTATGCTCCCATTTTAGAAAGGGATCGGAGTGCAGAAAAGTAAACAAGAAAAATATAAGTGATGATACCCATGAAATGCCACAATCACGATGCATAGTCTCCCCTGGGAACAAAAAGAAGTCACAGTACTGCTGGAAAATTGCCCCAAGTGTATCCTGTCCCAAACAGTACACAACGTAGCACTTGTTTTCTTCATGTTGGGCGTATCAGTGTTTTTGTCGATGGTTTACAATCGAACCATTGTATACAGACGCCAAAATTTCCTTAGGGTAGTTGTCCACGTGATTATCATTGACAGATGCATGAAATCCAGGTAAGGGTTATTTATAGCCGCGCTATTCTTGTCGCTGTGACACCAGGATTCTGTCGATAGAGGGTTAACTATAAAACGTCGACTAGGACATTTGGAGCATTGGAAAACAGTGCAGACACAAATCACACGTCTGATCAGGTCCTGCACTGTTTGCTTAAATTACAGGAAGTTAAAGGTTGAATTACAAAATCGTAGTAGGTCCCTATTTAGGACCATTTTCTCAGCCGAAACACAGAGACAATTGTCTCACCAGTGCTATCAATTACTTCTTCACGTCAATCTTTTAAACTAGTGGACTGATAACTCTGAAGTTGAGTTCTCCATTTTGATTCTTCAACCGCTGTTGAGTTGACAACGCTAAGAAGTATTCTCTGGTTAATTTCGTCTTCACATCTGTATGTTCTGTCTACCTCGTGTTCTTGTCCGTTCATACCTTCCTTGAAGAAACAAGTTTGTTATGACAGAGGAACTTGAGATATGACTAAGAAATATGAAATTGAACTGTTTTTTGGCAGAGAAAATTATGTTTGTACTTTTATTTCAAAATAAAATACCAGCAGTCTTAAATTCATATTATAGTCTAGCAAGTCTAGCCCAGAAAACTTTACACTTTAGATTATTCTCGATTTTTGTGTGTGTCTGTTTACTGCCCTCTGTCACGTGAACGGACGAGCGTTGGGCCGGTGACGATGGACTAGACGCAATCACAAGCAATCAGAGGATAAAAACAAGCATGTATTTAGAAAGTTAAGAAAACAAAACAAAACTATAAAGCAATCTTCAAAATTTCATAAATTGAATGTCCGAGATATTTCTGGAAGACGCTGGCAGCTTTATAATTTAACCTGCGGATAAAATTGAAAAAATTGACGTAGCTTTAACTTATCAGTCACCAGTGATGTAAATGGATGTATATTCCATGTCTTCTACCGGGCACCACTTGTACTTGATTGGATACAACTTTGGATACTACTTCCCGGAAAAACTCATAGATGTCAAATCATGGTAAAAGAGTGACGAAGGTAACAGGATACAAACACAATGACGAAAACAGATACGTATACGGGACCATGGTCAGATCCCCGAGATACAGCACAACATCATAACATAATAGAAAGGAAGGCAATGATCAGTCTTCTAATGAAAATATTGTAGTGTGTGTCGTTCTATTTAACCAGGAAACTTTTATAGTAATGTGGCACGTTTTGAAACATGTGTCCACAAGAAACCCGTGATATTCAAGATCTAAAAATAATATTCACAAGAATACAGTGACAGTCAAGATTTAAAATAACCTATTCGATTGTCCGAACGGTGCAAAATTTTACCCAGCGACTGCTCAAAATATGAAGCAAAAAACATTTTTCTCTCGGAACGCTACAAAACTGCAAAATTACGAAAGAAAATTGTCTTCCCATTTAAAAGATAGCCTTGAGACAAAAATTAATCCCAGAACAGTGAAGATATTGATCACTGAACCTAGGTTCACTCGGAATATACAATGTTCTGGTAACCGTTCAAGTATATAGACGTAAATAATCACATACACCCTCAGCATACATATCTCGTGATTACCGTAATACCGTAACTTGAAAGCTGAAGTGTACCTACTCGCTTAAAAAGTAAAACAGTCATCTTAATCAGCGCTCCAATTACATGTAATAATCTAACCTGGTAATAAAAATCAAAACAAACTTGTTTTTATACTATGTACATATAAAAATATATTCAAGATAAAACAGGGACTCTCTCTCTCAATTACATCTATGAAAATGTGCATGATATTCGAAAGTTGTTTCTGGGGTCTAATAAATTTAATAATAACTTAACATCATGCAACACATTAATTTGCATCCAGGACTCTTTCTAAGGTCCGAATAAGTACAGAACATTTACCTTCAACCATTTGAATCTGGACACTTCTAGCTGTCAACTTGGACATATCCATTGTTTCAAATAGGGCGCGAAGCTATAAATAAAGACAGTATGACAAACGGTGTAAATTCGGATGAGACGGTTCATTATGAGACGTCTCATCCGGATTAACACTGCTTGCATAGTTGTCTTTTAGGCTGATCAGAGCTGTAAGGTTAATGAGACTGGATATACTTGGCACGTATTCCACAGGTTTTCACAAGGGAAATAACTTTTATAACTACCTAGTTGCATTATTGTACATTAAGATCCATCTGAAAAAGGGTCTGCTCTAAGAAGAAAGATATTATCCGATGGGGAGTTAAATTATTTCGTTTTATAATGGATCCCTTTTCAGAAAGTCAACAATTTTGACAGTTAAAATATATCCATAAGCATTAAGCAAGAGAAAGAGAAAGAGCCGTTATAGCATATAGTTCAGATGAGCCTGTGCATCAGCGCAGTTTCAGCAAAACCTATGCTGTTCGCTGTAGTCAAAGGGGACCTTGCAGCCAAAGAATCAGATATGTGGCTTTGCTACGGGTTGCCTCCCCTGAAAGTGTATCCATAAGCCTTAAGCTTGATTACAGTAATTTCGTAACAGCTTGCAACAGGCTACATCTCACATGCTGGTTGTTTATGTTATGAGGGGAGATTACATGCATACTATGGTGAACATGTAAAGTACTTAAAATAATCGCCAAGGCTATCATAATTATAATTGACTTTGTTTTTGTGAATCCTTCTTGTATTATTGTATGAATACGATTATTTTGCTTCTCCAAAAAATTGAGTCATGCAATCATTTCGGTGATGATAAATGAAGATGACAACATTTATGGAATGATACGTGCCATAAAAAGGACACTTATCACATATAGTGACAATAAAACTAGCCTATTTATGAAGCTACTGTAAGTTGTCTCCAATATTACACTGATATCCAGTTCTCATTTACAATTTATAGTAAAGATTTAACAAGTAAACTTATATCAAACATAAACCGGTGTATCAAAGTAACTACCTTTTCTTTCAGATTTTGTGTATATACACGACCTGTTTATCTCACCATTATACCTGAGAAATTATAGGAAAACAGATCTGAGGCTTCTGGTTCCCAGCTGCATTTTGTTAAATAGAAAATTGATATAAGAACGAACAGGTCACTAGGCAAGGTTATATTTATACCCATATGTTAGAATCCTCTGGCTATAAATAAACAAATAACGATGGAGGTGTCAACTAAATACGGTATTTATCCTAAAAATTGCGACATCTTAACCCTTATAATACTTGTCCTCCAATTTGGGTATGCCCATTTTACTTGTTCAAGTTAATGTGCCTAAATTGCTGGGTGAGTGTCAAACAGTGTAGACCGTGATCAGACGCCGCCGAACGCGGCATCTGATCACGGTCTATACTATTTTTTTTTTAAATCTTCCTGTTCAAAAGCTGTGGGTTATTACGGTAACACGAAACATATCAGGTTTCCATCCTAGAGTTAAAAGCTGAGACGTAAGCGGTACAGCAACACCAACAACAAAATCGATAGAATAAACGAGATAGACGAACAAAATAATATAGCTTAATATTTCGTGTTGAGGTACATTTTGCAGTGGTATGTAGACAATAAGAAATATACTGGTTTGGCGTCCGTACTCGTAATTACGTAATTTACTGGATAGATACTTGACACCATGGCCACGCGAGATGTTTTTGCGTGAATTGTGCGTAAGCATCATTTTATGTCACCTTGGAATTCGACATAACCATTCCCGTTTTAGGATATGACGTAAATGGACACCGGGCCAACAGGCTAAAAGCTTACAAAAGGGTTTGTTCTATTTTTTCGATCATTGCTACAACAATTTGTATTTCATGACCTGCTTAAGTTAGAACCTTTTTGAGCAAAGCAATCACCAATAACAACATACTACATACTCAAGGGAAATGTAAATACAATTTATATATGGTATGAAGTGATTCAGTTATTAGATTTTTATGCAAATAAAGAACAAAGGCAGAAGCAGCAATAATTGCGGATAATCCTTTTCTTCACTAAACATTCACAAGAGTAAGTTTACTCCACATACCACATTCAGTTTTGTGTCAGATTTGTATCTCTATAAAACAGTGTACGTTTAAACTACTTACGCATTGCAGTAAGTAAAATTTATATAGATTGCAATTGGAAACACTGAATACATACAAGAAAGAAACTTGGTTTAATTGAGACGCTTCATATGGCAGCTATGTAGTTTGGAAGGCTGCATACGCCCCCACCCCCCTGGGCGTGTGTTAGTGGGACACGATTTTCCAAAGTTTTAGAATATGCTCAATTCCAGGAGAAGCTCAAAATACGCATTGCACTACGATGGAATACAGGGAGACTTTTTTTACGGCAGCCAAGCCACGCTTCACACAAGCTTAAGTCAGTTCTTTGGAAACTGTAAACAGATACAAAAACGATGAGCTGAGTATTGATTTGATTGAAACTCTTCATATAGCAGCAATTTAGTTTGCAAGGCTGCGTATCGTCCCTAGACCCGGTATAAGCGGAACTCAATTTACACAACAAGCGTTAAGAAAATGAAGCTCAAAGCAGTATTGGAATCCATATACAAATATAAGGAATGCTAAAGCCTTAATTTTGTTCTTTTTGCTCCTACCAACAAGACCATAAGGTAAAGCATGCTTTTTGCCTATCAGCATGTGCTAGCTTGCTTATCTGTCTTATGTTTCGTTTCGATAAGATAGAAAAGATGTAGGCTGAATACATGCTTTTGAAGTAATTTTATAGTTTAAGAAATACTATAAGCAATAAGTTAAAGAATCCTTTAGTAAGAAAACTGCTGTCCGATACGTTCAAAGGCACTTACCATCAATCATCCGCTCTCAACTAACCGTACCAACCATCATCTGGAACAAAAAAAAGGGGTAAACACAGTCATCTTAAGGTGATATTATTAAGAAGGTCTACTGCACAAATATTGTAACATAGTTGCCCAGTAGTGAAATATATAAAAATACATGATTAAGCATCTTTTATTAAAGTTCACCCCCAATACTATACCTTCCAACTATGGTAGAACCACTAGACTCCATTGAATCATTACTGTTATCAAGTTATGTAAATCAATTATCGATTATTTTCATCAGATCATGAAGAACACTATGTGATACAAACACACCCATGCCGAAAGGGAATCTAGAAGCCCATACCTAAAGTCTACACAGTCACTCAAATTTGAAATCATCAAAACATACTCCCACACAAATATGAAATATGTAAGAATCTATACTCAAGTATCTTTTATTAAAGTTCACTCCCAGTATTACATCTCCCAACAATGGATACCAGAAACATTTAAATGTCCACTGTAATGTAGTTTTCAAACAATGATAACACTAAATGTCATACCTACTCTAACTATCCCCCAAGAGTCTGTCGGCATTATCAAAACGTATTCAACTCAACAGACACAAAGTCACACCGAATCCATCCCTATGGTAACAGTCTACCATTGTGTTATCAAAGATTATTGCGAGTGTAACACTGTCTATCTATATGGCAAAAAAGTATCAATACAGCTTCCGAATATGACATCATTCAAAAGTCTATTCTTACTAAGGCTGGCAAAATTAATTGTATAATCAATTAATTGATCGATAAGTTCCACAAAAATGATTATCGTTACAGATTTACTAATAATCGATCATTTGATTTCTATGTCTATTTCTTTACCGTATTTACCCATAGTATCCGGTCACCTCAACTCCTTACTTTATCTAAAATTTGAACAAGTACTACTTACTACCCAATGTTTGTCTGAAATTAGCTGAATGTTGGCAAACAGTGTAGACCCTGATGAGACGCCGCGTTCTGCGGCGTCTCATCTGGGTCTGCACTGTTTGCTCAGGCCTGTCTGGCCAAATACGTACAGTAAAGTATAACATATGTTAAGAGTCATGCTCAGAAAGATAGGTTGAATTGTGACCTGATCTTTTGTGACTACAAGTCGGTTGTCGATCAGGATTGTCTTTTCAGCTCTAATTCTCACTGTGGCACAGAATTTCACTGAGAACTCCAATGTGATATGGTCTCACAATGTGACATCGATATTCGTTCTCCTTTAAAACCAAGAATCTAATACTACTGTAACATAGTTGCCCAAAGTAATTTCACGATATAACATAATTACTCACTGTGAAATCAAAAAGTCTATTCCAACTATGTCACAGATAACCAATGTGAAATCAAAAGTCCATTCCTACTGTTAAGCAGTCATTCATTGTGATATCAAAATTCTTCTTTGTTGTAACATTATCACCCATCAACAACCTAAACAATAACAGCAACAGCAAGCATCAACAACAATTGCTAGCAACAACAACAACAACAACATCAACAAACAACATCAACATAAAAAACAACAACAGCAAGTAACACAACATAATTCAAAAGTCAATTCTCACTGTTGCACAGAATTTCACTGTGAATTTAATGTTTCTATCTCCAATATGATATGGTCCAACAATGTGATATCGATATTGTTTCCCCTTTAAAATCAAGAATCTATTACCACAGTAAAGTGAATCAAGAGATAACATAATTACTCACTGTGAAATCAAAAGTCTATTCCCGCTATGCCACAGACAACCAATGTGAAATCAAAAGTCCATTCCCATTGTTACACAGTCATTCATTGTGATATCAAAATTATTCTTCACTGTTACATAGTCACCCATCAACAAGCACAAACACCAAGAACAACAGCAAGCACCAACAACAATCGCTAGTAACAACAACATCAATAACAGTAACAAACAACATCAACATCAAAACAACAACAGCAAGCAACACAACATTAACTAGCATCAACAACATCAACATCGGCGAAAAAAACAACACCAGTGACAGCAACAACATCAGTAACATCAGCAAGCAACAACAACATCAACAACATCATCAACAAACAACAGCATGCCAGCAGCAACAACACCATCAACAACAACTACAAAACTTCCTGTGCATAATTCTCAGAAATAAGGATGACGCAGTAAAGAAAAATCAAAATAAGACTGCACCAACAACATCAGTCACATCAACAGACAGTATTAAAAGTAGCAAAATCAGCAACAACCTCAGCGAGAAGAAGCAACAAAACAACATCAATAACAACATGCTGTTACAGCAACAAAAATAAAAAAAACACAACATCAACAATATAAGCAACAACAACATCAGCAACAAAAACGATATCAACATCAAGATCATCAACGACATCAACAACAACATAAACAAGCAGCATAAAAAACATCAATAACAACATCTACAACAACATTAACAAGCAGCAACAACAAGTAACGGTAACCAACACCAACAACATCAACAAGCACGAACAACAACAACAAGCAATTGCATGCTTCATCGCTAATGATGAATTTATTTGCAACATAATATTATATATCAGCAAGCACCAGCAACAATCGCTAGCAACAACAGCATCAAACAACATCAACATCAAAAACAACAACAGTAAGCAACACAACATCAACAAGCACCAACAACATCAAAGATACTTACAGCGAGCACCATTAATATCAATAAGCACCAACAACATCAACATCAACAAAAAAATAAACACCATCAACAGCAACATCAATAACATCAGCAAGCAATAACAATATCAACAACATCATCATCAAACAAAAGCATGCCAGCAGCAACAACACCATCAACAACTAAAAGACTTTCTGCGCCTAATTCTCAGAAATGATTGGCACAGAAAAGAAAAATCAAAACAAAACCAACATCAGTAACATCAACAGTATAAGCAGTAGCAAAATTGACAATAACCTCAGCGGGAGGCAGCAACAAAACAACATCAATAACAACAACAGTAAACAGCAACAACAAACCAATAACATCAAAAACAACACCAGCAACAAAAATAATATCAACAGTAACAGCAACAACAACCACAACATCAACAACATAAGCAATAACAACCGCAACAATAACGATATCAACAACAACATCATTAATGCCATTGACAGCATCAACGAGCAGGATCAACAACACCAATAACAACATCTATTACAGCATTGACAAACAGCAACAAGAAACAACAGCAACAACATTAACAACATCATGAACAACAACAACAACAACAACAACAACAGCAGCATCAGCAAGCAACAACAGCATCAACAAGCACAAACAACAACATTATCAACATAAGCAACAACAACACCAGTAACAAAAACAATATCAACAACATCATCAATGACATCCACAACATCAACAAGCAGCATCAAAAAGCAGAAACAGCAACATCAGCAACAACTTTAACAACATTATAAACAACAACAACAACAGCATCAGCAAGCAAAAAACATCAGCATGCAATAACAACATCAACAAGCACCACCACCAACAACAAGTAATTGCATGCTTCATCTCTTATGGTGAATTTATTTTCAACATGATATCATATATTAAATTTCTAATTACCATTTTAAGACTGTTTCCTTCCCACTGTCCATATCATACTAACAACGCCCCATTTGTGTGTTTATCATCCAAATCCACGGCAGTAGGAGGCCTAGAGTGGAAGATTTATAACAATTCATTGTTTATACTAACACATGGTTAACCATTTTCTCATTACGTGTATGTTTTGTGTTGTTAACGCTGTTCTCATCTTCCTTCTCGCTGTATGTAAACGCACACACACTCAAACTGTATTGTAAACCTTACAAAAATTACATGAATTCATAAGAGTAGCAAACAGCTTAACAAAAAATAAATAATCGAAACTGAATAAATTAAGGAATTTTAATTAGAAGAAATCAACCACGGAATAGATAATTTTACAAATACATCCATAAAAACTAAAACAGAAACCATACTTATGTATATAGAAATAAAATAAACATGTCACAATCAGTATACAACCCCGTATGTACCGGTTTTTACTTAAATTCATACTTCAAAAAAAAAAAAAAAAAAAAAAGAAAGAAAGAAAATAAATAAAATAACAAACTGTTCCTACGATAACTGACAGAAAATTGAGGGACAGAAGAAAAATGTTGCGTGTAAATGACTTATCTTTTATCGTATTAAGCTAAAATCAGTCAGTCGATAAAGACCGTTTTACAACACGTATTGCCGGATACTAATAATCCCTATTTACCCTTGGGTGTGCATGTATGAAATAATCCACAATGCGCACCACGAATGTTAAGCTCAAATTAAAATGTTTGATTCACCTAGCAAGCAATAATTAAAAAAAATGGTATTTTTTTAAAAAATTGCCTCGTCAAAAGTGTTGCAGTTATTTTGACTGCATTTCCATAGTACAATGCGGGCAAACCTTTCTGCATGCTGAATATCCACTGAAATGACTTTGTTTCAATGTTATATTTTGCAATGATGTGCTTGCATTTTACTATCACTTTCAATACATAACTTTACTTATCTACTTTCTGAACGAGAAATAATCTGGATGAAATGAAGGAGACCTCAACATCTGGAAAACAAACACATACCTACGCATACACTTGCACACGCATATACATAGTTTTACAGAATTTTTAAACTGAAACTATTTGAGAAATCTCCCTTACTTTTCAAATTACTGTCTCCGGCAGCTACTGTCATTAAATGCCTGGCTTACCTGGTAATCAAAAGAGTACTTTTTTTTTAACTCAATATGCTCCGTATAACGGTAAAATGTATTCTAGGTTTAAAACGCGTAATTAAACGGTAAATGTTGATGCAACGTTTATGTCAAGCCGGTGTCAGATATCGTTACCGTTGCCGGGCGAATTATCCGGTATAGTATAAAAGCCGGATTTCTGAATCTGAACGGTTTACTGGCGACACACGAAGAACTTGCTTTTCTAAATATATATCTAATTTCAAAAACTTTAACTAAATAAAACTAAATAAGTAAAAGAAAAATCACGAAGACTACACCGAGCGGATGTCAAACGCCGACTCAATGTGGACCCAGTGTTTGCTATTATCTATTATTAAATTATTAAATTGATCATTATCATTATGTATTTTTCAGGATTTGACTGGATGGATACAATACGGAAGAGATATATAGAATAAACTTCCTAATGGCCAGATAAATAAATAATTGAATATATGAATCAATCAATATATTAATAATAAAGTAATTTAAACAATAAATAAATAAGGAGAGGGAGTAGGATCTGTTCGTGGAGGTTGGGCTGACATTTTGCCGACCGATCAGAAGAAGATAAACTTGTTTGTAAGGCCTACCATTATCTTCATTGCGGATTGTCGGTGCGATCTCAGCTACATCAAAACAGAACTTGCTCAGGTATATCGTGTGACGGTCATAGCTATACATGCATACATACATACATTCATAAATACATACATGCATGCATGCATGCACGCACTCACGCACTCACGCACGCACGCACGCACGCATACATACATACATACATACATACATACATACATACATACATACATACATACATACATACATACATACATACATACATACATACATACATACATACATACATTTTCGAAAGTAATTATGTTTAAGATTTTAAAGTTCATATTATCATGGATTATAACGTTTTCTATCTCACATACATACATACATTATCGTTGATTATCGTTGATTATAACGTTTTCTATCTCACATACATACATACATACATACATACATACATACATACATACATACATACATACATACATACATACATACATACATACATACATACATACATACACTTTAGAATAGGATTGTATTTTAACATACTCTGTTTTAACATGATCTGTTCTTGCATGCCTATTAATCACTGACAAACGATAACTTGGAAAAATGTCATCGCAAATCTTGCGTATTAACTCTATGGGTCTGGTTGATTTCATGTAATATACGTTAAATAGAAGTTTTTTCTTTTAAATTCATTTTACACCAGTGACACTTCTTAAATCAGAACAAAAGATACGTTTACTCTAAATCCCTAAGTGCAAAAACGGCTCCATCTTTATTATTTCACTTCATGAAATATTAAATGTAAAACATTTTAAATCCAGTGGAAAATGGTCTAACAGCTATATGAAAAAACAACCACTGTGGACTTATTTGACTTTCCTATTTGCTGCAGTACATAAAAACCGATTAAAAAAACAACATTTATTAAACACACCTGTAACGTGAGTAAATGTACTTGGGATATATGAACGTAGCAAAGATTTAAATAAACATGCTTATCCGCAGAGTTTGATTAGAGTCTTCGCTAGTCGCTTTGTAGTTTAGCCAAAGCGCCAAACTGAACTCTTCGTCATGCAGTCTGCTAAACTCTTAATAGACTGTGCAGATGTGAGTTAGCTGGCACACATGTCTGAAGGCACATTTTCTCACATTACGGTTCAGACACTTCATTACCAACATTAACGAACCACGAATATGCTTGCCTTCAATTTGTGAGGAAATATCTGCCACATAGACACTTTTAAACTGACTTACACGAGATCTACGTCGTGCTTCCGGTCCATTATTTACACTTTATTTGATAAACATTGTGCATTAGTAGGCTATTCAGAAGGAGACTGGTGTAGAGGAAGGCAAGCAGGAAGTCACAAAACTTGTCTCCCTTTTCGACAATTGCAGACAATCTGCTAAGTGCAACCATTCTCGAATCGGAAAATGATACTATCGTGATACAGGAAGTTGTATGTTTGTGTCGGAATATTGCTAGTAAGTAGTGGTATTTTTTGTAGATATATAAAAATTGGCACAATCATGACGATAACAGACATTGACACGAAAATGAAGCACGATATTTCAGTTCCAAATTAAAATAAAGAATATGTATATTATACAATGTACAAGTACAAAAACTAACAACAGGAAACAATTTGAATTGACGTAAATGCTTAGCGTGTCCTGTGTTGTACAGAATGTCAATTTTATAACTCACATTGAAGTTTTTTAAGGTTCAAATTTCTTTAATTTGCATTAACAGAGGTTTATTCAACTTTTCAAAATTTCAAATTAAATGGTCAGATGGAGTGAAAAATTCCGTTGTATAATAATCAGATTGTTAACGCCATATGGAAAGAGTCATTACAATAAAAACTAGATTATATTTTTTTCTAAATAGATTTTTTCCTTAAACTCTTAAATTAACTGCGAAAGAAATGTAATGTGTAGCAGCAAACGGACAAAAAAAAAAAAAAAAAAAAAAAAAAAAAAAAAATAAATAAATAAAGAAATAAAAAATACAAAAATAACGATTTAGTTATGAGCGTTGATAATTTATTCCAGTACATGTACTTTGTATTCAGAATTAATCACCCAAAATATCCAAATAAAGACGAGCACACCACACGAGTCCGTATTCGCTAGCGTTAATGAGCAAGCCATAGTACATTTGCATGGTAGCTTGTGACATATCAAATAAGCCAGGCCCAGCATTTCCTACAAGATTGCATTTGCAGACTGATCAGAGTCTTTGTTGTCCGCTTGACGACACTTTGGATCCTTGGCTTCACAGAGTATTCTGCGAAGACTGTACCTGACCTGACTCTTCACTTGGTGCACATGCAATATTCTAGGAAATTTTGGCCCCGAGGTTACGTATAAAACGTTTTTCATACTCAACTATATATGTTTAGCAAGAAAAAAATCATGCGCAGCTAAATTGAGCATGAAAAATGTTTTATAATTTCGACGCCTGTTCTCCGGCTCATATGTAGCAATTTCATTATTGTCTGTGTAAGGCTGGTTTTGAAAATGGTGTTATGTATTGGTTGTTGAAGTGCTTAAATTTCGAGCCGATAGGCGAGAAATTTGAAGCACTTTAACAACCTATTTGTCGCTTCTTGGTGGCACTGTTTTAACTGACAGTGTGAATTAAGTTTTGATTTGCTTATTTAAACACACTGGGGCTTAGGGATCACAGGGTCATTTAGCTGTATCAGAAAAACTGCCAGAAAAAGAATGTGTATTTTGTTTATTTCCTTTCTTAGTGTCCTCTATTCTTGTGGTTACTAAAGTTGTTTTTCATTATCTTTTTGTATTTGAAATAAATAACCTTTTTTTTTTAAAAAAAAAAACCCCAAAAAACACAAACTATATTTTAATACATCGTAGTCTACAAATATGTAAATTTTGTTTGTTAAGGTAGTAACAATTTGTGATTTATCACTGCAGGTGGTCGATTATAATTGAATTAGGCTGGCACAGTTTCTAGTTTCACATTTCTGTCTTGAAGATTTTCTGCTTTTTATTGTTTTAGTGTACCACACATCATTTCTGCACAAATAGCGACAATTAATACTATTTTTCGTCTTCTTTCTTTTTGGTTTTGGGATTTGTTATATGTATTGTTGTTTGGCAAGAAAACATTCTTAGAATAATGTAAACTGTAAATAAAATAGTATGGGCTCTTGCAAAATGTGGTTCGCTACAATGTGCATTCTGGGTTTACTTCGCCTTTGTGCAGGACGCCAAATGAGTGTCAATATTATGCTATAAGTGTTATTTATTTATACTTATGCATCCAGAATTACGCATTACATTTTTGTTTGTATTTAATACCGCTTCACCTTCCAGTCAAATGCGGAAAATGTGCACCAGAGATGAAGAGATCGAAGCTTGCAATATCTTTCAGGAGGTCATATTTCACCTGGCGCTTACCTCGGTCAATTTCTTCGATGTTTTTCCTAACATAATCAGAAAAACATAAATATTTTATGTCAAATTTGCTTTCATATAAAACACAGCAGGTGCCAAACACTGACTTTTCATTCAGTCATAATATGTCTCACTTTTGCGGTATTAAACTGCATGAAGTTTCATGAAGGCATATGGAAATTTGAAAACTTATTTAAACATCTTTCGCACCGCTGGTCGTGTACCAACAAATGCTTTTGTGGATATATGTATATTTAGAAACATATTATATATAATTGGATTTTTGGTATACTGGGTGTGTTGTTGTGGTTAGGGAAATACCTCAAGAAAAACAAGTTGAACATTTATTTTATTTTAATATTTCATTTACGACAAATTTATACTCTGAATACTGGTAAACGAGGATACGAGATAAGTACTATATATATTTTTTTCTCATTTCTGTATGTAAGGTTGATGCAATGTTTTTGAGTCTCATTAGATGTTTTTAAAGACAGTCTTGTGCATTTTAGGACCTATGTTTGTATGCAAAACTACGAAAGTAGATTTTTATTGTCATATCTAGAGTCACAGGCAATTTAAATACAATGTATACACTACAGATACAGAAGTTACATGGTTGCTGAGTTCCTGCCTGTATACAAGATGTGTCATATGTAATTCCCGTAGTGTGCAGATGGATTTCAATGTATAAGTAAAACTGCAAAGAGACCAAACATCATATGCTGTAAGGAAACATAAATACCACTTAATATGTTGCTACAACCAGATGATGCAGCTTTTGTAACCAAAACTTCACATTCATTACTCCGGCCTCCCCGCTTCTGGAAATTAAAGAATCAGTTGTAAAATGAAAAAGTATGCTCCCATTTTAGAAAGGGATCGGAGTGCAGAAAAGTAAACAAGAAAAATATAAGTGATGATACCCATGAAATGCCACAATCACGATGCATAGTCTCCCCTGGGAACAAAAAGAAGTCACAGTACTGCTGGAAAATTGCCCCAAGTGTATCCTGTCCCAAACAGTACACAACGTAGCACTTGTTTTCTTCATGTTGGGCGTATCAGTGTTTTTGTCGATGGTTTACAATCGAACCATTGTATACAGACGCCAAAATTTCCTTAGGGTAGTTGTCCACGTGATTATCATTGACAGATGCATGAAATCCAGGTAAGGGTTATTTATAGCCGCGCTATTCTTGTCGCTGTGACACCAGGATTCTGTCGATAGAGGGTTAACTATAAAACGTCGACTAGGACATTTGGAGCATTGGAAAACAGTGCAGACACAAATCACACGTCTGATCAGGTCCTGCACTGTTTGCTTAAATTACAGGAAGTTAAAGGTTGAATTACAAAATCGTAGTAGGTCCCTATTTAGGACCATTTTCTCAGCCGAAACACAGAGACAATTGTCTCACCAGTGCTATCAATTACTTCTTCACGTCAATCTTTTAAACTAGTGGACTGATAACTCTGAAGTTGAGTTCTCCATTTTGATTCTTCAACCGCTGTTGAGTTGACAACGCTAAGAAGTATTCTCTGGTTAATTTCGTCTTCACATCTGTATGTTCTGTCTACCTCGTGTTCTTGTCCGTTCATACCTTCCTTGAAGAAACAAGTTTGTTATGACAGAGGAACTTGAGATATGACTAAGAAATATGAAATTGAACTGTTTTTTGGCAGAGAAAATTATGTTTGTACTTTTATTTCAAAATAAAATACCAGCAGTCTTAAATTCATATTATAGTCTAGCAAGTCTAGCCCAGAAAACTTTACACTTTAGATTATTCTCGATTTTTGTGTGTGTCTGTTTACTGCCCTCTGTCACGTGAACGGACGAGCGTTGGGCCGGTGACGATGGACTAGACGCAATCACAAGCAATCAGAGGATAAAAACAAGCATGTATTTAGAAAGTTAAGAAAACAAAACAAAACTATAAAGCAATCTTCAAAATTTCATAAATTGAATGTCCGAGATATTTCTGGAAGACGCTGGCAGCTTTATAATTTAACCTGCGGATAAAATTGAAAAAATTGACGTAGCTTTAACTTATCAGTCACCAGTGATGTAAATGGATGTATATTCCATGTCTTCTACCGGGCACCACTTGTACTTGATTGGATACAACTTTGGATACTACTTCCCGGAAAAACTCATAGATGTCAAATCATGGTAAAAGAGTGACGAAGGTAACAGGATACAAACACAATGACGAAAACAGATACGTATACGGGACCATTGTCAGATCCCCGAGATACAGCACAACATCATAACATAATAGAAAGGAAGGCAATGATCAGTCTTCTAATGAAAATATTGTAGTGTGTGTCGTTCTATTTAACCAGGAAACTTTTATAGTAATGTGGCACGTTTTGAAACATGTGTCCACAAGAAACCCGTGATATTCAAGATCTAAAAATAATATTCACAAGAATACAGTGACAGTCAAGATTTAAAATAACCTATTCGATTGTCCGAACGGTGCAAAATTTTACCCAGCGACTGCTCAAAATATGAAGCAAAAAACATTTTTCTCTCGGAACGCTACAAAACTGCAAAATTACGAAAGAAAATTGTCTTCCCATTTAAAAGATAGCCTTGAGACAAAAATTAATCCCAGAACAGTGAAGATATTGATCACTGAACCTAGGTTCACTCGGAATATACAATGTTCTGGTAACCGTTCAAGTATATAGACGTAAATAATCACATACACCCTCAGCATACATATCTCGTGATTACCGTAATACCGTAACTTGAAAGCTGAAGTGTACCTACTCGCTTAAAAAGTAAAACAGTCATCTTAATCAGCGCTCCAATTACATGTAATAATCTAACCTGGTAATAAAAATCAAAACAAACTTGTTTTTATACTATGTACATATAAAAATATATTCAAGATAAAACAGGGACTCTCTCTCTCAATTACATCTATGAAAATGTGCATGATATTCGAAAGTTGTTTCTGGGGTCTAATAAATTTAATAATAACTTAACATCATGCAACACATTAATTTGCATCCAGGACTCTTTCTAAGGTCCGAATAAGTACAGAACATTTACCTTCAACCATTTGAATCTGGACACTTCTAGCTGTCAACTTGGACATATCCATTGTTTCAAATAGGGCGCGAAGCTATAAATAAAGACAGTATGACAAACGGTGTAAATTCGGATGAGACGGTTCATTATGAGACGTCTCATCCGGATTAACACTGCTTGCATAGTTGTCTTTTAGGCTGATCAGAGCTGTAAGGTTAATGAGACTGGATATACTTGGCACGTATTCCACAGGTTTTCACAAGGGAAATAACTTTTATAACTACCTAGTTGCATTATTGTACATTAAGATCCATCTGAAAAAGGGTCTGCTCTAAGAAGAAAGATATTATCCGATGGGGAGTTAAATTATTTCGTTTTATAATGGATCCCTTTTCAGAAAGTCAACAATTTTGACAGTTAAAATATATCCATAAGCATTAAGCAAGAGAAAGAGAAAGAGCCGTTATAGCATATAGTTCAGATGAGCCTGTGCATCAGCGCAGTTTCAGCAAAACCTATGCTGTTCGCTGTTGTCAAAGGGGACCTTGCAGCCAAAGAATCAGATATGTGGCTTTGCTACGGGTTGCCTCCCCTGAAAGTGTATCCATAAGCCTTAAGCTTGATTACAGTAATTTCGTAACAGCTTGCAACAGGCTACATCTCACATGCTGGTTGTTTATGTTATGAGGGGAGATTACATGCATACTATGGTGAACATGTAAAGTACTTAAAATAATCGCCAAGGCTATCATAATTATAATTGACTTTGTTTTTGTGAATCCTTCTTGTATTATTGTATGAATACGATTATTTTGCTTCTCCAAAAAATTGAGTCATGCAATCATTTCGGTGATGATAAATGAAGATGACAACATTTATGGAATGATACGTGCCATAAAAAGGACACTTATCACATATAGTGACAATAAAACTAGCCTATTTATGAAGCTACTGTAAGTTGTCTCCAATATTACACTGATATCCAGTTCTCATATACAATTTATAGTAAAGATTTAACAAGTAAACTTATATCAAACATAAACCGGTGTATCAAAGTAACTACCTTTTCTTTCAGATTTTGTGTATATACACGACCTGTTTATCTCACCATTATACCTGAGAAATTATAGGAAAACAGATCTGAGGCTTCTGGTTCCCAGCTGCATTTTGTTAAATAGAAAATTGATATAAGAACGAACAGGTCACTAGGCAAGGTTATATTTATACCCATATGTTAGAATCCTCTGGCTATAAATAAACAAATAACGATGGAGGTGTCAACTAAATACGGTATTTATCCTAAAAATTGCGACATCTTAACCCTTATAATACTTGTCCTCCAATTTGGGTATGCCCATTTTACTTGTTCAAGTTAATGTGCCTAAATTGCTGGGTGAGTGTCAAACAGTGTAGACCGTGATCAGACGCCGCCGAACGCGGCATCTGATCACGGTCTATACTATTTTTTTTTTAAATCTTCCTGTTCAAAAGCTGTGGGTTATTACGGTAACACGAAACATATCAGGTTTCCATCCTAGAGTTAAAAGCTGAGACGTAAGCGGTACAGCAACACCAACAACAAAATCGATAGAATAAACGAGATAGACGAACAAAATAATATAGCTTAATATTTCGTGTTGAGGTACATTTTGCAGTGGTATGTAGACAATAAGAAATATACTGGTTTGGCGTCCGTACTCGTAATTACGTAATTTACTGGATAGATACTTGACACCATGGCCACGCGAGATGTTTTTGCGTGAATTGTGCGTAAGCATCATTTTATGTCACCTTGGAATTCGACATAACCATTCCCGTTTTAGGATATGACGTAAATGGACACCGGGCCAACAGGCTAAAAGCTTACAAAAGGGTTTGTTCTATTTTTTCGATCATTGCTACAACAATTTGTATTTCATGACCTGCTTAAGTTAGAACCTTTTTGAGCAAAGCAATCACCAATAACAACATACTACATACTCAAGGGAAATGTAAATACAATTTATATATGGTATGAAGTGATTCAGTTATTAGATTTTTATGCAAATAAAGAACAAAGGCAGAAGCAGCAATAATTGCGGATAATCCTTTTCTTCACTAAACATTCACAAGAGTAAGTTTACTCCACATACCACATTCAGTTTTGTGTCAGATTTGTATCTCTATAAAACAGTGTACGTTTAAACTACTTACGCATTGCAGTAAGTAAAATTTATATAGATTGCAATTGGAAACACTGAATACATACAAGAAAGAAACTTGGTTTAATTGAGACGCTTCATATGGCAGCTATGTAGTTTGGAAGGCTGCATACGCCCCCACCCCCCTGGGCGTGTGTTAGTGGGACACGATTTTCCAAAGTTTTAGAATATGCTCAATTCCAGGAGAAGCTCAAAATACGCATTGCACTACGATGGAATACAGGGAGACTTTTTTTACGGCAGCCAAGCCACGCTTCACACAAGCTTAAGTCAGTTCTTTGGAAACTGTAAACAGATACAAAAACGATGAGCTGAGTATTGATTTGATTGAAACTCTTCATATAGCAGCAATTTAGTTTGCAAGGCTGCGTATCGTCCCTAGACCCGGTATAAGCGGAACTCAATTTACACAACAAGCGTTAAGAAAATGAAGCTCAAAGCAGTATTGGAATCCATATACAAATATAAGGAATGCTAAAGCCTTAATTTTGTTCTTTTTGCTCCTACCAACAAGACCATAAGGTAAAGCATGCTTTTTGCCTATCAGCATGTGCTAGCTTGCTTATCTGTCTTATGTTTCGTTTCGATAAGATAGAAAAGATGTAGGCTGAATACATGCTTTTGAAGTAATTTTATAGTTTAAGAAATACTATAAGCAATAAGTTAAAGAATCCTTTAGTAAGAAAACTGCTGTCCGATACGTTCAAAGGCACTTACCATCAATCATCCGCTCTCAACTAACCGTACCAACCATCATCTGGAACAAAAAAAAGGGGTAAACACAGTCATCTTAAGGTGATATTATTAAGAAGGTCTACTGCACAAATATTGTAACATAGTTGCCCAGTAGTGAAATATATAAAAATACATGATTAAGCATCTTTTATTAAAGTTCACCCCCAATACTATACCTTCCAACTATGGTAGAACCACTAGACTCCATTGAATCATTACTGTTATCAAGTTATGTAAATCAATTATCGATTATTTTCATCAGATCATGAAGAACACTATGTGATACAAACACACCCATGCCGAAAGGGAATCTAGAAGCCCATACCTAAAGTCTACACAGTCACTCAAATTTGAAATCATCAAAACATACTCCCACACAAATATGAAATATGTAAGAATCTATACTCAAGTATCTTTTATTAAAGTTCACTCCCAGTATTACATCTCCCAACAATGGATACCAGAAACATTTAAATGTCCACTGTAATGTAGTTTTCAAACAATGATAACACTAAATGTCATACCTACTCTAACTATCCCCCAAGAGTCTGTCGGCATTATCAAAACGTATTCAACTCAACAGACACAAAGTCACACCGAATCCATCCCTATGGTAACAGTCTACCATTGTGTTATCAAAGATTATTGCGAGTGTAACACTGTCTATCTATATGGCAAAAAAGTATCAATACAGCTTCCGAATATGACATCATTCAAAAGTCTATTCTTACTAAGGCTGGCAAAATTAATTGTATAATCAATTAATTGATCGATAAGTTCCACAAAAATGATTATCGTTACAGATTTACTAATAATCGATCATTTGATTTCTATGTCTATTTCTTTACCGTATTTACCCATAGTATCCGGTCACCTCAACTCCTTACTTTATCTAAAATTTGAACAAGTACTACTTACTACCCAATGTTTGTCTGAAATTAGCTGAATGTTGGCAAACAGTGTAGACCCTGATGAGACGCCGCGTTCTGCGGCGTCTCATCTGGGTCTGCACTGTTTGCTCAGGCCTGTCTGGCCAAATACGTACAGTAAAGTATAACATATGTTAAGAGTCATGCTCAGAAAGATAGGTTGAATTGTGACCTGATCTTTTGTGACTACAAGTCGGTTGTCGATCAGGATTGTCTTTTCAGCTCTAATTCTCACTGTGGCACAGAATTTCACTGAGAACTCCAATGTGATATGGTCTCACAATGTGACATCGATATTCGTTCTCCTTTAAAACCAAGAATCTAATACTACTGTAACATAGTTGCCCAAAGTAATTTCACGATATAACATAATTACTCACTGTGAAATCAAAAAGTCTATTCCAACTATGTCACAGATAACCAATGTGAAATCAAAAGTCCATTCCTACTGTTAAGCAGTCATTCATTGTGATATCAAAATTCTTCTTTGTTGTAACATTATCACCCATCAACAACCTAAACAATAACAGCAACAGCAAGCATCAACAACAATTGCTAGCAACAACAACAACAACAACATCAACAAACAACATCAACATAAAAAACAACAACAGCAAGTAACACAACATAATTCAAAAGTCAATTCTCACTGTTGCACAGAATTTCACTGTGAATTTAATGTTTCTATCTCCAATATGATATGGTCCAACAATGTGATATCGATATTGTTTCCCCTTTAAAATCAAGAATCTATTACCACAGTAAAGTGAATCAAGAGATAACATAATTACTCACTGTGAAATCAAAAGTCTATTCCCGCTATGCCACAGACAACCAATGTGAAATCAAAAGTCCATTCCCATTGTTACACAGTCATTCATTGTGATATCAAAATTATTCTTCACTGTTACATAGTCACCCATCAACAAGCACAAACACCAAGAACAACAGCAAGCACCAACAACAATCGCTAGTAACAACAACATCAATAACAGTAACAAACAACATCAACATCAAAACAACAACAGCAAGCAACACAACATTAACTAGCATCAACAACATCAACATCGGCGAAAAAAACAACACCAGTGACAGCAACAACATCAGTAACATCAGCAAGCAACAACAACATCAACAACATCATCAACAAACAACAGCATGCCAGCAGCAACAACACCATCAACAACAACTACAAAACTTCCTGTGCATAATTCTCAGAAATAAGGATGACGCAGTAAAGAAAAATCAAAATAAGACTGCACCAACAACATCAGTCACATCAACAGACAGTATTAAAAGTAGCAAAATCAGCAACAACCTCAGCGAGAAGAAGCAACAAAACAACATCAATAACAACATGCTGTTACAGCAACAAAAATAAAAAAAACACAACATCAACAATATAAGCAACAACAACATCAGCAACAAAAACGATATCAACATCAAGATCATCAACGACATCAACAACAACATAAACAAGCAGCATAAAAAACATCAATAACAACATCTACAACAACATTAACAAGCAGCAACAACAAGTAACGGTAACCAACACCAACAACATCAACAAGCACGAACAACAACAACAAGCAATTGCATGCTTCATCGCTAATGATGAATTTATTTGCAACATAATATTATATATCAGCAAGCACCAGCAACAATCGCTAGCAACAACAGCATCAAACAACATCAACATCAAAAACAACAACAGTAAGCAACACAACATCAACAAGCACCAACAACATCAAAGATACTTACAGCGAGCACCATTAATATCAATAAGCACCAACAACATCAACATCAACAAAAAAATAAACACCATCAACAGCAACATCAATAACATCAGCAAGCAATAACAATATCAACAACATCATCATCAAACAAAAGCATGCCAGCAGCAACAACACCATCAACAACTAAAAGACTTTCTGCGCCTAATTCTCAGAAATGATTGGCACAGAAAAGAAAAATCAAAACAAAACCAACATCAGTAACATCAACAGTATAAGCAGTAGCAAAATTGACAATAACCTCAGCGGGAGGCAGCAACAAAACAACATCAATAACAACAACAGTAAACAGCAACAACAAACCAATAACATCAAAAACAACACCAGCAACAAAAATAATATCAACAGTAACAGCAACAACAACCACAACATCAACAACATAAGCAATAACAACCGCAACAATAACGATATCAACAACAACATCATTAATGCCATTGACAGCATCAACGAGCAGGATCAACAACACCAATAACAACATCTATTACAGCATTGACAAACAGCAACAAGAAACAACAGCAACAACATTAACAACATCATGAACAACAACAACAACAACAACAACAACAGCAGCATCAGCAAGCAACAACAGCATCAACAAGCACAAACAACAACATTATCAACATAAGCAACAACAACACCAGTAACAAAAACAATATCAACAACATCATCAATGACATCCACAACATCAACAAGCAGCATCAAAAAGCAGAAACAGCAACATCAGCAACAACTTTAACAACATTATAAACAACAACAACAACAGCATCAGCAAGCAAAAAACATCAGCATGCAATAACAACATCAACAAGCACCACCACCAACAACAAGTAATTGCATGCTTCATCTCTTATGGTGAATTTATTTTCAACATGATATCATATATTAAATTTCTAATTACCATTTTAAGACTGTTTCCTTCCCACTGTCCATATCATACTAACAACGCCCCATTTGTGTGTTTATCATCCAAATCCACGGCAGTAGGAGGCCTAGAGTGGAAGATTTATAACAATTCATTGTTTATACTAACACATGGTTAACCATTTTCTCATTACGTGTATGTTTTGTGTTGTTAACGCTGTTCTCATCTTCCTTCTCGCTGTATGTAAACGCACACACACTCAAACTGTATTGTGAACCTTACAAAAATTACATGAATTCATAAGAGTAGCAAACAGCTTAACAAAAAATAAATAATCGAAACTGAATAAATTAAGGAATTTTAATTAGAAGAAATCAACCACGGAATAGATAATTTTACAAATACATCCATAAAAACTAAAACAGAAACCATACTTATGTATATAGAAATAAAATAAACATGTCACAATCAGTATACAACCCCGTATGTACCGGTTTTTACTTAAATTCATACTTCAAAAAAAAAAAAAAAAAAAAAAAAAAAAGAAAGAAAGAAAATAAATAAAATAACAAACTGTTCCTACGATAACTGACAGAAAATTGAGGGACAGAAGAAAAATGTTGCGTGTAAATGACTTATCTTTTATCGTATTAAGCTAAAATCAGTCAGTCGATAAAGACCGTTTTACAACACGTATTGCCGGATACTAATAATCCCTATTTACCCTTGGGTGTGCATGTATGAAATAATCCACAATGCGCACCACGAATGTTAAGCTCAAATTAAAATGTTTGATTCACCTAGCAAGCAATAATTAAAAAAAATGGTATTTTTTTAAAAAATTGCCTCGTCAAAAGTGTTGCAGTTATTTTGACTGCATTTCCATAGTACAATGCGGGCAAACCTTTCTGCATGCTGAATATCCACTGAAATGACTTTGTTTCAATGTTATATTTTGCAATGATGTGCTTGCATTTTACTATCACTTTCAATACATAACTTTACTTATCTACTTTCTGAACGAGAAATAATCTGGATGAAATGAAGGAGACCTCAACATCTGGAAAACAAACACATACCTACGCATACACTTGCACACGCATATACATAGTTTTACAGAATTTTTAAACTGAAACTATTTGAGAAATCTCCCTTACTTTTCAAATTACTGTCTCCGGCAGCTACTGTCATTAAATGCCTGGCTTACCTGGTAATCAAAAGAGTACTTTTTTTTTAACTCAATATGCTCCGTATAACGGTAAAATGTATTCTAGGTTTAAAACGCGTAATTAAACGGTAAATGTTGATGCAACGTTTATGTCAAGCCGGTGTCAGATATCGTTACCGTTGCCGGGCGAATTATCCGGTATAGTATAAAAGCCGGATTTCTGAATCTGAACGGTTTACTGGCGACACACGAAGAACTTGCTTTTCTAAATATATATCTAATTTCAAAAACTTTAACTAAATAAAACTAAATAAGTAAAAGAAAAATCACGAAGACTACACCGAGCGGATGTCAAACGCCGACTCAATGTGGACCCAGTGTTTGCTATTATCTATTATTAAATTATTAAATTGATCATTATCATTATGTATTTTTCAGGATTTGACTGGATGGATACAATACGGAAGAGATATATAGAATAAACTTCCTAATGGCCAGATAAATAAATAATTGAATATATGAATCAATCAATATATTAATAATAAAGTAATTTAAACAATAAATAAATAAGGAGAGGGAGTAGGATCTGTTCATGGAGGTTGGGCTGACATTTTGCCGACCGATCAGAAGAAGATAAACTTGTTTGTAAGGCCTACCATTATCTTCATTGCGGATTGTCGGTGCGATCTCAGCTACATCAAAACAGAACTTGCTCAGGTATATCGTGTGACGGTCATAGCTATACATGCATACATACATACATTCATAAATACATACATGCATGCATGCATGCACGCACTCACGCACTCACGCACGCACGCACGCACGCATACATACATACATACATACATACATACATACATACATACATACATACATACATACATACATACATACATACATACATACATACATACATACATACATACATTTTCGAAAGTAATTATGTTTAAGATTTTAAAGTTCATATTATCATGGATTATAACGTTTTCTATCTCACATACATACATACATTATCGTTGATTATCGTTGATTATAACGTTTTCTATCTCACATACATACATACATACATACATACATACATACATACATACATACATACATACATACATACATACATACATACATACATACATACATACATACATACATACATACATACACTTTAGAATAGGATTGTATTTTAACATACTCTGTTTTAACATGATCTGTTCTTTTTTTCATGGTTTTTATCTTCTTTTCGACCTCACATACATACATACTGTTACGAGCCAGGCGAAATAACGAGAAAGAAATGAAAGTGAAACCAGCAACAAGCTTTAAATTATTAACAATATTTATTCACAAAAAAAAATAATAATAAAACAAGATTCAAAACAAAAGATTGTAAGTAATCAGTACCTTTCAAGTTAAGTCACAAAGTCCCTCAGAAATAATCCAAAAGAATTTATAAAACAAATCCTTTGAATAACAGTTTCTGATCCCACAATTTAAAGTTCCTGAATTCAGAATTTAAGTCCAGAATGAATAAAATATTAAAGTAATCCAGTATAGAATAATTTCCGATGAAAGTATATAAAGATGCCCATATGAAAATCTTTTCTCCTTATATAATATCAAAGAACATTCTAGAAAAAGAATTTACTACAGGCATCTCTTATTTTCCAATTTCAGTCAAGAAACTTCTAAATATTGTATGACATGTCAAAAATAACTCAGTCCAGAATTAAGGACATAAACATGAAAACAACAATAGGTGAGGATGAAGAAGTTAGATAAAGTTCAAAATGTTGGAGAGCAAGAATGAGAGACAAACATTCTTTCTCTACTGTAGAATAATTATTTTGATGTTTGTTAAACTTTTTGGAAAAGTAACAAACTGGATGACCCACACCATTGTCATCCTCTTGCAGCAATACACCACCTGCACCAACATCATTTGCATCTACAGCTAGCTTAAATTCTTTATTAAAATTTGGTGCTAAGAGAACTGGCTCACATCTCAGTATGGCTTTTAGTTTATCAAAGGCATTCTGACAATCACTGTTCCATTTAAACCTCATTCTTTTACCAAGTAGATTAGTCAGTGGCTCGACAATGACAGAAAAATTATTATAGAATTTTCTGTAATAACCGGCCATACTAAGAAACCTCATCAGTTGTCTTTTACATGTGGGCACCGGAAAATCTGAAATAGCTCCAACTTTAGCTTCTATAGGTTAAACCTGACCTTGACCCACAACATGTCCTAGAAATGTTAAAGTTCCATGACAGAATTCACTTCTAGCATCTTTCATTCCAAAAGGCATTACTTTATAGTGATATATTCCATCAGGAGTAACAAATGCTGAGATCTCTTTGGCTCTTTCTGTGAGAGGAATTTGCCAAAATCCTTTCAGAAGATCAAATTTAGTTATATATTTCGAATTTCCAATACAGTCATCCATTCTTGGGATGGGAAAAGTGTCTGTTTTACTCAAATTGTTGACCTTCCTGTAATCGGTGCACATCCGATATGTTCCATCTGGTTTTGGTACAAGAATACAAGGTGAAACTCCATTCACTTTGGCTTGGTTCAATGAAATCATTGTCCAGTAAATACTGAATTTCTTCCTTAAGATATTTTTGTTTTGTTGGGTTCATTCTATATGGATGTTGCTTTACAGGTTTACAGGTTGTGAATCATCAGCATTCACATCATGATAAATTTTGTCAATTCAGTCCTTGTAGGAATATCCGGAAATAAGTGTTCATATTCATGAATAACTGTTTCAGTTCTTTTCTTTGGGCTGGTTCTAGGTGTGATAGTTTCTGGTCGAGATCCTTTAGAATGTCAGAATTCTGGAGTTTTGATGACGCAGGATCAGATTTGATCAAGTTCATGTCTTCAGAGTTCATTTCACTTTCTTCCTGAGGGACTGAACTAACAACACTAATCGGTGTAACAGAAGAGCTATCACTATCTATGTATTGTTTAAGCATTTTAACATGACATAACTGTTTTTATTTGCGTCTCCTAAGAGTGTTAACAATGTAATTTACAATACTAATCTTTTTATGTACAGGGTAAGGGCCGTAATATCTGGCTTGCAATGGTTTGCCAGGAATAGGCAAAATAGCAGGCATGAATTTTCTCTCTTTTGCAGTTTCATCATACCAACTTTTCATTTTCCTTTGTGCTGACTTAAGATTGGTCCGAGCAGACTCACAAGCTTTTGACAGTCGGTCTTTAAAATCTGATACATACTGAAGTAAGTTCAAAGAACTATCATCATTTGAGAGAAACTTCTCTTTCAAAAGTTTCAAAGGTCCACGCACAGTGTGGCCAAATATCAGCTCAAATTAACTGAAGTCAAGAGATTCCTGAACAGATTCTCTAACGGCAAACAACAACAAATGAATGCCTTCATCCCAATCTTTTTCAGTGTCAAAGCAGTATGATTTAATCATATTTTTCAGTGTCTGATGAAATCTTTCGAGGGCACTTTGACTTTCAGGATAGTAAGGTGACGATTTGTATTGAGTAATGCCCAACTCATGCATGACCTGTTGAAAAATTCCAGCCATGAAATTTGAGCCCTGATCCGACTGAACAGGCTTTGGGAGGCCTACAAATGAGAAAAATTTTACCAGAGCCCTAACAATGTTCTTAGTTTTAATATTCCTAAGTGGAATGGCCTGAGAAACGTGTAGAAGCACACATTATAGTGAGAAGATACTCATGGCCTGACTTGGTTTTGGCAAGGGACCAACACAGTCAATAATTATTCTGCTAAAAGGTTCATCAAAAGCAGGTATAGGCTGTAAATAAGCTTTTGGTATTGTCTGGCTGGGTTTTCCTACCATCTGACAAGTATGGTAAGATTTACAAAACTGAGAAACGTCACATTTTAACCCTGGCCAGTAAAAATGGTTGTGAATAGGTTTTATTTATACCTAAATGACCTGACATGGGAGTCTCATGGGCCAAGTTCAAAATTTCATGGCGATATACCCTTGGAACCACTACTTGGTGGTTAACAGTTCACTCGTCTTCTACTGAGACATCAGGAGGACACCATTTTCTTATTAAAATGCCATTTTTGACATAGAAACAGACTGGGACTTGATCTATTTCTTTCTCATCAAAAGCCCTTTCAAGTAAAGGCAAAATTTTAGGGTCATTATGCTGTCCCTCGCAAAGCTGTGACCTTGTCATGACCTTGACCTTGGTCATTTAATATTGAAGAGTAATGACTGGACTCTGACTTGTCATTTAAGTCTGTCTGCTTGTCAGACAGGCTGGATGAAAGAGAATTTGTAATCTCATGTTTAAAAGACTGACCCAAAAAGGTATCAGTTAAATCGATGTCCCCATCATTCTGTTTGCTTTCTTAGCCATGGCCCTTATAACGGCACAAGATGGGTAAAGATCAGGGATTTCCTGTTCAATGGGATCAGGTGGCTGATCAATACAAGGTATTGTCAAAAGTGGGTTTATCACAACCTTATTTCCTGCAAAGTCATTGCCTAATAGTAAATGAACACCTTTAAAAGGTAAAGAAGGTCGAATACCGACAGCCACTAAACCAGTTACCAAGTCTGAGGATAAATAAATGTTATGAAGAGGAGCATTAAAAAATCCACACTCTACACCCTGAATAAGGACACTTGTCCCAGAAGAAGTCTTCTCAAAAAAGACAGAGTATCTGCTAAAATAAGGGATTGAGAAGCTCCGGTATCTCGTAAGATTTTAATTGGGGTAGACTGGGCATAGTCACTATTTAGTGACACAAAACCATCTGATAAGAATGGTTCATAAATCTCCATAACAGAATCAGTCTCATACCTTTCGGTCTGGGTAGGATCTTCCTCCTTAACACATGAATGTGGTTTTGACCGTAAAGAGGTAAGGCCCCTTTTGTTTTTCTTTCTTTCTTTTCAAATGTAAGCATTCAGAAATAATATGACCTGTCTTTTTGCAATAATTGCAAATTGGTTGAGATAAGGAATTTTGATCCTTGTTTTCAACAGAAGATTTGGGTTTGGGAGTAAATGTTTGGCTATAACTGCCAGATGGATTACTAGGTCGTCTATGTTTGGATCCTGATTGTGGGAAAAATGGTCTTCAAGAGGGATTTGACTTATTAATAAAGGAAACCTTATGTGTAAAAGCATAATCGTCTGCAAATCGAGCTGCAGCTTCCAAAGTTTCAACTTGTTTCTCATCTAAAAAGGACTTAATATCTGAATTTATGCACCTTTTGAACTCCTCTACAAGCATGAGCTGCCTAAGTTTTTCATGATCAGAGCCAATTTTCTTCGAAGAGCACCACCTGTCAAATAACTGTTCTTTAGTTCTAGCAAATTCTACTTGGGTCTGCTCATTTTCTTTCTTACAGTTCCTAAACTTTGCCTGTAAGCCTCAGGGACCAACTCTTAAGAGCCTTAAGAATTAATTCCTTTACAGTATCATAACTGGAGCTCTGCTCGACAGTCAGCTGAGTATAAATTTCTCGAGCCTTCCCAAATGTAACACTTTGCACAAGCAAGGTCTAATGCTCCTTTGGCCATTTTAAATTTTCTAATTTTCTGCTACTTTTTTCAAAATGAAGAAAATATTTCTCAACCTTTTTTTCTTGAAATGGAGGAACTAATCTGATGTGTTTGGTAACGTCAAAATGAACGCCAAAGTCTAAAGGTTACGGTTTTACCGTCTTGCTTTGCATTTCTAATTCTTTCATTCTTAAATTAAATTGTCATTCTCTTTCTTTCTCTTCTATTTCCATTCTTTCTATCTGCATTTGTCTTTCTTGTTCTTTTACCCTTTCTTCCATTTCCATTTTTAGTTTTTCTTGCTCTAATCTTATTTTTCTAACTCAATTTGCTTCTGAATTTCAAGCTCTCGCATTTGCAAACCCGTATGAGTAACGAGAGCAAGAGACAAAGCAGAAGAATCAAGAATTTCCATATCAACGAAAAATTGGACCAAAATATTTTTATTTCCTGTTTTAACATGGATTTATTGACGGTAGTAAATTCATTGTGAGCAGCAATGTCCAACAAATCTGACTTTTTGGCCAAATTTAACAGCTTCTGCGAAGGCGCAGCTATAAAAGCTTGAAGGTCAAATGACATGATTGCTTTATGCTGGTTTTATCAAGTAAATTTATCAATCAAAGAGTTTATTTATATTTTTCAAAAGTCAATACTTGTTTTTTGTTGTTGTTGTTGTTTTTGTTTTTTGTTTTTTTTTTTTGTTTTTTTGTTGTTATTATTTACTTATATTTATTGAAAGTCAATACGTGTATTCGTTAAAAAGCTCAAACTTTGTTTAAGCAGAAGAAAATGTTCGATCCCGGACGAGCCCCCAATTCCTGTTACGAGCCAGGCGTAACGAAAAAGAAATGAAAGTGAAACCAGCAACAAGCTTTAAGTTATTAACAATATTTATTCACAAAAAAATAAGACAAGATTCAAAACAAAAGAATGTAGGTAATCAGTACCTTTCAAGTTTACGTCACAAAGTCCCTCAGAAATTATCCACAAGAATTTATAAAGCAAATCCTTTGAATAACAGTTTCTGATCCCACAATTTAAAGTTCCTGAATTCAGAATTTAAGTCCAGAATGAATAAAATATTAAAATAATCCCGTATAGAATAATTTCCGATGAAAGTATACAAAGATGTCCATATGAAAATCTTTCCTCCTTATATAATATCAAAGAACATTCTAGAAAAAGAATTTACTACAGGCATCTCTTATTTTCCAGTTTCAGTCAAGAAATTTTTATGTATTTCTGTATTAAGAGTAGCATCAGGATCCAGGGTGAAGTTGGCTAGCTGTAAAAGTGCTTTAAAACCACCTTTTTTTTTCAGAATATTCTATGACATGCCAAAAATAACTCAGTCGAGAATCAAGGACATAAACAACATGTTCTTGTAGACATGTTGTTCCAGAAAGTTATTAATGGAAACATAGTAAATAAAGTTATGAATGGAAACATAGTAAACATGATGCTTAAAATAATTGAACACCCTATACATACATACATACATACATACATACATACATACATACATACATACATACATACATACATACATACATACATACATACATACATACATACATACATACATATATATATTGATTAATATTATTTTTGCTTACATACATCTGTTATGGTAACTTTGATACATACATACATACATACATACATACATACATACATATAAGGTCTTATGCAGATTAATATCATCTTGATTCATACCTTTATACGCATACGTACGTACGGACATACATACATACATACATACATACATACATACATACATACATACATACATACATACATACGTACGTACATACATACATACATACATTATGGTGATTTGCACGTAAAACCTGTTTTTTACATACATACATACATATATACACACATACATGTTGATTCATAACGTTTACATACATACATACATACATACATACATACATACATACATACATACATACATACATACATACATACATACATACATACATACATACATACATACATACATGCATGCATGCATGCATGCATACATACATACATACCATACATACATACATACATACATACATACATACGCTATGGCAAGTTATTCGAAATTATTCGATCTTCGGTTTGAAAGTTGAAATACATACATACATACATACATACATACATACATACATACATACATACATACATACATACATACATACATACATACATACATACACACATACATACGATTCATTAAAAATGTTATTTTATCGTTCTAAAAACACGATATGCAAATAATATGGTGTCAGTAAGGGGAAGAGGAGCTTACAAGAAAAAAAACAAAACAGACTGGGCTCAATACTCTCCAGGTAAATTAAAATAAACTATTTTCTTGCACACCAGATAAGGTAATTTTGGATTTAACACGTAAACAAAAATTATCATCCTACCCAGATTATCCTACCCAGGGTAAGATAAAATCGAGAATTCTCACATGTGATATATGCACTGGTTGTAATGGACGCCATCGTTAAGGTTTACGTCACTGAACGTAATTACGTCATTAAGCGCCACATTACTGTCATCACAATATGACGGATGTCAGCAATCGAAGTGACTGCGTTATTAGAAAATCTTCGTTCAGAAATGAAAGGTGTGCAAGAAAAAGTATCTATCATGGGTGTGAGGGGTAGATAGAAAACTCCTCGGCAAGCCAGGGATCATCGGGACGGATTTTTCTATCTACCATTCACACCAATGATAGATCCTTATTTTAAATTGTCTGAGATGGTTCCTGACTACTAATGTTTGAGGTTGGGTCATCGTTGTTCGACCCGTGGCTTTCTTTTGCTCTGGCTTCAGATCACCATTGATTTCTCTTCTCTGTTTAGTCACAGCTTTTGTGATCATATAAGCAGCGTCATGGTAAAAGAGCCGTTATAGCATATGCTGTTTGCTCGCGTAAGCGGCAGAGCAGGGAAAAGTTCAGCCAAAGACGTAGATATTGCCTGGCTTAGTGGCTGGGCATGTACACTGAAAGTTTGATTCGACAGGAAGTCCGACGTGTTCCATGTGATTTACTCTGATGATTCATTGATGAGATACATGTGGAGATGTCTCCTATGTAGCCCAGTAGCATATGAAAGTGCCCGACGTTCATTACTTCTTTATTTCTGTGTCGACATTTCCAGGTTTGCTCTCTTTGGTTTGTCGTTGCTGACTCGTCACTTTCTTGTGTAGTGTCACATGAAGTTTTGCTTCGTACTATGTTGTTCCTCGGTAACATTGTCAAACCTGATATGAAACAAGTCTGAAACATTTTTAATGAAATGGGTAGCAATCTTCGTTTAACCTATTTTAGTATGTTTTTGTTTACCCTTAACAGCTTTAAGCAGTATTTCTCCTCGAAAATCATGTTTTTATTCATTGCCAATGTAAAGTTGTCGTGTAACTCCCACTTCAGTTCACTTCAGGGCCTTTTTACAAGAAGCATATTTAATTTTAAGTGTCCCCGTCAAAAGTCATGTGCAGCATGTGTATTCTCTATGTAGTTTAACCAGATTGACACAATAAATGAACAGTTTGTTAAATGGTCTAAAGTGTGAAAAGGTTTTTTGAAATGGATGAGATAAAGTTTACTCTGTTTTAGAGCAACAATGGTATGAGTCATTTTGAGCAATACTTCATCTTTAAGTAAAATCTGTCAATAGCCGAAATATACACTCACATTCCAGGGATACACAGGTTCATGATATCGTCTTGACATATGCTTGTTATACACGTGTTCTGCTTGGATATATCTGGCAGATGTTCCGCTATTCTTCACAGGGGAAGCAAATCAAATACTTCCTGTTTGCTCCCCTGCACACAATCCTTTTTTAAAAGGCCTCTACTCTAAGCGGAACGAATTTGCTACCAGAGGGAGCACACTCTATCCTTTTAGAGCAGACCGGTTTTTGAAAATGGAGCAAAATCGATTTCTACAGAGTTCCGTTCCCGGAAAGTGTATCCATTTACATTATATTGTTTCTACAACGTTTGTTTACTTAAGCATTATGTTAGTCTGAAGAAGTGAAATCCTACAGCAAGTTTGAATGTCAAGGTTTTCTGGTCCTTTATGATCAATGTGCCATTCTTTTTATTGTTGAAAAGTTAAAGGTCACTAAAGAGGCCTTATTGGTCGAAATTAGCTAACTTGGTCCAGGAAGCTTGACGTGTATTCATTGCTCTCAAGGATCATTTCTTTCAGAATTTATTTATAACATTTTGGCCAATACTCATGCAGTTTTCTTTCTATCATCCCTGAAGATGTCATGCCACTGCTGCAATGAACATTTTGTACCACTGCTGCAGTAAAGTTAAGATGCAGAATATTTGGTTAATAATTTATAAATTCTTGTTAGGAGTCACTAGTCTAAACTGATTTTTAAGTAAGTTTGCATTCTTCTCCTATATACAATTAGATTATCATTACATTTCACTACGGCAGCTTCAAATGTTCTAACGACAACTTTCCTATCAGGCTTTATGAAATATTAGATTACTTTCTAGGAAACAGTAAATTATAGACAATAAAATTGTTTGGCTCCCTATGAAGTGTGCATTTACCCTCAGTATAAGTTATCTACAGCGCACAAAATCAATGTAAACGAAGATGATCAACACTCTTATATACTGCACTCCTAGACATCATTAAAAATTACGTTAACATATAGTGAAAATTGGGTATGTAGCGGTCTGTGTCGTTATGAAGATTTATAGAACTTTGCTGTGTGTAAACTAACATTTCGATTGTTTGTTACTTCTAGCAAAACTTTAACTTAAAAGTTAAGTCTTATTATAAAAACCAACATTCTTCTCATTTCTCATACGATATGTTGAAATAGTCGTGTAACATGTGTTTTATTTGTTTAGAAAAATAGAAAATACCAATAATTTTGATTGTATTTGACTTATTCACTGTTATGATAAAGAACTATACATTTTATCAACTCTGCTTTCGACATTGTTCAGAAAGTCGGGTTTTGCATGGTGCCTTACTCAGATAAGGTAAATTTCGTAAATTTTGTCATGATTAACTATGCATCAAAAGTGTTTTATTCTATTAACTGGTTTAAAAATCGTTAGTTTCTTTTGTTCTCATAATAAAAATGGCTGCGATTTACGCAATATTCGATAATGTAAGTAGTTTGGATACAGCTTTTCAACAACTTCCACTTGTTCAAAATTTCTGAACTTTTCACCGCATTGTTATTTTTTTAACTAACATCAGTGATTAAAAATTAGCGAAGAAACGCTGTTTTCTAATGTTTTTACAGGTGCTGTCAGTCAGAAATCAGTTTGTTCTTTTTCCCTTTAAAACAAAACTTGAAGCTAAATCTTTCCAAATGACGTCAATAACACAATAAATGTGCTTATATAACGGAATAAGGATATCAAAATTTCAAGGATAAAGTGCACTAAGAATTTAGGTTGTCCGTATATTGATGGTGAAAATGCAGAGTCTTATGGTTTTAACGGGGCTATGACTCTAGAAACAACTTACAGTAGGAATTGTCATTGGCTAGCTGGCTTCAGCAGTGTTGACATGATTAGGGTTTTGATAGCCCTTGCTCCAAATTAATATCAGATTAAGAAATGGTTTAATGTTTAACCTTTTACCACGTTCAGGGCAAATTCAACAGACAAAAATTTGATTTTTTTTTCAGAAAACAGGGTTGGACATTTCATGCAAACTGTGACAGTTTGCATAAAATGTCAAATCAAAAAAATATTTCAAAATGTCGTCTGATGATTTTTTTTCTTTGACTGTGCAACTTGGATATGTAATTATTATTTCTGTAAACATTGAATGAAGTACTGCAGTAGTGAAAGCTATTAGCATACTAGTTTCTCTAAGAAAACTAGATTGTATTCCAGATAAACTCTCAGTCAGCAGACTCTCATTCAGTAAGATGATATGAACCCGCACACTACATGTTGCACACCTATACTGGGGAGCTGATAGCCCCGTTAGTAGAATTATCCATAACCCGCACACTACATGTTGCACGCCTATACTGGGGAGCTGATAGCCTCGTTAGTAGAATGATAAGCCTCTGTGAAAGACGCCATTATTTGAATATGTGAGAAGGTGGGTTTGTATTTGATGAAATATCAGTAGTTGATTAACGGTATGGCCTTTACAGGATTCAATCTAACTATGACCGTCTTATTACAATCAACAAAAAGATTACCAGCGCTGTGACAAGGCAAACAGTACCTTATGCCAACGAGCATCTGTGCACTACGATCCGTTTATGATACCTGTCTATAGACATTTATTGTAAGGTTTGAATAAAATGTATATGCAGTAATAAGTGCCCTAGGGATATTAATGAACAGCAAAAATCCTGATCAGCCAGCGAATCGGCACAATTTTATATGGGTCATTGCCGTACATTGATATATTCTAAAGTGTATATTGATTTTGTAAGCCGACAGCAAAGATACTGATTAGACTGCGCGGATGCACAGTCTGATCATGACCGACACTCTCCGCAATTGCCCAAAAGAAACACTTTCCCCGTAGTAAGCCTGATATACAGAAATTCGCAGAGCCTAACCCGAAAACGAAAATGTACAGATTAATCAAAGACGACGCTGTTCACATAATAGACCTTTTCCGCTGTCTGGGCAAACTTTCAGTGGCTAATTTTGATGAAAAAAAAAAGATTCCATTTGAGAAGATTAGAATGGGGAAACAAAAGTAGTATTTCTGGAGATTCTCGTTTAATCAAATTCCGAAAAATATACCGCGCCATATTAAAACGTGAATCTTAATGCGTATTTGGACAAGATATGTTCAGTGTATACTGTCCGGACACATACAATGGTCTCAAAGTGCATATTTCGCACATGCTCGAAGACACTATTACCTCTTTTCGTTTAACATGTCATGCGGGAAAATCATCATTACCTCGTGCATGGACAAAATAATACTTCCGTAATGGTCAGAGCGTACACAACAGATAACGATGTGCACCAATGAACGTTTTCGGTAGCTTTTGGTGACCGACTTTAAATCACCACCATGCAAAGTTTAAAATTGCTCCAATCCCCGTGTGTTGTTTGTCTATCAGCAGCACTATCATACAGATATATCCAAATGTTTCGCGTCATCATGTTAGATGTCATTTTGAATGACGTCATCATAAGCCTACCGAAGCTACTCGACGTATGGATTACCGCAGGTTGGCAGCCGAAATATTCCCCCCACCCCCTCCGCCCAAAACATGCCACCGAATGTAACCGATGGTTACTGTAGTCAGTCCATCTACAAAATGCTTTTATTGAGACCCTCACTGAGTCCTGAATTTTATCTCCATACTGTTCGTGGTTATATACGTGTACATACCAGACAAAACGTCTAAAAGACCATTTCCGTATTGTTTTAACTCAAATGACAAACCATATTTAAGTGGAAAATCTTTGTGTGATTCTAAGGCGTCGATGTATATCCTGAAAAAATGAAAATATGAAAAACAAAACAACAGCAAAAACAACAAAAAAAAAAAAAAAAAAAAAAAAAAAAAAAAAACAACAACAAGAGGACCATGGGCCACAAAACGCTCACCAGCATATTTGCAAAAGCCATGTAACAGTCTTCCAGTATTGCCGCAGCAACTAGGATACAAATTTGACCATACCATAAAAAGGTCAAAGGTCATCGTAGTCTCATCATTTTGACAAACTTGGTAGACCTTGAGTCCCTGAAGATTCAGCCTCAAAGCTCTCTTAGTACTAGAGAAGATGATTTTAAGTATTTTTACCATGAACCATTTGAACAAAGTGTCAATATCCCTTAGACAGAAGGCCCCATGTGAAATCTGGTGAAAATTGGTCAAGTGGTTTCAGAAAGGAAGACGTTTATACCTGTATATAACCCTCAATGGACAAAAGTTTGATTATAACTATAATGTTTTACTACTTTAATCACACATCATTTCAGCCATTAGTCTTTAGCACATCCTGACTTTCCAACATTTTCTCCATACAAATGCAAGGAGACGCAAATTTGACCTTGCCGTAAAAAGGTCAAAGGTCAACTTGCAGTCATCATTTGCACAAACTTGGTAGACCTTGAGTCCTAAATGCTATACACCGAGATTCAGCCCCAAAGTTTATCCTGGTTCTGGAGAAGAAGAACCATTTGAACAAATTGTCAATACCATTTTGACAGAAGGCCCCATGTGAAATCTGGTGAAAATTGCTCAAGCGGTCTCAGAGAAGAAGACATTTAAAAATTACACAATTTTATACATATTGCCCAGTGGCAAGGGCAGATAACCTTCAGGGGAGTTTGGAACGATGTCTAAATTTATTAAAAGGGATATGCTTAAAACAAACTTATTTTCAATAGTTACGGGTATTAGATGATTTACATGTTTATATAGTCACAGCTTTGGACCTTCTGTGCTGTTTTTGGAAAATTTGTATTCTTCGAATACACAAAATATGCAAATACAGTACAACCTTCCTACAACAGCCACCTTTGGGAAGGCATAACTCGCTGTTGTAGGGAGGTGACTGTAATGAAGAGGTTAATTACAAAGTTAGAATTTTAATGACTAGAACACCGATTGCTCGTTTAACGTGGCTGATTTGAAAACATTTTTGAGTCTCTAGAATTTTTTTTTTCCGATACAACATCAAACCAAATATTTAGGGATACTTTAGGGACGTTTTTTAACTTATGTTTTAATGTAAATTTATGATGTGTGTACTCATTAGAATTGTCTCGATAATGCAATTCTAATGAGTACAATCAACATACAATCATTCTATAGAAGGTCTAAATGACATTTCTAAATTATCTGCATTTGCTTTCTGACTTATCGCTATGATAAACCCTCAGCGGCTCGAACTACCCATGGTTAGAACAAATTTCGATGTTCTCAAAGATGTCCGAGTAATAGAATTTAGATTGCATAGCAGGAAAATGCCTATGGGTTTGCAAAAGCTACTCATATTTTTTCAGCAAAACTACCTGTGAATTAGATATTGTACTTACCAGTACATTTAAGTTTGACCACTAACTACCGATGCTTTGAACAACTGGGCCCATATATATATATATATATATATATATATATATATATATGTGTATCCATTTCTGATTTTAAAGAGTGAGAAACATATGAGCTTCTGTTTACCAAACGAAGGCTTTGGACATGTGTGTACCAAACGAAGACTCAATTCAGGCTGCGCTGTGCGCAGTCTGATCGGAGACTTCTTTGTCCACATGAAGCAATGTCGCATACTTGACTGTCCAAACTGTCGCATACTTGACTGTCGCACAGTGAAGATTCAGATTACGTTTTCTGACGTCCCGCCTCATTTTTAATCTTTTCTTGAACACACTTATTTCAAATATCTGTAAATAGTCGTTAAATCTGTCGCTGACATACGTCTGAAAATAGCCAAAATTAGTTAAATATTCTAGAACGGATGATTGTAACAAGCCAAACAGTTATTAAAGCTTTTGACAGACGTCTTTAAATAACGAAGGCACGTCCAATTTCATACTGACAGATCGAAAGGGGATTAAGTGTCTGAGTATATATAAACTGTTCTATGTCTTCCTAATTCTAACTATTTTAAGATATCTTGATCAAAATAGTGAGTTCATGGCGCTCTGATAGGATGCGATTCTGTATGCTTATTAAGCTAAGGACGATATGATATTGAAATATCCCGTGAGTGGAGTACAAAGACGTCTTTGTAAAATGAGCGTTTAACTAAAGATTTAAAGCAACCGACATCATACCTACCAGCACCCCAGCCGGTTTAATTGTTAAGTTCAAAGACGTCTTTGGAAAGTGCGCGTTTAACTAAAAGATTTCAAGCAACCGACATCGTATCTACCAGCACCCTAACGGTTTAATTGTTTTATTATTTAGCTTGCTAAAGCTATTAATATGGGCCGCACTCCATAGCATGGTAGATATTACATATGACTGCATATCCAGCGGTCGCAAGGTCGAATCCCAGCTCGATCACATAACGCTCGTGGAGATTAATCATGAAGTCACTTCTACAGTCATTCTTCCCCTTCCGCTGATCCAAGAAGATCAGTTACTGACGAAATTATAATGTAAATAAATACTGGTTAACCACTTAACACAATTATCATCTTGTTTCAAGTTTACGAAGAGGATAGATCCCGATAGATTTGTTTAGATACACCAGATGATCTGGATTTTCCTGCTCAGACATGTCACAGGCTTCTCTGTCTGTCTGCCTCTCTATCTCTCTCTGTCGCTTTGATATCTGATGATATGATCACATTTATTTTGTACTAATTTAAGTAAAGACAAACGAAATGACTGATTTTGACATCGTAAATTTCCCGTAGCAGACGGTAATGTCTCATGTTCCGCACTTATGGAGATGAACGTTTCAGTGTATCTTTTGCATCCATTGATTACATGAGTTAATGCCTTGCGTACCATAAAAAAGACACTGCCAAACAACGTTGACCGAGATCAGACGCCGCAGAACGCGGCGTATGATCAATGTCGGCACTGTCTGCATTAAATATCGGAATTTCTATAAAAACATAGTAATAATAAAAAAATAACCAGAGCTATTGAAAATAGACCGGTCCAAAGAATTGTGGTAGAAGAGTCCACTCGTGGTAAATGGGTTATATATAAACGTTGACCGCGCTTCCAAGGCAGCACTTTTGTCGCAGTTCATCATTTTTATGTAAATAAGCACTTAATCAGTACACTGTGAAGGCTGTGCTATCATCGTGGGTATCTCCGTATTTAGTTTTATGGAAAATACTAGGGAATAAATAATCTCATCATTACTTTAGACGTGCTCTGCGAACGACGAATCACGAGTTCGCTTACTCGAGATTTATTTATTTGACAACTGTTTAAACCAGTTAAAGACAGAGACCCACCTGGCCAGCAGCATACGATGTCATGTAGCTTTTTATAGATATCATCCAGCGGTCTATTGTATGGGTATTGACTTTTTATTGGCTACTGACAGGTATCATACACCATTTATAGTAGCTCGTTTTTTCAATTCCCCTCTATCTATACGAAACAAGTATATATATATATTAAAAAAAAAAAAAAAAACAACAACAAAAAAAAAAAACAAAAAAAAAACTCGGTCTACGGTTTGTGAGCTAAGCGTAGACCAAACTCTTTTGTAAAAGCTAACACTTGGTTATAATGTTGAGCAGTCCATGGAAAATAGCATTGGACCAGACCATGGCCTTTTATAAAGTGCTTCATGCAGAGCAATGACAAACTATGATTGTCTACTCAAATTGGCCTAGACAATAACATGGTAAACTTGGTGTCAATCGTAGGTTATGCTCTACTACTCGGACATCTTCTATGCTATTTTAATCGGAAGTCGTTTGGCTGGCTGATTTATTGACCACCCACCCAGTATGGCAAGGATTCTTGTTCATTCCTATCTGGATAGCCCAGAGGCTGTAGAAAGCACATGGGATCAGCGAAGACTGCGCAGATGCGCAGGCTCATCTGAACCTTCGCTGGTCGCACATGTCTTATTGTAGGTTTTGTCTTCTGCTGGCTCATTGACCTAATTATCATGCGTTTGTGAGGGTAAATATGACAAACAGAGTCTATGTAACGTATGTCCCGAGAATTGTCCAGAGGTATTAAAGAATGACAACTCGGTTGGAGGAATATGCAGCTACCCAAGAAAGGCCAAAATCACATGAAGAAGCATATCACTCCTAAGGCACCGACACAAGCGGTTGCAAGAAAAACACGATATATTTAGGGCCGACGTACGAATAAAAAGAAGACTGCAAAGAGAAACTGCCTTAGAGCAGTCAGCAGAAACGAATGGGGCAGATAGCTTAACCTTTCTAATCTTAATGGCACGAAACCTCGCCCTTTACTTCTGCTTATGCTGTTAAAAGTATTGATATTAGAGTAAATGAGTAAAAGTGTAAATTGATCATTTTGAAAATGCTTCATTTTTAGTCATTTTAAGTATTAGCATACTCTCGGTTGCACCAGTATTTCAAGAATTTCCGCATAGCTCTGCAACTGATTTGCGACTAATGTGACTAAACAATACACTCGTCTGTATTTTAACAATAATATGGAATGTTAGAGTTTTCAATGATGTAAATGTTCATGGTTCACTGAAAAGGCTCATCAGAATAAAATATCGTATTAATCCAAATAAATTTTTAACATAACACACACACACACAAAAAATCACTGAATATATGTAAAAGGATTATCGGAATTCGTAGCCAGGGTAATGAAAAGTATGCGATCCCATTGCAGTCTGAGGAAAGACTTAGATTGGAAAAGGAAAATACCTGCGATGTCCTGTACGAGATTCCATGCCACAATTGTAAATTGACATAGGTGAAACGGGCAGAACATTCAATTTGAGACTGAGTGGACAGAAATATGCCAACATGTACCAAAGGTATCCAACAGGTCAAGCAAACGTCATCTGAAGCATGCTTTAACAAAAATGCAGCGACAGATGATATTCGCTAAGGCTAATTATGTCTGTGATCGACTGAAATGGGAGCAAAGGTAGTTATCAGGGACAATAATCAGAACCTCAGAAAGTCAAAGAAACTTTCAGAAGTAGTCAGTCTCCACACATGATGCCAGGGGAAAGACAACCTGGCCTTTGTTTAACACTAGGAACCAGTCTAGTGGTAAAGTAAACAAAAGAACTCAGGAACCGATACAATCAGCTCCACATCAAGCCCACATCACCAAACGGAAAGACACATAAATACAATAAAGCAGCCCCAAAATGAATAGACGGCAAGCAGTCTTGGCAACTCACTCCCAAAAAGGTGAGAACTGCGTTACCCAAACTTAACTGAATATATATTCAACTTATTATTAAAAGAAAAACATTAGAAAGTGAAAATAACAATTAACAAAAAATAACCACAATAAAAGAACGATCAGGAATGAATTACCGAGGGAGGAGGGATGGGTGTGTGTGTGTGTGTGTGTGTGTGTGTGTGTGCGTGTGTGTGTGTGTGTGTGCTTAAGCTAGATTTACAGGACCTCAACACTCGCCCTCAGCTTCTATAGTGGTAAAAACATATATTTGTTCGGTCCGTATGGAGGTCTTCTAACTCATTCATAAATCATTAAGGGCAAAAAATTAATCACAGATAAAGCCCACAGATAAAACAAAGATGAGGAGTCAACAGAAACAACGTGTTGAGACATTTAGGAGATCCCTGAGTTGTCAAACAACACCACTGGAATATTGGAGCAAAAGCAGTTGATTCCCGGTAAGACATAAAATGTCTCAGCCCAGACCATCGAATGAATAGTTTTTGAGTTACACTTAAGCAGTCAAGTCCCATGACATCACGATGTCAAGGTCACAGTCTTGTGATAATTCTCGAAGAGAACCAAAAATTGTCAAAATAAATGATAACAAAATTCTTGTGATATATTAAAATAATTTTTTGGTTTGAAATGTTAATGGTGTTTCAGTGCCAAATGTTAATGCATACTGTATAAAGTAATTTTCTTTATCATGATTAAAGTTGCTTATCTATCAAAGTGTAAGATCAATTGTAGAGAAGATCTGAATGACCTGTACAGTGCCTAAGAGTGCCTAATCGTTCGAAATATTTTGCATTTTGTGATTGTTTATTGATTATTCTTGCACTCCGATTTAGCCCTCCTTAACGGTATGAGTGCATATAGAAGATAAGTCTGTTAAACGAGTTTCCTTTTACCAAATTATACAACCACTCTATAAATGTAATCGAAATTTTCTACAAGTATTTCCTTTTCTAAAAATAGCATGTGTTTGAGTTTTAAACAAAGAAGACAGTTACGTGAGGTCTGGCAACTCCGGATTTTCATTCCAAGAATCGACCTTTTGTGAGCAATTTCGGTATTTATTGATACATTTTAGATCCTTGTCTGAGCAATAACTACTAAGGTTGATTTAAAGAAACGGTTTCCATTTTCCACATAAAATATACGGTAGTTTCTAACTATTCTTAGGAGGAGGCGGTTCCGACATTGTTAATTCTTTGTATTATTGTCTGTTCTCTGACTAGTTTTGCCCAAGCCGCTTTGAGTTTGTTCTGTTCTATCTAGTTTCAGGGAGCTCGTCGCTCGCCCAGTCGTTCTTTTTTTTGTAGTGGATAGTCCTTTTTGTTATCACTTTTTTCGATATCTCTGATTATGAATGTTACCGGTCTTCTACATTAATTTTCTTCAGTCCTGAGAAAAAAAAATGAAAAGATAAATAAAATAAAAATGTAAAGCTGTAGTAGGCAGAAGTACAGAACTAAAGTGATAGAACCAAAGAGTGTTCACATCAGTAAATGCTTAAAATCGATTAGTCGGTAATGTCGTATTTATTGATTACCCCAAAGTAAAACGTCCTCTTTTCCTGAATCTACTACGCTCAGCATGCTCAGTAAGATTTCAAGAATGTTGAAATATTTCTTTCTGTTTTTGCCCCAGACAATCAAGTCTGAAACTGCAAGCAAACTGTACAATTATATAAATCCTATTTCCTGTGAAAATAATAAATAAAACTACATATATCATCAAATTGTCGTGTGCTGAATGTTGATGCAGGTCACATATAGGGGTGCTAAGGTTTAAAGAACAACAACAAAGGACCAATATCTATTAACTTTTTAATTTGGCAGTATAACCGTGAGCTAATTACTTGGAAAATATATACGAGGGATGTTCGAAATGAATTGCTTATTTCTATCTGGAGACTTCAAATTTCAAGTTAGCCCAAAAGTACTCATTTCATGCCCTCGAAGTACTCCCCGTGGCTAGAAATGCAAAGTTTCAGCCGATGCATCCACTTCTTGAAGGCGTCACGGTACGCTAATTTGGGCACAGTAATAAGGTACTGATGAATGGCAGATCCAAGTGTCTGTCGGGACTGGTATTTCCGCCCAGCAAGGAATGCTTTCAATTTCGGAAGCAAAAAGAAATCACATGGGGCAAGGTCTGGGGAATACGGGGGGTGAGGCAAAACAGTTACTTTTTCTTTCTTCAAAAACGCCGTAACTATTGCGGAGGTATGAGCTGGGGCATTGTCATGTAGAAGACGGACATGTTTAAAACCAGTGGCAGGGCGTCGTTTCTGATAATACTTTTTCAGTTTCTTCAGTACTACGTCTTTGTAGTACTTTACGGTGATGCTTTTGCCCTTTTTCACTGGCACTTTTATTGCGACTCCTTCACCAGAGAAGAAGATTGCATACAAAACTTTCTTTGTACTCAAAGAACGTTTGGCAATTATTGGGCGTTTGCTGTGTTCAGTGGCCCAGATCTTATTGCTAACCTTTCTGACGGGCTCAAAATAATGGACCCAGGTTTCATCACCTGTGACGACATTGGCAAACTGCTTTTTGTCATATTTTGGAAACATTTGAAGCAGCTTTTTGGCCACTTTAACCCGTTGCCTCTTTTGCTCGTCAGTCAACAGATGTGGCACCCATCTAGCAGAAATCTTTCTGACTTTCAAATGCTTCTTCAAAATAAGGTGAACCGTTAATAGTGATATGCCTACCTTTCGTGCAATATCACGAACTGTAAATCTGGCATCTCCTTCAATGATTTCCTTTATTTTGGAAACAATTTCTTTACGAGGTGCAGATTTTGGCCTACCTGATTTCGGTGCATTTTTGATGGACTCTACACCAGACTCAAATTTCTTTTTCCACCGCCGAACTGGGTCATAAGACACACAAGAAGGTCCAAAAGCAGTAGAAATTTCAGTCATCAGCTTCTTCAAAGAACAACCAAGTTTTGAGCGAGCTTTGAAGTAAGCCCGTATTTCATCTTTTTTGTCGACGCTTCTACCAACTATTTTTACTGCAGTGGTCAATGACTGCGTGTATTCAAATGGCAAATTTTATGTCTTACACTTAGTCTAACATGTACATGTATACACCATTGTGTAGATATTGAATAGCCCTATACAGGTATGTATGTATTGGTTTTTTATCGTGCCCCACGTGGATATCGAGCTAGAGGACAATAAGCAATTCATTTCGAACATCCCTCGTACTTATTTGCTTTTGAGAAATTAGATATTTATTGCCTCAAGAAACACATTGATTCTGACAAAATATACTCAGAATAAGATGTCGTTCGGATATTAGGTTTCTAAATCGACAATATTTTTATAGTACTTGACGGAAGTATTTCAATAGATTGGCAGTTCATAAAGGATACATGTACCGACCGTGCCTCTTTGCTGGCTAATCTGGGTCTTCACTGTTTGCTTATTGATCCGTTTCCGTCTTAATATCAGTCGGAATTCATTGCTGTACAAGTAGGTTCAGCTCAAACCTTAAGAAGCGTTTTACCTTTGCTATGTAGTTGATGTCCATTCCAGTATGTGTTGAGTACTTTTGTCTTTGGCAATGGTCTATTAATTCCGGATAGGTCATTTTAAGGCGACTGCATAATGTATGTCAATCGTCCGCATGTTGACCGTTCCAAGGCAGTTACTTTGTTGTAATTCTTCTTTCTTTGTGCGTCGGTGGTTTCATATTTGGCCTTGTTTTCTTATTATTTGTGGCTCATCTCTCCTTCTTTTGGTGTCCCGTGAAGGCTGTGCTGCGAAATTGTGGCATTTTCTGGTACCTGCATTTATATTGTTCCTGTTTGCTCTCCCACATAAACAGTGCTGCCCAAAAGGTGTGCATTGCATACGTAAGAATTTGTAACCCCTGACCAAAAATCTAATTTAGAAGGGAGAACCTCCTTTGAAATAATACCTATTTCCTTTAAGCCTAAGACGCTTATATCTGTGGAACACCTTGTCTAGCACTCATGTAACTATACCTTCATGTTGACTCATTCCATTGCTACCTAAATTGCTTTAATTTTTGTACGGACATTATTCCAATATTTTCTTGTTTTTAATAGTTCCGTGGACAAACTGCACAATTGGATTTATATCTTGATAAAAATGTCTCAGCATTTTAATGTTACCAGTATTATTCAATAGAAGTTAACACCACGCTATTCTTGCGAAAACTAAGGATATCCTGGCGCCGTCGAAGTAATAATGTTGTAAAAAATCGTTTTAAGCATTCTTTTATTCGAGAAAGTAACTTGCATGAATCAGTTTGCTACCAAACATATGAAAGATAGCATTGCCATTAAAAACATAATGATAATGTTATTGCAATGGGTGTTATCTATATCAAGCTTTAATATGCTGTTGATTCTGTGTTAAAGGCGATGTTTAGTAAGTGGCCACCATTTTATAAGAAACGAATAAAGCACAGATGAAAAGAACTTTACTCCACACTGAGTCTGCAATTGCAGTTGTATAGCACTCATGTTTGCCGTCCTGCCAGATATATCGCGTCGTTACTTTAGACATAGAGGACGAACCAGCTAGAATTTTGTTGAAATCCATATCGGAGCGCTATCGAATCGACAACAGGAATCCTATTAGGACGATAACGGTCCTATAAAGATTTAAGTAGAATGCTAACTGGAGATGTTTACGCAGCCATTGTATAAGAAACCAGTTGAAACAAAGTACAGATGGAGAGAACTTTGCTCCACAATGACTCTGCAACTGCAGTTGTACAGCATTCATGTTTGTCGTCGACTGCCTGATATATCGCGTCGTTACCTCAGATATGGAATCTGACCCAATCAGCATTACATTTAAATCTAGATCGGATTGTTATTAGAATTCCTGTTGTCCGATAACGATCTGATATAGATTCAAGTAGAATTCCAGCTTGAGGACCTAGCTCTAGCGTATGAAGGTTAACATGATTAGCAGCACAAATGGAATCGAATATAATATGAGCTTAACTATACCTAATTTAGTGCCACAGAGGCCTTTCTGTTATTTAAACTTCATCAGTGTGGCTAAACCCCAAAAGTTTTGAAATGAAACGTGTGATGCGCATGCCTTGGCAAGCAGCAAGACATACAGAAAGCAAAATAAGCCTAAAAAGTGGATCCCGAACCCGCTAAGATACGTGTCATTTTGACAAGTCAGTCTTAGTTTTAGAAAAGTTTTTGAATTTGTACTATAACAAAGATTGAGGTATAAAATAGTTGTTTAATTCAGTACTTAAGTACTGACGTTAAGACCGCAGTATCAACCTCGGCACTTAGGAACTGATACTGAGCTGATGATATCCTCATCATTGAGGTAATACGCACCTTAAATATAATAGATAAAAGGAATGACTGTTGAGAGCAATAAAACACACCAACGAAACTAAAAAAAAAAAAAAAAAATAAAACGTCAACTTTTCTAGGGCATACTTGTCAGTTTCACCGAGCGTGAATATAAGATTCATGGCCGACTCTCTAAGAAAACAATAATATATTGAAAATACCTAAGAGATGCCACAAACACAACGCACACCCTTCTCGAGGCACCAAAAGACGGTGAACAGAGAAACAGACCATGGAAAAACAAACGTCACATTTAAAACCATCGACGAAGGGAAAATGACGAACTGGACAGAATAACCGCTCTGAAATGGTCAGTAGAAAAACAAACTGCTGGGCAAACCAGCAAATCCAAAAACATTTTACAGCATTACTAACAACTTACTATCATTGACTGTGCAGTTTTAATTAGGTGCCTTACTGCCACCCCGCTAAAAGGAAGCCAACAATGGCGTTTAGGCCACCAGCTACAAGTCATTGTTTGGGCACACATGTACTAAACTGCAATAATGTAGGACCCGGCTAAGCATGCCAGAACGCGTCCAAAGTAATACAACATAATTCATAGAAACTAAATTTCAGTTACAAGATGTGGCTTCAATTACGGTTGGCGCCCAGTGCCAGCAAGTCAAGGCTTCGATGTATAACAAATCGCCTTGAAGATGTCCAGATATTACCAGTTTTCATCCTGACTGGTACCCACATTAAATATCATTGTTTGCAATAACAAAACGATTACACGTATGTGTCAGATCGATGCAGAAGAACTGTTCATAAAGAATAGAGCAAACATCCGGTTGCAGTGAAGGACTGCTACTATTAGATGTAACATCAGGTTGCACTGAAGGACTGATACTATTAGATGTAACATCAGGTTGCACTGAAGGACTGTTACTATTAGATGTAACATCCGATTGCACTGAAGGACTGCTACTATTAGATGTAACATCCAGTTGCACTGAAGGACTGCTACTATTAGATGTAACATCGGTGGCTCAGTTGGATGCGCCGTCCGACTGGAGACCAGGAGGTCGCGGGTTCAACCCCCGCCGAGATCGGCAACATTCTTTCGTGGAGATTGATCATGAAATATATATTCTATGGTCATTCTCTCCCTTCCGCTGATTCAAGAAGGACAGTTGTCAGTTTCTGGCGAAAGAATGTGCACAATACTGGTGAACCGCTTAGAGGACTAAGCCTGCCCAGTAAACGTGTGGTTAGGTAAACTGACCGCGCTCGACATGACCCCATTGGGTTGACTGGGCCGTAAAACCTCAACACAAACAAACTTTTAGATGTAACATCCGGTTGCACTGAAGGACTGCTACTATTAGATGTAACATCCGGTTGCACTGAAGGGCTGCTACTATTAGATGTAACATCCGATTGCACTGAAGGACTGCTACTATTAGATGTAACATGCGGTTGCACTGAAGGACTGCTACTATTAGATGTAACATCCGGTTGCACTGAAGGACTGCTACTATTAGATGTAACATCCGGTTGCACTGAAGGACTGCTACTATTAGATGTAACATCCGGTTGCACTGAAGGACTGCTACTATTAGATGTTACGTAAGCAAATTTGATACACTTGGTAGAATTTCCTTTCCTGTACATGAAGCCCTTCTGAAGAGCAGTCTTCCCCAAAAATAAAATATTTGCTCCATCTAGGAGAAAAAATCTTTTCTTCTAAAGTAACCACCCTTTTTAGAAGGAAAGCAAAATAATTTTGAGAGAGTATTCTACCATGAAACTGTGTCCATTCCTCTGGAGTAATAATCAGACGAGCTCGTTTTCTTTAGAATGACAACACCTGTTTTCAGCGTTCTTATTAGACAATCGAATATCAAGTGGGTGTCAGAAGTAGACACAAGTTGATTAGGTCGACTCTATCTAATATTCCTATCAACCAATTAAGCCCATCACGCAAATAGTGTGCTCAACTAAAAGCTCAGATCAGCTCGTGCAATATGATAGCAGTTTTGCTTTTGGACCGTAGATACTGTCTTCTCCTTCACACAATTACAAAGACCCAGTCATACTGCTCTTGTGCTCCAGCTGAGCCTGCAATTCGTTATTCGCAAAAGCGACCATGGTTCTATTTTACGTTAACAAGTATCACATATCGATATTGTTTTGTAGCTTAGATACAATTAACCCATTTATACCTGATGCTGTACACAGGAGCTTTGACAAACAGTGCAGAGCTCGGTGTCCGAACAAGATTAGCACTGTGTGCCATTGTTTCAGGAAAATCGAAAATCGCAGTGTTGTAAAGCGCCTCATATTACACTTGACATATCTGTACAATATTCAAGATGGAAAGTAAACTGGTCAACGCAAAACACCTGCGCACAAAGATGGTAAAAATGCAGCAACGGTGTAGCGAACGAAGCATGAGCTCGGATCATTCCGGGCCAGTGAGCAATATGCACATCGATTTTACTGTTCCTCCGCACACTAACTTATTTGTAGAACTTATGTAGCGCTACTGATACACTTTCAGGACAGGAAACTCTGTCAATGTGTTTTTGAAAAGGGGTATACTGTAAACGGAAACAGGTCAAGCTTTCAAAAACTGATGGAAAATCTGCTAAGTGTATCTACTCGCCTTTAATAACAGAATTGTAGCGAAACGAAATAAGATCAGTTTGTAATCAGAGATATTATCTTTTTAGGAGACAATCATTTGTTAAATTGTTACCAGTATCCAATGCTTATTGAAAATTCAATTTATATCTTGTTCTAATATAAGGAGCGCCTTTGGAACGTATAAAATAAACAAATTTGCTGAGCTCAGGATTGCAATACACATATTTCCATATTTCTGAAATATCAAACGGTACTATAAACAGTAAAGAAAATCATTGCCTGGAACACGCAGCCTGATCTTGATATTGCCTGCCACATATGCACCGAAAATATAGTTTCTCATGCTGAAGCATATTGTTTTTCATATGATATGCTAGCCAGAGTATTTACCCAATGAAGCCTTAAAAAAGATATATACCAACTGCCCGGCGAATCCCCAGTGCGTCTTTAATTCACAAGTCATAACAGTCAAGCTTAGAAATGTGCTAACACGGAAGAAATATTGCCACCTAATTCTACTTGAAGACAATTCATTTACGTTATGAGACAATTAGACCTCCCCAGGAACCGGATAAGTATTTAATTACATGCAGTACAATATAAAGCAGCACTGTGTCGAAAACATAAAGACAAACAAAGGGAGGCCGAACAAGCGAAGAGGAATTACAACAAAAGCAAAGCTTTGGAATGTGAAATAGCAAAACCATTTGTTTGCTTTTGTTATTAATTTGTGAGTGGAACAAACTAGGACAGCCCTTCTATACAGATATAAACAGTTGGAGTTTCAAAACAAGATACAATTATTATATGTTGACTATTGCAGTTATACTTTAAAAATCGGATTTGCAGCCTTGCATCTGAAAGAATTCCTCAGTTGTACAAATTACAATTCCAGTAAAGCAGATCATACGCAAACCTTTTACGGACGTTTGCAAACTTTTCGAAGGAAACGCATTTGGATAAACGGTAACGGGTGTCTGCGAATTATACCTACCTTGAACGGCCTTTGGTGCAAGCAAAAATTGCAGCCAAGCCAACAGAAATTTATGATTGTAGGTTGTTTGTAACACTATTAATAAAATGTTAACTGCGTTGATGCATTATATATATACGAGGGTTATCCCAGTAAAACGTGGGCTTTGCTTATATTTTTTTCATTTGACGCCCGATCGTCATAATATTCTACAAATCCTTCCCTGATTCAATTTCAGTAAAACAGATGCATGGATGGTATATTTAAATGTACAATTTGTGAATTGAGCGTGATCGTTTAGGTCAATGTATGCGTACCCGGCGCAACCCAAATAAACGCGTTGAAATCATTATCTGTGTAAAATAATACTTTTTCAGCCATGTTAGCATTTAGCGCAAAAACGTATCGTCTGCTTATAGCAACGTTATTTTGGCGTCATCACAGAAGATTTTGAACGTCAAATGTTATTTGTTTGAAAATGGCGACCTTTGAATATTGGCCGTTGAAATAACAATCTAGTGAAAATGGCGACGTTAGAAGAAGAGAAACTGCGCCGAACGGCGATCCAGTTCTGTGTGCAAACCGGCATGACCCCAACAGACACTTACAAAAAACTGAAATGCACAGACAGATACATGGAGTTTCGAGGAGCCTTGTTTTTAAATGGCATAATCGATTTAGAGACGGTTGGACTGATAGTGCACAGCGTGGACGGAAACCATACATGAATGTCGGTAACGTTAAGGCAACGAGGGACGTCATTGTAAGACAGTGGGAGAAGTGTCGGAGTATACTGGAATTCTGTGCTTTCGACATCTTTCAGAAAGTCGTTTTTTGCTTGACGCTTTACACAAAAGAAGTAAATTTGCATTTTTTTTTTTATGATTTAATGCAAAACCATTTGTCGTAACTACCTATGTATAAAAATTTTTATTCTAGTCATTGGTTTTTAAAAAATCAAATATTTTCACTTTTTCCCATAGTAAAAATGAAGCCAGATCATGCAGAAATCTATAGGGTAGGTAACTTGGAGCCAAATTTTCAACAAGTTACACTTGTTCAATTTTTTCTGAAATTTTCACAATATTGTTGTAAAACATCAATAATTCAAATTCAGCAAAGAAAAGTAAAAAAATATTTTCTTAGACAAAAATTCAAAAAAATCACTTTACTATAGAGATTGCATAGGTCAGACCAACTTTTGGCCGTAATTTTAATTTTTGTGTAAATATTTGAGAATAAAAAACAGAAACATAAAGGACAAATGGTTTCTGATAAGATATGGTCAATCAGAACAAAATATTTTCATTTGAAATAAAACGCCAAGCAAAAAACTTTTTTCCAAGAGATGTCGAAAGGACAGTAGTAAGTTTAGTGTTCAGCGGATGCTCACTTCTCAGTTGAAAATGTCGCATGTGAGCGCTCGGTTGGTTCCCAGGTTACGGAAGAAGAAAAACAGGTTCGAGTTTCAGCCACCATGACATTTCTTCGGAAGGTTGAAAGTGACAGCACATTTCTGTCCCGTATCATCACCACGGACGAGACCTGGGTCCATTACTACGAACCCGAAGACAAACGGATGTCGATCGTGTGGAAAAATCATAACAGTCCCCCACCAAAGAAGGCGAAGGCCATGAAGTCCATGGGAAAAGTGATGTGTATCGTCTTCCTGGACATCAGAGGGGTCGTCCTAGTACACATGGAGAAGCCCGGAGGGACGGTGAATGCAGACTACTATCTATTCAAACGTAAATTATTTCTCATAATTAAATAATTTTTACCATAATAAAACACATACAGGTACAGTTGATAACTAAGAATGTAATCAAGTACAGCTCTCGTAAAATATAAAAGTGGAAAAAATTACAACAGGGTCTTCATGAAACTTAATTGTCCGTGTTGTTTCACTTCAGACAATACGCCGGGACCTCATGCGGCGCCTAGCCCTGTACATCGAGAATGTTATTCTTCACCAGTCCAATGCCCCCAGTCATACCGCTGCCAGGACACAGTTGAAGATAGATGTGCTGGGTCTACAGAGAGCTGCGCACCCGCCATACTCACCGGACCTCACCCCATTGGACTTTGATTACTTTCCGCATTTGAAGTCATATCTTCGGAGTAAACGTTTTAAGGACAGAGAAGAGTTGATGTATGTGATACAACAATTCAACCGGTCATTAGATAGTGGATGGTTCGGTGACAGGTTTCAAAAGTGGGTGGAACGACATCGCAAGTGTATCCCACACAACGGAGAATACTTTGAAAAAGGGTAGATGTTACATGCATGGCGTTGAAAGGTAAAAGTAGACGACGTTATCAGCGTGCGCCGGGTCCGCATACCTTATAGTTTTTTATTCTGTACAGAGATGCTATACTTAGATATATTTTCCTGAAATTTTGCATGAACACCCAGAATATGTGTATATAATATACTTGAAAATCGGAAGCTTGTGCAATAGTTACTTTTTACACAGTAAGCCCAGTCCACGATTTACTGGGACAACCCTCGTATATATATATTATATCATTTTAAATGCAAAGTAGTTTGTTGAAAACCTTCCCGAACGCTCTTACTAACCAATATTAGACATCGTGAAAACATTCTGTTTTCAGTGATAGGAGTTCTTGTTTACATGTACAACTTATACGTATGTTGTTACGCAGTTACCATTGAACCGAGGCACAGGATTGTCCATAAAACTTCATATGTGATGGACAGGGTCGCAAGAATATAGCCGTGTTGAAATGTATCAACAATATAGCCGTGTTGAAATGTGTCAACAATATAGTCTACATTGAGAGAAAAATTAACTAGAACAGTGTTTTCAGAGGAAAACGTATTTCCCCACCAGTTTGAACAGACCTATCGTTGAAAAATGTTGTATCTATAATTTATCTTTTTTTTTTTTTTTTTTTTTTTTTTGCGTGTATGTGTTCGATGGGGGCCATTCTCCAAAATCTAAGCCCTACTGTAACCTTGAAAATTGGGTCAAGGTCACCAAAATCTAATCAGTTCTTGTCCCTGTCTCAACAATATAGCTGTACAAGTTTGGTCAAAATCCATACATTCATTCTATGTGAAGACAAGCTATTTTCCAACAATCTAAGCCCCCTGTGATCTTGAAAATAGAGTAAACATCACCAAAATCTAATCAGTTCTTGTTCCTGTCTCAACAATATAGCTGTACAAGTTTGGTCAAAATCCATCCATTTATTCTGGAGATAGGGTGCAGAAAAGCCATTTTCTAACAGTCTGAGCCCTCCTGTGACCTTGAAAATAGGGTCAAGGTCACCAAAATCTAATCGGTTCTTTTTCATGTCACAACAACATAGTTGTGCAAGTTTGGTCAAAATCTATCCATTTCTTCATGAGACAGGGTGCAGACAAGCCATTTTTCAACAATCTAAGCCCTTGTTTGACATTGAAAATGGGGTCGTCAAGGTCACGAAATCTAATCAGTTTTTTCCATGTCACAACAATATAGCTGTACAAGTTTAGTCAAAATCCATCCATTCATTCTGGAGATAGGGTACAGACAAGCCATTTTCCAACCATCTAAGCCATCATGTGACCTTGTCTCAACAATAACATAGATGTACAAGTTTGGTAAAAATCCATCTATTCATTCAGGAGATAGGGTGCAGGCAAGCCATTTTCCAACCATCTAAGCCATCATGTGACCTTGAAAATGGAGTCAAGGTCATCAAAAACTTATCAGTTCTTTAACATGTCCAAGCAATCTAGATGTGCAGGTATGGTCAAAATCCATTTGTTCCTTCAGGAGATAGGATGCAGACAAGCAAATCTCCAGCCTTTTCCAACAACCTAAGTTCTCGTGTGACCTTGAAAATGGGGTCAAGGTCATCAAAATCTAATAAGCATTTTTCCCTCACCCAATGATAAATTTATGTAAGTTTGGCCAAAATCCATCCATTCATTTAGGAGATAGAGTGCAGTCAAGAGGCTACGCCGACGCCGACGCTGAATCCGACGCCGAAGCCGACAGGATCTGCACTAAAAACAATATGTCCCCTTGGTGGGGGACATAATTCTGTGCGTTATGAACCCAAAGCCCTTATGGATATTGTAGAATTGAATTATAAAAGTAAAATAGAAGAAATGAAGAAACTATTTTTAAACTTGTCTAAAAGAATCTTAACCCGTATTGGAAAACAATTGTGGTTAGTAAGAGCTTAGCACTGTCTAAATTAACCATTTGATTTTAGCATTACCTAATTCTACGGAAAATTATTAAGGACATTCAAGATATAGTTTATAATTACTCAAAGGCTAAAGGTCCAGAAAAAATAAAACGGTCTGCGGTCTGTCTAAATTATGATAGGGGAGGGTTAAGAATGGTGTATGTAAAAATGTTTGAGTCATTGAAATTAAGTTGGATCCGTAGCATTTTATTGAACACAAATAAATATTTTACCGTTATCAAAGAACTATATCCCGGTATAGCTGAAAGTAATATGTTTTGGTGATAACTATCTAGAAGACAGAAGGATTCATATAAATAATGGCTTTTGGAATGATGTTGTAAATAGTCTCAAAACTTTTGGTACAATTGCTAAACCTAAGAATTGGTATGAATGTTTAAGTGTTCCATTATGGTGCAATAATGATATACATGTTGGCGGTTCAACAGTTTTCTATAAAACTTGGAAAGAAAAGGGTATATGATTCATAAATGATCTGCTGGATGAAAACGGCGATTTATTATCTTACGAGAAGTTCTGTGCTAAATATTTGATTCAAACAAACTCTCTACGGTTTGAAGGTTTTATAATGATTGTTAGAATGTCATAGAAAATTGTAGAATTCGACAATTGGCTGTCATTGTTATTTAAAATTAATATAAGGGTAAATGATTTGTGTACTTTCTGTTTACATGAAATAGGAATCCAGCTTTTGACGATGCTTTAAATAGATCATAAGTTTTAGGCGAACAGTTTATCTATAAAATGAAAATGGAGCAAAGTGAACCTTCTTTACTTGGTTTCAGAAATGTTATTTTGAAACACTATAGGGTGGAGAAATATATAGCAGTAAAATTACAAATATTAGAGAGTGTTTACAGGAAAAGTAATAGAGGCATACTAAATAAAATATACTGGTCGCGTCTGTTTTAATAGAAAAATATTCTAGAGTGTTTATGTCAAGATAAAGTAATGGTATATCAGTTATATTCTGCGTTAGTATTTACGGATGCGTCGTTATTTCATTTTTGTAATTAAAAATACTATATAAAACCTGCTGCTGTGCTTAATTTCTATTATAGCTGGATATAACGGTATACAAAACACACTCTCTTTATAAAATTATTGTTTTCTATGATAAGATTGGATAAGATAATTTTATTTCAGAAACTGGCCCTTGAGTTCTACAGGTATACAATAACTAAGTGTGTACATAAAGTACAGACATGGCGAACAATATGGCAGTTTCCATTTTGTAAATAGTGATTTTAGGCTGTTCAAAATATTTAAAGATTGCAATATACTAATATCACTATTATGCACTGTACGGAGAGATTGTGAGCACCGACACATTTCCAAATATCTTTTTAGATGGTTTCTCATCACCGATAATAACGTACTTTGGTACATAGCTATATATGATGTGCGTGGGACCAGTTAGGAATTCTGACAATTATCTCTACTCCCAAAACTCCCCCTGTTTACCCACTTTCATCACGTAAGTAAACTCGGATAACCCTCGTTTACATGAGTGACAAAAACATCTATTATGAGTAAACAAGGTGCAAACAAATGCAGAAACAGAGATATCTGAGGCATGAAGTCACGGATCAACTTATGCAACCTCGTGGCCTAATCGCACAGGCTGATCCGAGATCGCCTCTATCACTAGGTAACTATACGTTAAATTCACAAATTTGCAAAATAAAATCAAGTTCAGTTTACACATTTGCGCAGCCTGAATCCTAGACTTACCTGGTCATCAAACAAACTTCAAACATTTTATTAATATTATGTGGGAACCAGTAAGGAATCCTGCCAGGGGAGATGACCATCTCCTCACCCAGAACTCCCTCTGTTTACCCACATTAATTATGCTCAGCAGCAAAGAATACACCCCTTCCATGTATGACAAATATGTCTATGCTCAATAAGACAGGGTGCAAATAAATACCGAAAACCTACGTTTTGATATCCATGATCAGCCCCGGATCAGCCTATGCCATCCCCTAATCAAATCCCACAGGTCGATCCCCGACCTCCTCAATCATCGGGTACTACTAATAAATTGGATACACTCAAATTGAATAAAAAAAATCTAAATTCACTCTATGTATTCACTCAGCCTGGTCCCAGACTAACTTGTTCAGCAGACAACTTTAATATTTTATTTCTATTATGTGGGAACCAGAAGGGAATTTTGCCAGGGAAGATAATTTTCTCCCCTCCCAAACCTCCGTCTGTTTACCCACATTCATCATGTCCACTAGCAATTAATATATCTTGTAACATGATTGGCAAATACCTCTTCGCACAATATGACCGGTTGCAAACAAGAACAGAAATCCTATATTTTAAAATCAGTGAGAAAGAATTCCCAGATCAACCTATGCCATCGCAAGATCAGATCGCACAGATCTATCTGCATCCTCTTTAATCATCACATAACTGTATCTTAAAAGAAAACACTTGCAAGCAGAGAAAGCTAAGTTCAGTCTGCAGTGCATTCGCACAGCCTGATCCTAGCTTGACCTTGTCATCAAAAGTTAAACAGTTTAATAGTATGCGGAAATCAGTTAGAAATTTTGCCAGGGGAGTTGAAAACTTGCATCCGTCTCTGACTAACCTGGCCATCAAACAGCAATATAAATAATTATAAAAATGATATCAATAACAACAACAGCAATAATAATGTTATTATTATTATCCACACCTTTACCAATACTATAACCACCATTATCACTGTTGCCATCATCATCACCTACAACACTACCATCATCCTCACTGCCATTGCTATTTTAACCATAATTATCACCATACCACCACTACTACTACTACTATTATTGTTTTTACAAACTACTTAAGAACACCAACTCATTTCTCTTTTTAAAGGCATTATATGTATAAACAGCCAAATTGCAAATATCTTTTTCCGGTTTGACGTTTATAACTCAACAAATTTACGCATCCCGAAAATATTTAGGTATATATAAAATTCTAAGATGTGAATAATTAGGGCATTCCAATACAAAATGATACTCGTCTTTTAAAACATTACAATACTACATTTCCTTTCATTAATATCTACTCTCATCGGCCTAGACCACCTCCCCTCCTCTATTTCCAATCTGTGTGACGAAACCCTTAATCTGGTCAAAGCTATTCGAAATTTTTTAACTATTACACATAACTGGAAATCAAAACTGAATATATTCCGATAAAACAGTGCGCGTGATGATCCTTCAGTCTCTGCAGTAATATTCTGGATGAAAATATCCTTTAACCTCTATTTAAACATTGACAGAAATACTTTAATATCCTCCACGTTCTGTTGAAACCAGACCTCTCTAAATCCAGATTACATAACAAATGCTTTACCAGAGATGTCCATTTGATTACTAACTTCTAAATCCCTTAATATCATATGATAAATGGCTCTGATATATTTATTTGCACTTGTGTTAACAATCTTTAACCAAAACCGTACAATAATTAAATATCTTTGTATTTGACAACTAGTTCGTCCTAACTCCCCATAAATGAAGTTATTTTGTGTAGATATCTTAACACCTAGAAGCCTTTTACAAAACTGAAGATGTATTCTTTCAATATGCACAGCTTTGCAAAATCCCCAGACTTCCGCCCCATAATTCATTATTGGAGTTACAAGCTTATCAAATAGTTCTAATGTGTGTTTAACATTTATGTTTGTAAATTTATGCAGATAACTATTTAATTTAAAAATAGCTTTTTGTGCCTGTCCTGCTAGTGTTTGTCGTGGCCCAGAGAAAGAACTCCCAGACGTAAAAACTATACCCAAATATGAAAAAGAAGAAACGATTTCTAATTCTTGTCCGTCATAATAAAACTTCAAATTTCTTGGTATTGTGCTCCCTTTTCTAAATATAACCACCTTCGTTTTAGAGATATTCACTTGCAATTTCCATCTGTTACAATATGCATTTAGAATATTTATACCAGTCTGCAATCCTTCCTCAGTTTCAGAAAATAATGTAATACCGTCCGCATATAACAATAAAAATAACTTTAAAGATCCTATATCAACCCCAGCTAGACCATTTAATCAGAACTCTTCTCCCAAATCATTTACATACATTAAGAACAAAAAGGGTGACAAGTACTTACCTTGACGGACCCCAAGAAAACACTCAAAATTGTTACTTAGCACATTTTCAAGTTTCATCCTTGACTTAACATGTTCATACATACTTCTAATCACATTTAACAATTTCCCACTTACACCACATTTTATTAATTTATACCATAATAAAGTCAAACGCTTTGGTGAAATCGACAAAGGCACAATAAACTTTCTTTCCCTTATTTATCAAATGAGTAATAAGACCGTATAAATTGAAAATATTATCAACTGTTTCTCCAACCTGTGCTTCAATGTATATATTATACTGTTCTGAAACTGGCACAGTTAAGATGGACATGCCATGTTACCAGGATGCCTGAGGAACGTTTGCCACAAAGAAAATCCTCTATGGAGAGCTAGAAATGGGCAAACATTCCCATGGTGGTCAGAAGAAGCAATACAAAGACACCCTCAAAGCCTCCCTCAAGGATTTCAACATACCAACAGAGTCATGGGAACAAACTGCGCAGGACCGAGCAAAGTGGCGAGGCCTCGTCAGAAGAGGTGCTATATGAGGCAAAAAGAATCAGCGAAGCCGAGCAGAAACATGCACAGCGCAAAGCCAGAGCTAAAGCATCACCAACGGAGCAGAATTGTGTTAATCTAAACTTATTTCACCATCCAATTCCGAAAAAAGAATTTGTAATTCTGAATTTAGAAACCTATTATTAAATTCCAAAATAGCTTCGTCTGCTTGGGAAAAGAACACAGCTTTAAAGTACCCAGCAAATTTTTTAGCCGACAGTGTTTTCGGACCAAGTTTGACAAAGAGCAAACTTCACTGAACACATTTTTAACTTATATAATTGCTGCCTAAAGGATTGGTCGTGGTATTATAATTCAAGTTCAAGAATATATTTCATCATTGGTAAGGTATTTTATGAACTATTGTCTATCTGACAGTAATCACGTTTATTAGTGAAGCTTATTTTTGCTATTCAATTAGCAACATGTCTTGTCCTTTTTTCTTACTTCCTTTTTACCATTTTGTTTTCGTAACAACAATTATTTGTTTTAGAAATCATACACATAGGTAGTTGTTTCGAGATATTCATTATTGCAAAGATTAATACCGCATGTTCATAATATTCATAATTGTATAAGACTATGGGTAGACTTTTGAACTTTCGGACGTTAGCATTGTGGATGTTTTGAATATTGAGAAGGGTTTCTTATACATATATGTCTGTGACAGAGTTTAAACCCTTATAAATATTAGTAACTCTATTAGGCGCATGAAGTCGTTTTGGTGACGCCGACGTCTTATTGTGATCTTACTAAGCTACAGTAATCCATAATTGAAATTTATATTCAAATAAACCATTGCTAACGTGCACAGCCCGCCCCTTTGTTAGTATAAATGTATACACAAAAAAAAGTATAAAATATCTTAAATAGTTGAAGACCTCCGCGTTGCCTTGGTATGTGAAAAGCGGCGTTCTGTTTAACTGAGCTTATAAATATTAATGTGTATACAACAGTATATCAAAATAGCCCATATAGGTGAAAACCTTCAGCGATTTTCATATTTGCATTTTTTTTGGCGGGGGGGGGGGGGGGGGGGAGGGGCGGGGCGGGGGGCGGGGTGCGGCAAACTTGTTTGAATCAGGCTGGGTAAGATAATTACCAAAATAGAAATTAATGCCAAACGGTTTAAGGGTAATGTTCGTTTTCATATTTTCACATTTCTTGCCTTGGCTTAGCCTCTATAAATAAAAATTCACATTTGGCAAGCTTATAGACTATAGCGCATTGACCATTGGGTGCATTTTTATAGTTTTTTTGACATACGGATATTCATTTGCTGGACCCTGCTGGTATCTATCAATGTGCCAGGGGATTGTCAGGTTGTGCCCTTTGGTTCAAGCGCTATAGCTATTTTTGCTGACTGCCCTAGGACAAACAGACGGGCAGACGGACTAATAAGGTGATTAAATGACACTTTTCAAAAGCCAACCGTGCATTTGCTCGAATCGGTCGACTTTTCAGCGGGCCGTGAAATATTGCCAAGTTGAGTCCATTGATTCTTTTATTACCATGTCTATTTAATATCAGTATATCTGATGTCGCTTGATGATAGACTGTCACTTTGGTCATATCGGAAGATTCTGAACCTTTAGTGTTCTATTGTTCTTTCTTCGTTATCGGGAAAACTAAAAGTCTGGACTGTTTTAAGATGCGCCGATTACTTGTTAGTGTTTAGCGATGGATCCCTGCCCCTGTTAACGCTCGTCATTTGGTCCAGGAACGAAACATGCGTTGTCCATAACTATAAAGTATGGATACGTATATTCTTTTCTAATTTATCTTTGTTCAAAAATAGCCAATGTGTGGTGACGTGTATAGCATATGCTGTTACTCAGACAATTCATTAAGATACCACTGTATACTTTGTTTGTCCTAAGTATTCAGACATCTCGGCTCTTTATTATGCCTGTCTAAAACATTTGTAAATAAGTCTAATTATCGGAGGCTATGAGATGATGTCATGAAGTGTGGATCTGATCACTGTTTGCTCAGACCTGCCTGTCCGAGGGCTTAGGGTAAAGAAAGAAAGAATATATTTTGGGTTACCTTGTGTATTTGAAAAAATATCAGCACTTAGCTTTAGTATGGGAAAAATAGAGAAAGAGAGAGAAAAAAAGAATGAACGGACATGTCCTTGTTTTGTCCCAGTCTTCTCTCCACTGGTAAACTCTATGGTATGTGTAAACAGAGGGAATGTTTGCGGACTGCTTTATGGCATGAGGAGTGCTCGAACTTCAGTATTTGGGATGGGAGTCCAATGCCGTGTCACATTTAGTATACATCCGACAAATCATACAATATTTTTTTAATACTTTGATTTTCTGTGGTTATAAATTTTGACATAAAATGAAGCAGTTTGCAATGTAAAATCGTTTAGATTGTTTTATATGTACGATTTTGAAAAAAAAAAAAAAAAAAGAAAGAAAAAACGATAAATAAATAAATCATAAAAAAATGCATATGTGCGAAGATACAGATCATTCTGTGCATACACACAGTACGATCAGAGTACTTGCAGGGCAATCTGTGAGAACACGGATCGAAAGCATCATCAGGCGGACTGCGAAGACTCTGATCAGCCTGCATGGTGGTCGGAGTCTTCGCTGGATGCGCATGCAATCTTGTAGAAAATGCTGTAGCCCTGCTTTCACTATTACATTGCAAATGGTCGCAGTACTGCATAAGTGTTAACGGCTTGTTTTACTTTTATTTTCAACGTTATTGTTTTACAAATAATTTAAAAGAACTTCACTCATTAAACATAAAATCATTCTGCGATCAGTAACAATTGTTCATAATATCTGTATTTATTTTTGATAATTTTGTAACAACCTTTGGAATTATTTGACTTCATTGAAGCTTGTGTTAGGTGACGTGTGGCGGCAGTAACAAGTAAGTAACGTTATTAGCTCGCAGTTGTTTTCTTTTCATTTCCTTAGGATAATTATGCCCATTCTGGTTTCTTGGAAAATACACTTACACTAAATCCGCTGCTAGAGGGCGTATGCAGCCTGGTATATAGTTTGCCCGGCTGCATACGCAGTCCAGCAGCAGTTTAAGCGTAAGTGTAATGCTCTTATATGAAGGATGTCAACGTAACCGAGCCTTTGATGTTGGTTCTTTTTATCTTGTCATTGTTTCCAAGGGCAACATTTGTAGATTTTATAAGCTAAAAAGTTACTATTAAATTTCATCATCACCCTGGATATGCTAACAGTGTTTTGTAAACGTATACTTATTTTCACTGTTGCTGAACGTTGTTTCTTTTCTTTCTTTTTTTTTTTTAATAATTAAGGATAATGAATATTCAAAAACAAAAGTAACTTGTCACTTTTAATTAATGAGTAATTTTGTCTCTACTTCGATTTGGTTGTTATGAATTAGTTCAATTGTTTTTTACAATTAGTCTTAACAAAATTCATGATGGATTGTTCGTGTAAGTGATTTCAGTTTCGAGTTACCTGCATTTTCGTCAAAAACAGTATTTTCATACTTTCTCACAACTTCAAAAGCAGACCATATTTTTCAACACAAAATCTGAAATACCATTTTTGTCGATAAAATTTCCTGCAAAAGATGTTTTCTGTTCCACCTGGCTAATTAATGGCAATTACTTAAATTTGCTTCACGTCGTTGAAATTATCTCTCTTGCAATAAAAACAATAATGAACTTTTGTCGTTCGTAAGAGGCATATGTCAAATATATTTTGGAAGTTTTCAATGGCGACTTTTTTTTTTATCTCTACAGAGAGTGTATGATGAGAAAAAGATGCAAAAGATCTTATCAAGTTGAAACATTCCTGCCAGGTTGTCGTGTCGCGAAAACATATTACGTCGCGAAAACGTATTAGAGATAAATTACCTGCAGATTTCCAGCCAGTCAGCTGCTGTTACTGTCATTCCCAGATAGTCCTCAAATCTGCTCCTTCCCAGAAACCCGTAAATGTCCATAGCGGAACAATAACTCCAGAATACCCGGATAAATATTCTCTGTTTACGAAATGTTGAGATTTCAAGGGCGCCGCCATACTGGTCAGTGTACCACGTGACAAGAGGAGGTAATCAATCATCCGATTGGCGGATTCAGCATCCACTGTCGGGCCAGATTCAGGGCGCGTGCGTAGACCATGATTTTTAGGACGCTGTACTCCAATCAGCATCCCAGGTTTGGCGGCCTACTTGTATCTGATTGGCTGAACTGACGGTCAGTGGTGGCCAACTGGCCACCCCTGCGTCCACCCTAGATACCCGGAATTCGTGGCTCTGAGATCTAGGCCCAAAACCTGCGTCAGGTGTTTTAAAATTTAACATAGAACTCGCTGAAAAGCTGGGTACACATGTCAGGAGTCTATCTATTATTATTCCTTAGTGAGGACAACTTTCTAGAACGGTTTACAGTTCGGGATTCGAAGGCGCGATTTATTTTATGCAATTGTAAAGCAGCTTTGACCTTTTCAACCTTAGTTATTTCTCGGGTACCCAACGGTCTTTGGACTATGAAGGGGGATGGTGTGGTTTAATTGTAAGCCTCCGTGCGGCGAGGCGCTTCACATGATATGTTAGGCGGTGAAGTAAATTAACCCAAGTGCACGGGTGAATGTTTTTCTAAGTCTCGGATTTAGACATAGTCCTCATTTTTACTGTGCGAGTTTAGTGGGTCGATAGGTGTGAAGATGTTTATGTTTACTCCCCCGTAAGCAGCTACCTCGCCCACCCGTTCCGGTAGATCCAGGTTGCCTAAGGTTCGAACCAAAGAACTCGCACTGTGGGTCAAAGGTGTTTGGTTGTTTACTGAGTGTGTATAGATGGCCAAATTCACACTGTAAGATGTTGCAGGCAGCGCCACTCTTTGAATCCTGAACACCCTGTTGCCGTTACCCTGTTACTTGTTGTACTCTCCAGCCATAGCCACCATGGCTCTAACCAGACGCCGACGTGAGTATGCCCATTCCCTTCCGGGCGTAGCAGCACAGTATTAGGGTAAGGTGCGTAGCAGCGCCGTATCTTATAGTTGGTGTACGTTGTCTTAGATTTTAATAGTAGGTTGTTCCTCCTGCGTTGAGGATGTATGAAGTGTATCAGGGTTTCATGTAACCCTATTTTAGTCGTTACGACTCCTACACGGGGTGTAACCAGAGTACAATTGACCGGTGTAGGTGAATGTTACGTTTCGCTATTGATTTAAATTTATCATCATCATTATCATCAGCCATGTTTTACACAATCATACACGCTACCAATTGTTTTGTTGATGTATGTAAATTTAACGAGGAATAAAATATAAAGAGCATTTCACTCTTACTGGTATCTTCAATCCATAGGTTGCCCCTCGTGTGACAGAAAGTAACGTGAAAAGCCCAAGAGCTATCAGTCCGTCGAATGGAATTTCAGGCATAAAACCGGGGATGTTACAATGTCAAAGGAAAAATCGATGACAACTTCATGTATGAGTTATACTAAAAAATTGTTGAGTTTGATTAAACGGCCACTTTGATAAAAAAAAAAAATGGACGCGTTTTGAAGTTGCGCAACAGATGATGCAGACCTTGCTTTTAATTCAAGAACAATTTTCAATACATGTCTAAGCAAATGAAGCGTTTTGCCTAAAATAAACTTGTGTTTAAGGTACAGTGACCTTCCAAAAATGAATTAATATCGCAAGTTTTGATTTTCATCCCTTCTTTTTTGATTATCTGTTTGACAGAAAGGGTTCCTGTTCTTAAAAGTCATTAAGACAAGTTTTAAATTTCACTCAGCAAAAGTCAAAAGCGTATGCTGTGAAGTTACTTTGGTTTAAAGTATATATATTCGATCTGCATAGACGTCCTATATCTCATCTGTGAAACATCACAGTGAAACACATATAATCAAAAACAGTGTGATGAAAACATCAAAGGTCTGTATGGTAATTTGAAGCCGGAACACAAAAAAATCATAAACAGGACCACGATGAGCCCGAGCACAGACTTTGATAGTCAGGATAGAAACACACATCAGGAGGAATCGTCATTTATTCTGAGGACCGACCCACCGTCGTGCAATTAAAGAGGGAAGCAAAGTTATCAGCCATAATTGGGTAAACAACCACGCATGCAGTCAACATTGTCTCCACTGTACAAAAATGACGGAAAATCTAATAAGGTTTTTATTTCCCCATAAAAGTATGGCTGTCTCCTTTCATTTTTTTCATTTAACAGATGTAATATTGTAAGAAAATTGCCTCTACATCATCTTCAGACAAAGTATGTCTTTAAAATTGTATTTTTGCATCTGTTTGTGTATGTCCTCCAAACATTTCAAAGAATGTTTTTTTTTTTTTTGTTTTTTTTTTTTGTACGGGTCCAGAGTCCACCAAATTTTAAATCTTTGAGAGACTCGGCGGCGTTTACATATCAAAAGATCCCACTAAAATGAAATTCATTTCTATATTAGAGGGAGAGAGAGAGAGAGACCAAAACTATACCGAACTAACAGCCCTTCTGCTACTTGGACTATCAGAACCTGAATTTTATGGTGACTTAGTGTATAAGCTTAGAATAATTGTAGAATTTCCTGATGATTTTAGTAAAATTGTCACATATTATACACGATATGAGTCATAAAGCAGTATTGCTTAGCGTCTGATCGTCTGATCCAATCACGGTTGACCATTTTGCTTACCTCTTTAATTGCACACCGATGGTTCGGAGTTCAGACTCTATGATGGCCCCGATTTAAAACTATTCATTAGATGGTCTGGGTCGGAATGTTTATGTCTGTTTCTCGGATCACTGGTTTTCTTTTGCTCGAGTATTCCAGTGGTATTGTTTGACAACCCAGGGATCTCCAAAGTCTCAACACGTCGTTCTGTTGAGTACTAATCTTCATTATAGGCTTTATCTAATTTATTAGAGCTAGGGTTGGGATCCTTTTATCTACCCAGTACCCACTAGTGACCGTTCCAAGGCGGTATTTTCTGTTTGTTAGGCGTAAAAAATAGCTGTGTTTCCGCTAACCCGACCTACCCTGTTACAAACACCCGACTCTGCTATTTTTTTATCAGTGGAAATGCAAAATAAAAAAGTAAAGCACCGACCCTCAACAACATACCTGTATTTTCATAAAATTACAGAACCGACCCTGTTCTTCTCTGGAGAAAAAATAAAAATAAAAAAAAAAGTTTCTCCTGCCTACCGACCATTTTTTTTCAGCATTTTAGCAGAAACACAGCTATTTTTTACGCTTTAATTGTTATGCAGGATTTTACTTTCAAATGTTTTTTTTTCTGTTAAGAATTATGTAAGTTAATGATAGACTTAGTTAAGTTTGGGTAACAGATTTGCCGCCTTTTTGGAAGACGTGCCAAATCTGCTTGCCATCTGTCATTTTATGGCTGCTTTACTATATTTGCTTGTTTTTTCCTTTGGTGCTTGGGGCTTGATGTGGATCTAATTGTATCAGTTCCTGAGTTCATCAATTTACTATGTATAACATGAATTAGAAGTAGGAAATGAAACAGGACGAGTTCCACTGTAGCAAAAATTCATCAACGAAACATCAGTTGTTGTATCATTTATTATGTATTATGTTTGATTTACTCGTTCATTATAACAATTCTAATCTGAACAAAAGTCAAATAGAATACGTGTAACAAAGTAGTTCTATTCTCCATATTACATAACGACAATATCATGGGTTACATAGCATTAAAAAAAGAGCTCTCTACTACTCCATTAAAACATGTTGTGGGGTAATCATTAGAGGCGACTCCGCGAGGCGCTTCTAATAAGTTCCCGCAGCATACTATTTAGCAGAGAAATAAGAAAAAAATTTATAACAATATTATTTATAAAGAAGTGCCTTATCTTTCGACAGTTTCAAATCTGGAAAAAATAGCCTATTGATTATTATCAGATAATTAGACAAACAGATTATAGGCAGTTTAATCAGAAGTAATTAAACATATGGATTATTTGTTTCACAATTATCTTGTACTTTCTGAATTTCTTTTACTAAACTGAGCTTTATTTGCATAACTGTGCGATTGTACTATTTGCAGTTTTGTACGGGTAAAATGGAATAACATAACATACATGTTACTCTCTTACAATCTAAAACAAGGCCACTGTGACCAGCTTTTTCTGCGAGACGACACTTTGTCAGTTTTTCGAGATCACTCGTATATCGGCTTCCACAAGTGCCAACTATTTCACTCTTAAAACGTATCCATCCGTCCATCCCAGGTTATCTTTTACACCATTAGGTCAGTGTGACCTATAATTTCAAAAATCAACACCTAATCAAACTTATCGTCGTCGGACTTATCTCATCTTCCACAAGGGGTCAAACCATTTAAACTTGATAAATGCGTGCATCCTTCTTCTCTTGGCTATCGCCCACAAATCTTTATCGCTGTGATCTATCTTTTTTTTTTTTTTTTTTTTTTTTTTTGCGAAAATCGATGCCAGGCTTGTTTAAACGTTGTTTCGGATTTTTCAGTTCCTACTAAATGCCTCCCAACGACCAGTATGTTTTCTCACAAATCTAAGTCACTGTGATCTATTTTTGTGACAAATTACAGCTGGACTAATGAAGTCTTAAGGGGACTGGTACATGTGGAACCCGAATTTCGAGTTCCACATGTTCCAGTCTCTGTTATATGTCATTACTGCACGCATATAGGTTATCACCTACATGAGTCACTGTGACATTTTGCACAGATCGAGATCTAGCCAGGTTTTATTCTCCTCGTATCTCAGCTTCTGTAGCTCCCTTCAAGCTTCACCAGTGCATGCGTTTCTACAATTTAATTTGTACAAAACTAAACTATGTTACCATGACCACTCTTGCAAAAAAAAGCAGTATCTGGTAAAGTTACGGGGTTGATATTGCACCACGATTTAAATAGATATATAGGACACGGACTCTTTAAATGTCAAATGTACCACTAATTATTGTACAACCCTAAATATGTCCACAAAGTTGAAGGGCAGTTTTCGTATTGAATTCAAATGAGATTTCTGAAATGAATAGATACATTATTAGAAGTAAAGACTATACCCTTTCGTCAATGTCCCGGTAGGAGACTATTATAGCCCAACTCGAAGAGATGAACAGAGCAACCGATTTGAATTGTCGACATCTTTAATATAGAAAAGTTGCAAATCAATAGTGTAAGGCTCTTGCTGAGAGTGAATATGTTCTGCGCTTTATTATGATACTGAGTCTTTCCCGCAAGATCGCATATTCGCCCATAAAAGACTAAGCTCAGCATCGACACAGGCCGACCAGTCTTCGCTGTCCTCTTGAAGACGCTTAAGATCCTTGGTTTCCCACAGAATCCCTTCAAAGACTGATCAGACTGTGCGAATACTCAGGCTGATCTAAGATTTCGCTGGGCGCATATGCAGTCTTATAATATGCAGTCTTATAGGAAATACTGTGCCCGGCTCATACTTGTTATGGTATGAATTTCTAAGAAACTAAACAAAGAGAAATAATTGAGGTACTGCACAGCATATTGATTTGTGTTGACTAATATTTGTATTAGTAAGAGGGTGGCCAATAGGCGGTGTCACATGTTTAATAATTTATATACTTGAATTATAATTTTATATGCTTGTAAGTTATAAGGTCAGAATTATTAGCCAATTCCAAGAGTTTTAAAAATACAGGTCGAAACTAGTTAGTCTAGACCAGAAAACTTGACACTTTGACTGTTTTCAGTTTCGTGCGCTTGCTCATTGCTCTCAATGGCCAATCTTTTAATAATCTAATTAACTTCATCGCAGCCGGTGTTAGTGCCGTGGGGCGGTCGTAAAATGTCTCCCCGTGCTTTACTATAGAGTAGTTTAAATTGCCATTTAGCTTTTCTGATCATTGAGTCAATTCCAGATTTTATGAAAATTTATATGAGGGCCACTGGTGAGGCCTGATTGACCAAAATTAGCTAGCGGTGCCAAATGTGGGTACACAGCGAAATAACCTGCCGAACGAATTTCCTAAATCTTGCAAAAACGTAGACAACAGTTATTATGAATAACATAATATAGTTATTACTTCTTGGCAACAGTATAGAATTAATGCTGTCAACATTAATGATACGACTTGTTGACCAACCTTTGTATAAACAGAGCCTACACGCAACTGCAGTAATTCATTTTTCAGTATCTTTCTTAGAACGACATTTTAACATTCCTCTAACCTCCTTTTGAAATGCATGGTTGAAGAAAGCATATATAACAGGATTTGCTACATTGTAGATGAAATACATGTAAAATACAATTATGTTCGGTGGTATAAGTCGCGTTGCCATTAACCATGCAGGTAAGAAGGCTATGATGAAAACGGTTGTGACTATAAAAAGTATTCCAGCTGTTTTGATATTTGCAATCCGGGTCTTTTCTCTCACAGACTTTCTGGTATCCTGTCTATGAATAGTTATCGTTGTAAATTGATTCACATCTGGTTCTCCGTTGTGATATAGATGCTCAGCTATCATAGGTATATTTTCATTTGTCACAATGATTTGCTGGTATTTCTCTTTAAACCTTGTTCTATTTTTAGGCATTTTCGTGCCAGAGTTGCGTGTATGTCTAGCTCTCGAGGGAGATATCTTATTCTGCGTATCTTGTGTTTGAGAAATGTTGTTTACTTCATTTTCAACACAATTGTCAGTTTCTGTATGATCCTGTGTTGGAGATCCATTGCTACTTGGAACATTCGTAAGCGAAGTTCTTGGTTCAGAACTTGCTGATTTTGCGTCGCTGTTTGCATTATTCTGGTTTTCTACAGCAAGCGTTGATCTTTCCTGACAATTTGTATGTTTAGTTACTACAGACGTGAGCAGGGTTGACCGTCTGCCATTTAAATGTCTATATGTCACACTTGAACGAAGGCGTTTGGAGCGCCGTGATAAAATTGACTTGTATATTAAAGCGTAGAGCACGAACACGGTGATGAATGCAATCAGAAAGAGAGAAACGTAAAATTTCTGATATATTTTGCGAACCTCCTCACCAATTATAACCTCATTAGGATAACAGAATCCAGTAAGTACCAGTTCTGTAACTTTCACCATGTTATCATTTGCCATTTCGAACTGTTCTGAGTTACCTGAAACTGACTGACCATGTAAAAGTTCCCGCGATGAAAATGTCCTAATTGTAGCATTTTCTTCTATCGTGTAATTAAGGTTAGTATTTAGGTTCTCAAGCAGGATGTAGTAATCTAAATAATGGTATACTCCATGCGCTAGACAGGTGATCAAACCAAGACTAATTGCGAAGAAGAACAGGCCAATAATGATCCTTTTAGCGATTCGAATGTCAATAATTTTTAACCAAGGCCGACAGATACAGAAATATCTATCAAACGCAATGGCCACCATAATGAAGGCAGAAAAAGGCACGTTTGAAGTTATTAGAAACTGATATATTTTACAAGCACAATCCGAATATACTCTTTTCCCCATGAATTCAACCACAATTGTAAATGGTATTATTAACAAACAGGTAAAGAAATCCGTTCCTGCCAAAGCAAGTATAAACACAGTTGATGTTGACTTGTCCTTCTTTCGTGAAAACACATACAGGACGAACGCATTTCCTGTTGTACCAATGATGCTGAACATGGCCAGTAAGCACGTGATTACAATGATCGAAGGAAAGTCACTGTGTTCCACAAACAGCAGATCGCCATTCTTAGTACGGTTCACAATGATATTGTTATTCATCATAAATCCTGTAATCAAAAGAAAATCAAAGATAAGTGTTAGTCATTATTAAATAAGGAAGAAAAAAATGCAGGCACATTATTTCTACAGTAACGTGATCTGACGTGCCGTATTACGACGGCCGGATATTCCCAGATCTCGGAATCACACGGGGGTCTTGAGGCAAGTGTGATCTGGAGATCTCGGAATATCCACGAGATCTGACACAAAGCACAAGATCATGTTACTGCAGTAATGTATTAATTATTGACCGGCGCGGGAATCGCGCCGGTCTCTTAATTTAGCTTTGGATTTTTATATATGAGCGCCAGTTCAATTAGCTCACAAAGGATTTTTTTTATATTTGCCGGGATGGTCGGTTTTTATATTTGCCGGGATCGTCGGTGTGTGATGTTTAACCCACCACACATTTAAGTGTTTGTATCTGTCGGGAACACCAGTGTCTGACTTTTCATCCAAGCTATTAATTTGCTGATTTCGGAAATGTCTAACTTTGAATGCGCATGTTGAGACACTCAGGTTGTTTGGCTGAGAATGCTTGTATGAACAACAAGCTAAGGTTCTGGCGAGATTGCACAATTGCGCAATGAGTTAGAAGATCGCTCAACGAGCTGCACAAATAAGTGTTTTGAACCACAGTGAAAGTTGAGGGCGAGGATTATAACTGACCGTTCCAAATCGGGTCTTTTGTTGTGGTTTATTACTGTGTAGATGTTATAAAAATAACCATTAACCGCCAGTTTTGATATAATCTATACATTTTTCGAATCCATCTTTGAACCATCTAAAACTATCTTATAACAAACTGTGTTATAAATAGATTAATGTCTATTTTATTTTCATTTCAATCAAGAAATTTCATAAAGCTTAATAAAAGCATACATTAAAGAATCACATTGTTGTTCTTTTTTTCCTGTTACATTGAACATTTATTAAACTTTAGTATACCCTTGTCCTATATCTCTAAGTAAACATAAACAAAATTTGCGCCGGTACTTAGACGTTTATGTCTTAATATTCTTGTCTACCTTAAGAGCACCATTCACAACAGTAGCAGACGACACTCTTTTTTATATATTTATTCCAAGAAAATCAGGCCAAGAATCGTCTGCTATACAGACGATTTACATGGAATGTCAAACTTGTTTCATCAGAAAAATAATAACAAATTAAGACTGCTGTGTGCTGGAATCGATCCCTTTCTAGAAGGAGCTGGGTGTGCAGGAAAGCAAACACGACGTTACAAAATTTGTTTCCATTTTGTAAAAATTGGCAAACAATGTCAAGTGTTTCCCTTTTGTAAAAATATCAGAAAATGCCAAGCGTCTCCTTTTTCAAAACCATGATAGAAAATGCCAAGTGTCTCCCTTTTTTATAAATAAAAGCACCGCAAGCATAATACCCCGCCAGTTTGGTGAAATTCCATCAACATTTACTCAAGTAATTGTTTGGAAACAAAAATACGGGCATGTCTCGGGCAGATAACTCCGTAAAAATTGACGAAATTTGCCCATTAGCAATCCCAAACCATTTTTTGTTTTGCGTAAATTCGTTGATATTTACTCAAGTTATTGTCCGGAAACAAAAATAAGGGCATGTCTCGGGCAGGTAACTCCAAAAATCGACGAAATTTGACCATTAGCTATTCCAAACTAACTTTGGCGAAAATCCATATGTCATTTTGTAGGAGGAAGTGCTGTGATTCAGCTGGAATGATATATCGTAGTGTTAGAGATATGTTTTGTCCCTGGATACATTTCTTTTAAAGCTAACATTAAACAAATTGTTTTTGAATCGGATATCACCAAGTGTGAAACCAATAGACATTTGCGTAAATTCGGTCGGCGTCAGGAAATATTGCTTTATGAAGTACATTAATGGTTTTGCTTGTAATCTTTGAATAAGGCACAGGATAAGAGGACAAATACTAGTAGGCGATCGGCACAGTTGCTAAAAGTCATCAGAATATTGAGTTTAATACGAGGTTTCTACACAAAAGGTTGTTATATATCGTTTTAAAGCTTGATGTCTCTAGAGTTGAATGAGACATGATGTAGGCTTCCCAGGTGGTGCAGTTACCATAGAAATGGCTCAGAAGTAGGTCACTGTGATCCATATTGCCATATTTGGTAATTTCCTCCCTGCATAATTTTACTTGCCATTTTCACTCATAATGAAGCTAATACATAATAACAAAGTATCTAAAGTGTAGTTTATGACATATTTACCATGATTAGTGAAAAAACTTGATTAAATTATACATTTAATTAAAACAAATATCTTTTTAATTATATGCGTAAGAAAATAATGTTGTTGAAGTCATGCAGAATTTCATTTTTCAGTGTTATATCACTGTATTTGGAATCAAATGGTAAAATATGTCCTTGTTTATTTAATAGAGCATTACATCCATTTATCAATTAAGAAACAGGTTTTTTTGTCAAGTGGTGGCATTCCAAGTGATTTTGGTATAGCACTGCCTGACCAAAAGGTCCCATTTTGGACAGGTTTATTCTACGAGGTGATTTGTTTTATGTCTTACCTTGTGCCATTTTGTTCTTGTGTTTTTCAGTCCTTTTACCATTGCAGTTACCTCGCTTAGTGCTTTTCGTACGTTTATTCAATTTGTGCTTGTTAGGATTTGTCGGTTTCCTCTTCCTCTTGGTGTCTGGGAAGGGCTGCAGTTTGTGATTGTGACACTCCCTGGACTTTTCTCTTACCTTTTTTTCAATTCAGTGTTATCAGAGAAAAAACGGACACTGTGACAATTGCCATTTATGCTCCTGTCATAGAATCAGAACCAGTTGACATGGCAAGTGTGTATACTACAATGCGCAAAAGCAAAGAAACAGCTGTAATCTTGGGCCAGTGTCATGCCATTCAGACCCTGGATGCTATATCTCAACAAGTTAAATGGTCTATGCCAAAAGAAATGAAAGAGAACATCTTCAGATTAGAAGGTTTTCATATCGTTTGTACTTTCATTGCATGTATAGGTAAAATATGAGGAGATAGGGGATTAAAAGACCTTCTAGTAGACTCAAATGTCTACACTGAAAGCACCGCAAATATGATATTTGCTGGAAAGCATTTCCATAGAGCTGTTCTCACTCAAGCTTGGTTAGCAGCATTTTTTATTGTCATCAACTGCAAATATCAAAAGGATGTGTTGAAGTGGAAATCCCTGAAAGTTCCTGGCAACAACTGAAGGATACATGTCAGCCTTTGCAGTCAGATATGCAAACCAGACAGAGAACAGCACATGATTTGGATAAATCAATCAGTCAACATCTAGCACCATTGTTCGGAAAGTTTAATGAATAGGGATGCTCTGTTTCACCAACCATCAAATACTGGTGTAAGTTCCTCGAAGCTGCAGAAGTTCTGGTAAACAGTCGAGCAGAACATGATGGGTTATGGGACCTCCCATCTTTGCACTACGGCCAAGATGATGCCATACGTTTTGGTGGCTAACAGGAATAACTGCTCCCGATGGACCCCACTATACCTCCTAGATATCTTGCAGCTTCCAGACTATGTTCGATAGGCATTTAGGAGAGGGAACTTCTCTGTCTGACGTGCTCCAGGCAAATTCAATGGCATAAGGCGTGACATGGGGACAGAAACAACTGTTATCAGAGATTCCAAGCGTGACAGTGGTAACATAGGCCTGACACAAAAACAGCCCGCTCTGGTTTGATGGTCCTTGGAAATTATGCATCCTATATGTGGATTAGAAATGGGCAAACTGCAAACCACTCAAAAATACATGAGCAAGCACAATCAGCAGACAAGAAAAGAGATGAAAAGCATGTCTAAGATATTATTAACAACATAAATAACAACATGACAAACCTGTTTGATGCTGATTCACACCCAGAAGGAATTTTGCTGAACATTTCATCAGAACTACATGCTTCACAAGATGTACAGCAATCAGAAGTCGAAACTGGAGAAAACAAGTTTGGTGCTTTTGTAAAAGAAACGGAAGTGAAAACATATTTCTATGCTCCTATTACAGGATCCAGCCTGAAGACATTCTCTGTTGTAAAGAAGGGAAAGGCAAGTGATATGACAATAAGCTCCAATAAGTCGGAACTTGTTTTTTGAAGAGCTCTTCCACTATCAAAGACCAGAGAGGAAGTGTCGAAGAGTTCAGAGAATTGCATATGTCAATCGGATGGATTAACATGCACTATTATATGCCGCCTTTGTGAAGGAGAAGGCAAATGCCATTACAGCCTTTCACACATCATACAAGGTGGACAATGACTAAACGAATATTACAGGCTGCAAGAAGTTAATTTTAGAACATATTGATACAGGGTTTTCAGAGCAGCTCATTTGTATGATGGCATGTGGTTGCAAGTGACTGGGTATACACATGTTGCAAATGTCAGCTCACAGCCTGTTAGAAAAGGCTGTTTTAGACCACTGATTGTGTCTTCTGTATCATTTTTCTTTTTTGTGGTTTTTATTTTCTTTCAATGAAAGAAGTTCAACCTTTTCAGCTGTATTATGATATAGCTTAATAATTGTATACATTTGGCATTCTAACTAAAAACCATTGATTATGGTATCTGAAAAGGCACCTTTTTTTTCTTATTTCATTTCACATATTTCATTGGTTTCATCCTTTTATTTTGATATGTTTAAGTAAAGTTAAAAGTAATTGCAAATTCACTAATCAAGTATCCTGTTTAGATGGCCAGGATCCATATTTGGATCTAAAATTAACTGTAATGTTTGTGTAGTGGATATTTTGGATTCTGTACATAAGGTACCTTTTTAGGGCATTATTACCACTGCTGATGTCCACATCATGCCTAATTAGTTACAAAATAATAAAGGCTTAATTGTTAGATATTTAAATGTTGAAACTGTTTTCAATACAAGTAAATGGTAACAAAATTTATACTGCACTGATGAAAAACTCTTTTTTTTGTAAAAAAAAAGTACCTTTTTCGTGCGACAACATTTTTATTGTTTTAAATTTCATTAAAATGGTAGAAATTATGTTTGTATACTTTTATATAACTCCATGTTAGAGAAATAAATGACTTTACACATTCGTTATTGTAGCAGATGGCTTCAAAGCTCAGATATAAAGTAGCAATATGAAATTCCGGGTACTGTACATAAGGTACCTTTTTTCAGGCATCTGCACCACCCCAGAAGCCTACATCATACCTCATCTGGAAGCACACATGTAGAGCTTCAATTTAAGGTATGGTGTACATTTGTGTAGAAAGGTCGTATTAAGTCATATTTTGCACTCCCATGTACCGATCGCCTATAGTATATTTACTCAAATTATCGTCCGAAAACAAAAATATGGACGGACGTACGACAGACGGACGGTCGGACGGACACATGGACGGACGCACGGACGACTAATGTGAAACCATAGCATCCTGCCCTATCGTGTGGCGGGGTATAGAAATCACAGAAAATGCCAAGTGTCAGACTTTTGCGAAAATGGCAGAAAATGCCATGTGTCTCCCTTTTGTAAAAATGGCAGAAAATGCCATGTGCTTCCCTTTTATAAAACTGGCATAATGCCAATTGTCTCCCTTTGGTAAAAATGGCAGAAAATGCCATGTGTATCAAATACCCTTTAGTACATTTTGTACATGATTCTTCTGGTACAATTACCAAAACTGAGCCGGGCCACAGCATTTCCAACAATACTGCATATGCGCCCAGCGAAACGCAGGCAAGCCTGCAAATCCTACGCAAGCTAATCAGAGTCTTCGCTCTTCACCTAAAGACGCTTTGACTCCTTGACAGAGTGCAGACCTGATCAGAGTCTTCACAGAGCGACATATCATTTTGTAGGAAGTGCTGTGATTGATTCGGCTGAAATGATATATCGTAGTGTTAGAGATATAGAGATGCCCCTATATACATTTCTTTTAAAGTTAACATTTAACAAATTGTTTTTGAATCGGATATTACCAAGTGTAAAACCAATAGACATTTGCGTAAATTCGGTCGGCGTCAGAAAACATTGCTTTATAAAGTACATTAATTGTTTTGCTTGTCATCTTTGAATAAGGCACAGGATAAGAGTACAAATATGGTGTTCAGACGAGCAATCACTTACTTTTGTATGGTAGTAACAGAATTTTGTGTTAAAATTAAAGGATTACGCTTGCATCGTGACGTCCATAGGAATTTCGTGAACTACAGTACAAAATATAACCTTGTCTGTTGACCCCAGGCTTCTGGATCCCGGCAGTATTATGTCAAAAAGAAATAAAACCAGAAATTACAGGTCACCGGTCAAGCTTACATATATACCCCTATTATCACTTTTTTCAGGCAGAATTGAATCATAAGAAATAGTGTATTCGGATTCGTTAACTACTAAGCATACAAAATGCATTTATCAAAGTCCTATAATTTGAACACAACAAAAGAAACGTTTACCCAGGAAATGCCATAATCACAAAGTACAGCTTTCCGGGTGTACCAAACGATGGAAAGATGAGGATAAGGATAAAATACCCACCACATTTGAAACATCGACGCATAAATAAAAAAAAATTGTAGCAGAGGAACCGCCTTGGAACGGATATTAGAAAAAAAAACACACTAAAAGTTCATTTGCTTTAACCCTTGTCCAACTGAACCCGGATATACTCTGCCTTTGCAAACAGTATAGATCCAGATCAGTTGGCTTCTGAAGCCACCTGATCTGGATCTGCACTGTTTGCCATTCAGTTTAGGCATTCATGTCAACAATCTCAATCAAAGCATCTGATTGGCCGACATTAAGAAGTGTGCGTGGCCTCTTAATTTATCCAGCATGACATGGTTTAACAAGTCAGTTATACTACCAAGTGAACTGTCTAAAGATTGATAGATGAATGGCAGACATTGTAGACCTTGAACAGACGCAGCGTTCATAGTAGAAAGAAGAAATAGTACAAAAAAAAAATTATTTAAACCCCAGCCCCTGATATAAAAGGAGAAACTCCGCCCCAAAACTGATAATGGTGGTAAATTCAAACATTCTCCTCTTCCAGATACAAATTCAATAATTCTGCATTTCAGCATCAACTTTTTGCCAGGAAAAAAATACAGCTATGCACAAGTTTATCCTTCACAGACATATGTAAATAAATTTTAAAATTATGCCGCAGAAACTCTGCATTAAATCATTTTATTTTCACTTTTTCTTACTTTCTACTGATTAATGACAGTTGAGTTTGAAATTTCACCTATGACCTCAGTCACATGACCAAAACAAACTATTAATAGAATAGCATACATATAACTAAACATGCTTGAGATTCCAAGCATAAAACATGCTGAGGTCACCAACTCCATAGAGTACCATGCTTTATTTTTCCAGTTCTAGGAACAATGAATTTTGAATTTAATTTTGTTTTATGAAAATGCTGGATTAGCTGAATGAATCAGTTGATTCCCACATGTAAGTGTTGTTTATATCTAGAAACTGACCTGACTCTGACCTAGATGACCCCATTAACTTCCAGGTTACCACGCCTACAGCTTTTACTGTTGGCCCTACAGTACCCACAATCTATGTTTTTGAGCAGAAATAAGAAAAGTAATGTATAACCCCTGTAAACCTCAGTTTTACTATATAAAAGTGGGGTTTAAGGGGATAAAATTTTATAGGTATGTTTTCGTGATGATTCGCTCCCCTAGGCGCACATTCTGTCCTTTTAAAAAAGACCACTTTTCAGAAGGAGTTTTTGTGTAGAAAAGCTAACAAAAATTACATAAGTTGCTCCATTGTAAAAAAATGCGGAATGTTTACCATTTCCTCTTTGGGAAATGACTACACTTTCTGTTTATAGACACCTTATATGCCATTCTTCTTTTTTTTTTTTTTTTTTTTTTTTTTTGCATTTCACGAAAAAAGGAACAATCAAATTATACTCTCATGCCTCCTAAGAGGAAATACATTCATCGAATTCAAAGCCCAATCAACCAGAAATAATTTCATTTGGAATCCTATAAAATTTGAATGACGTCTCTAAACTTAATTAACTGTTTTCCATGTTTCAGTTTGCAGCATTAAGTCATACTATACCTTTCAAAGACCTTAAGGGAGTAACTATATAATACACAACATCAAACGGTTCCAAATAAGATTTGCTTTTTGTCCAAAATATCGATATCATTTTCCTTCTTTATTTACAAAAGCTTATGTTTTTGGTACTCATACGTATCTTCTCGCCACTGAGTTTTGTCTTCTTTCTCCATAGACAGACCCTAAATGGAATGTTTGTTTGTTTGTGCTGAGGTTTTACGGCCCAGTCAACCCAATGGGGTCATGTCGAGCGTCGTCAGTTTGCCTAACCATATTTTTACTGGACAGGGTTAGTCGTCTAAGCAGTTAACCAGTATTGTGCACATTTTTTTGTTTTTTTTTTTTTGCCCAGAAGCTGACATCAGCCCTTCTTGAATCAGCGGAAGCGGGAGAATGGCCTTAGAAAATATTTCATGATCAATTTCCATGAAGGAATGTTGCCGACCCAGCGGGGATCGAATCCGCAATCTCAAGTCGGACGCGCATCAACTGAACCACCTAGGCCGGCCCTAAAGCATGACCACGCAAATAAATTGTAATGATAACAGCTACAGGCTGAGTATTCTAGGAATACTATAAACAGACAAATGTTGACTGACCGATACGTCACACTGGGAATACGGAAATTTCAATGTTAAGCATGGGAATTCCATACTACGTCATGGCCAGTAAACATTCGTCGATTTAGTTTCGGCCAATCTGAGTGACTCTCATACAAATTTTCAAAAATTTCGGAATGGGCTCTGTAATCGCAAAGGACCAGTAAATAAAAATTACACTGCAGTGAAATGCGAGGAGACGTTATACGGATAACAATATACGAGCACCCGTGTGAAGCGCACAGCTAAAAGACGTAAATATGCGCAAAAACCTCAACACTCACAGTCAGAGCTGAAGTTAAGCACTGGCACGCTTTAATCCAAAAGTTATTATCAATATAAATGCATTATAATTTCTAAAGGGTATGGTACTGTAAATGTGCCAGAGTCCTTTTTTTTTTTTTTTTTTATAAAAATAATGTTTTTGTACAGTGAACCTTCGTTACAACGACAACATTTGTTCGCTTAAATTATTTCTATTAAAATGAATTTGCTTTGTAAAAAATATATCTAATCAGCAGAATGATATGCAACAAATGTCATGTCTTATTCTTATTTCTTCATAGAACGTATGTTTTGGATATTTGTTACAACAAATATCCGAAATATATGTTTCTTGAAGTATTGAATAATAATGTTCCTGCATAATTTCTGATTAACTGTCACTTCTTGAGAGAGGGTTTCCGTGCCAGTCAAATTGTCAGTATAACGAATCTTGATGTTGTATCGAGTGTCGGTATGTACAACTTGTTACATGTTAAGTTTCTGTTCACATTTTAAGGTCTTATTGAAAGTTATTAGTAAAGAAACTCTGTTATTGGAATTGTGCTGATTTAATGAACGCATGCGACTCTGTTATACTTCCACAAATCAAATACGTCTGGTATAATATATTTTCATGAAAAGTTGATAAGTTTTATGCTTCCTGAATGTTCTGTCCCTGATTCTGTCTCTCTGTCAAGAATTTATAAAAGGTCGGTCTGTTCCGAAGAAGTCATTAAGGAACAAACATTTAACAAAACAAACGAATAAAGATAAAATGGGAAAAATATGTTCCGCTAAATATTTTGAGCAGTGTATTACACGAAAGATAAACAAATTAGATTTAAGGCTTGCTTTAAGAGGCATAAACGTTAATTTATACCAAAACCAAGAACAAATCAATAAATCATCTACACAAAGAAGAACAAAGGTTAGTTATAACCTTTAGCATTCTACTAAAGTAAAACCCAAATGAAATAATTGGGTCTCGAAAAATGGCGTGAAGATATTCTGAATCACCTGTAATTTTGTGCGGTGAAAAGCGTGAAATTTGTGTGTATTTACCTCAAATATTCGGACACTATAACCCCTGACCATACTGCACCTAAAAGGCAAACAGGCAACCCGACGTTGATCTCTTTTAAACCGTTAAATATAAAATGGGAAAATTTTATTAACCGTTAAAATGGGAATCGGCCAGAATTTTACAGTTGATGTTGGTTTTGTAAAACCGACTGATCGTCGACTAATAATCGACTTGTAGAAAATATATTCATTCTTATTTTAGCCCTCCTCTAGGTACTTATTCGTAGCTCCAGATCGATAAGAGGGGTACACATATTTTTTTTCTTATTTCTCCATGAAAACATATGTTTTCGGTACTCATTAGATTCATCTCGCCGAGGCGTTTCTAATGAGCACTTACAACATGTTTTCATGGAGAAATAAGTATGAGTACTTTTCGATTGAAAAGAAGTCTCTTATTTCAGGTTATTATATCAAATAACTTTACTTGTATTGACCACAACTATAAATTGACCGATAGAGACTGGTTCATATTTTATTTTTACATCTTGCCTATTAAAATACAAAGTAAGAACATGTATTTTTTCTAAAAGCAGAATTTTCTGATTAGTCGACTATAAAATTTCTTTTCGATCATCAGTCGCAAGAGGCAAAAGTGACTGTCGATCGATTATAATCGATTATCGGTGGTAACACTAGTTAGATGCAACGGATTTAGAGGAGATTACACTCTTTGTACAGGCCTGTCTGCTCGAATATCAACCTTAATACACTTCATACAGGAGAAATTATGAATGTTTGATTTAAACATTGAGATACTTGCCGGAAGACAACTGTGTTGAAATCATGTTCTTGTCTTTTTCAATAAAGCTCTAAAAAAAGGAGCTTTGCTCCCCAGTGAGCAAATTCTTTCCTTTAAGAGTAGATGCCATTCCATAAGTGGGCTGATGTACAGGAAGCACAAATGGGAATTATAGTAAAAACAGTTATAATAATAAAAATAGTAGCAATAATAATAATATATGAATCTCACAAACGCATAATATTTTTACACATATATTTTTGCACACTTTATTTCACAATTAAATCTCAACGGTTCGGCTGATTAAAGCCTTTTTCAAGAGAGTTAAGTTCTTTCAATGCTACACCATCTTCTTATCAATACTGTCAACCATTTTGAATACAGAGGTTATGCACAACGTTGTCATGACGTCACAACATCTGATTACTCTCCCCAAGACGTTGTACTACCATTTGGCGCCAAAACTGGAGTAAAAGTGTTATTTATAAAGACTTTTTCAAAAATCAGACCACTTATGTGATGCAGTTCACAATGAAATAAACCAGTCCTTAGTAAATAAGAAAAAAAATAATTAATGAATGAAATAAAACAAAATGAAACAAAAAGTAAAAATTAAAGAACCATAGCTGTGAAATTAAAATAATAAAGGCTGCCTGCACATCACCTTAAAAATTCAGTGTAGTAATACACAATCTACTAATTATTACCATTGTTATAACATGGTTCATCTATTTTTCAAGAGATAACCCCGCCCGCCCCCCACCCCCAGGCCCAACTTTACCCCACCCCCGGGAAAAAAAAGGAAAACAAATAGAGTTTTTTTGGGTGACCCCAGCCAAAAAGAAGCTATGGTATAACAAGCACCACAATG
>OZ024836.1:29833154-30182965 GCA_964016985.1 Anodontia alba | reverse complement strand
AAAAAGGTGAGGGGGGGGGGGGTGGGGGTGGGGAGGGATAAATAAAAAAAAATATGTAATTAAAAATAAATAAAATAAAATAACATAAACAAACAAACCAAAATGAATAAATAGATATATAATAAAATATAATATGGAAAAAAATTATAATAAAATCATAAAAAAAAAAAAAAAAAAAAAAAAAAAAAATATATATATATATATATATATATATATATATATATATATATATATATATATATATATATATATATATATATATATATATATATATATATATATATATATATATATATATATATATATATATATATATATATATATATATATATATATATATAAATATATATATATATGATAATAATAAAAGAACTAATAAATTCATAAATCATCTACCGCCTATATTTTTGCAGAAACATAGCTCATTGATAACTCTAACCAATAAAAAATATATAAACAAATAATAAACAAATAAGAAACAAATAAAAATAATAATAATAATAAAGAAATCATGATAACATGATATTACTTAAAAATATATTTGCTTTTTACCCCTATATATTTGCAGAATTATATAAAAAAAAGGTGGCGAGTATGGGGTTGGGGGGGGGGGAGGGAAAGGAATGATAATATTAGTGATAATAACTCATACATTCAAATTTTACTATACTGTATGTTTATAATATAGATTAGGATGTATCGTGGTTCAAAGAGTGATATAGACCATACAGAACGCATAGACCAAAATAGCGTATAGACCATATAGAAAATTACCATTCATTCCTAAATAGTCATTCCTCCGTACAATCACCTCACCCCTGCATGAGTATAACACAGATATTTAACTAACACCATTAATGCTTTGAACCCTACCAGCATTGTTATAAAGAGATTGTAGTGTATTAACCCCTGTCATGCTGAACACATCCAAACGCCAAGCCCACCCACAACCCCCAGCCAATCATATTACCTGATCCAGACGTTTGATATGAATTCACACACTCAATGACCAACAGTGCAAATCCAGACCAGTTGGCTTCTGAAGAAGCCAACCGATCTGGATCCTCACTGCTGGCAAAGACAGAGCATATCCGGTTTCAGCAGGACTAGAGCCAAAACCATAAAACCCGTAATTACAGAATAGAATTATTTAAATAAGATGAAGCCAACTAAAAGTATTCAGTTAAGTTAAGACTTTTGTAACCTAATTTTTATGAGAATGAAGGCAACCCTATCTATGTCTCTCCCTAAATGAGCTAAAGGCACCACCTCTCCCACCCAGAATCGCGGCTGACAGTGAAGACCCAAACCAGCCTGCACTTATATACACAATCCGATCAAAGTCCTCACTGCCCACAAGCGGGTCTCAGATCAATAGCCATTTCCCACATGTAGCACTGACTCCGTAGCCCTGCACTAATGTGCAGGCCGACCTGAATCATGGCCAAGAACACAGGTGGAGCTATGGGAAACACGGTACCTCAGCTCATTCAGCAGCACTACTTGAATTTCGCATTTACTCCAAATGGGGTGACTGTGTTCAGTTTGCTCATCCAAAATTCTTCTCTGATCTTTCTATAGTACAGACTGTTGTCTTTAACACTCTCTGTTACTTGTACTTCTAGGTCATTTTCTTTGTGTCCCCCTTGGTTAAAGTGTATAGCAACAGGCTTATCTTTATTCCCTCGGATGTCCCACAAATGTTCCTTAACCCGTTGCTTCACCGCTCTTTCCGTTTCACCAACATACATTGACTTTTTACACATCTTGCAGGACAACAAGAGGACAACATTCCTAGTGTTGCAGTCACCACCCTTCAGTATCTCATACTCATCCCCATTTGTAGAGTAGAAGCTTCTAGATGCATTAACATGCGGACATACTCTACATCCTTCTTCCCCACACGGTACAGTCTTGTTACTGTCCTCCTTATTCATCATCTTGTTTAGTTTGCCATGTATTAGTACATCCGCAAGATTAGCTCCCCGACGGTATGCTACAAGAGATGATTTCTTGAAAACCTTCATTTTCTCAGACCTATAGAGAAGATACCGCAAAACATCCTTCTGCTCCTCATAATTTTTGTCTTCGCTACAGATCCTCTTGAGTCTCAACCCTAAGCCATAAGGTATACATGTCTTTGTATGCTTCGGGTGGTCCGAGTCTCTCTGGAGGTATAAATGCTTATCCGTCTCCTTACAGAAAAGGTCTCTCTCCATCTTTCCATCCCTAAGTTTCACCCATGTATCGAGGAACTCTGTCTTGTCTTTGCTCCATTTTTTTTTATTATTGTTTTCATCAACAGTAATTAAGTACTGGTTACTATCAATATCATTGTGGTGCTTGTTTATTATACCATAGCTTCTGTTTGGCATAGTGGCTAGGGTCACCCAAAAAAAACTATTAGTTTTCTTTTTTTTCTCTCCCGGGGTTGGGTAAAAGTTGGGCCTGGGGGTTGGGGTGGGGGCGGGGTTATCTCTTGAAAAATAGATGAGCCATGTTATAACAGACTATGGTATAAGTAGTAGATTGTGTATTACTACACTGAGTTTTTAAGGTGATGTGCAGGCAGCTTTTATTATTTTAATTTCACAGCTATGGTTCTTTACTTTTTACTTTTTGTTTCATTTTGTTTTATTTCATTCATTAATTTATTATTTTTTTTTTCCAATTTACTAAGGACTGGTTTATTTCATTGTGAACTGCATCACATCAGTGGTCTGATTCTTGAAAAAGTCTAAATAACACTTTTACTCCAGTTTTGGCGCCAAATGGTAGTACAACGTCTTGGGGAGAGTAATCAGATGTTGCGACGTCATGACAACGTTGGGCATAACATATATAATGGTTGACAGTATTGATAAAAAGATGGTGTAGCATTGAAAGAACTTAACTCTCTTGAAAAAAGCTTTAATCAGCCGAAACGTTAAGATTTAATTGTGAAATAAACTGTGCAAAAATATATGAATAATAAGATGAATCAGAAGAAGAAGTAGAAGAAAGAGAAGAAGAAGAAGAAAAATAAGAAGTAGAAGAAAAAGGAGATAATGAAGAAGGAGAAGAAGAAGAAGAAAAGAATGAGAAGAAGAAGGGAAAGTAGAAGAAAAAGAAGAAGTAGAAGAAAAAGAAGAAAATGAAAAAAGAAGATGAAAAAACTGAAAATGAAGTACAAGAAGAAGTAGAAGAAGAACAACAAGAGAAAGAAAAGAGAATGAGGAAGAAGAAGAAGAAAATGAAGCAGAAGAAGAAGGGAAAAGAAGAAAAGAGATCAAAAAGAAGAAAAAAGAATAAGAAAAGGTAGAAGAAGAAGAAGAGAATGAAAAAGAAGACGAAGAATAGAAGTAGAAGACGAACAAGAGAAAGAAGACGAAGAAGAAGAAGAAGAAGTAGAAGAAGAACAACAAGAAGAAGCAAATGAAGAAGAAGAAGAAGAGGAAGAGAAAGAAGAAGAAGAATGGGGAGAAGAAGAAGAAGCAGAAGAAGAAAAAGAATAAGAAGAAAAAAAAGACGAAGAAGAAAACTTACTTCAATAATGTCGAAAAAAAACTACCAATGAAACCACCTTGACAAATGTTCACTGCGCATGCGCAGTGCAATTTAGCGCAACCCGTTTTTGGTATAAACATGAAAATTGTGTAAGATACAACACCATGGCCTACCTTTTTATAAGAATAATGAAACTTGGTACAGTTGCATAGCTTGACTGACAAAGCGTTTCCAGATATACAGCTCACTTGGAAAATGTATATTGCGCATGCGCAGTCCATTTTTTGTTGAATGCGCGGTCCATTTTTGTAATAGGTGCAGTTAAACTAGATTTAAGCGGAAACGTTGTACCGTTCTTGAAACATTTTCATAAATAAACAACTGCATTAGAAATAATTAATTGCGCATGCGCAATGCCTTTTTGGCTGTTTACTATAAATAACACCGCTATAAATGGTCATAAATGCAATAAATATGTTTTGCGTAGATCTATAATTGCGGAACTTATCCAATTTGAGTGACTAAGAAAAGCCTGTCCAGGCAAAGGTTTATTTGTTTGTTTTCATGTAGGCTTTACGTCCCCGTCAAATTCTTATTTTAGGTCTCTTTGGAGACGTTGCTCCAGGAATGTGGGACGTTGTATTTACCACTGATGACGTCATGCCATTTCGCATTGGAAAACGAAAGTAGATTGAAATTTTACCGTGACGTCACCGATACGGTTACATCGTAGACGATACAGCCACGTGTTCAATCTTTCGTTTGAGGTTTTTTCCACAAACTGAATTAGTAGAATCAATATGGCTAAACGCATTAAATTAGCTGAGGCGGCCTCACTTTCGCCACCTGCTTCTTTCAGTGATTCGCATTCTAGTTCTGACTGGACAAAATGCATTATATGTCAAGATGTGACAGATGAGCGCCTCGAGTGTCCAGCAGACTCAAAGAGAAAAGACGCAGGTGCGGGTTACCAGTCTTTTACAGAAAATCTAATGAGATTTTCGGATATTGACGAACTTCCAGTCAAGATCTCGTTAGAAAGACTTGATGATGGCGATGGTATAGAAGCAATCCTGCGTTGTCGAAAAGCCTCATGGCACAAATCCTGTCGCTGCAAGTTTAATGCAACTAAATTGGAAAGGGCAGAAAAGCGAAGGTCTGACAATTTCAAGGAGTTAGACTCCGTTGGCGGGAAATATACACGGTCTCTGAAAAAAGCAAAAATAGACATAAAAGTTGCATGTCTGTTCTGTGACCAGGTAATCCGTGACGAGGAAAGCCGTGAGGCAATGACATTCAAAGTTAATTCTCGAGCTTTGGAAAGTGCTAGGCTTCTCGAAGACGAGGCTTTGCTTGCAAAGTTGAGTGCAGGTGATGTGATGGCACAGGAAAATAAGTACCACCCGAAATGCCTTACTAGTCTTGATAACCGTGTTAGAAGTCTTGAGCGCAGCAAACGCGCAGCAGTAAGCAATGAAGATATGATTAACAGCTTGGCACTGGCAGAACTTGTTTTATATATAGAAGATGCTCGTACAGAGTCTTCAATAGCTCCTGTTTTTCAGCTATCTGATCTGGTAACTCTTTATACATCTCGCATCAAAAAACTTGGTTTGAATGTAGAAAAACGAGTGCATTCTACCAAACTTAAAGAGAGAATCTTAGCCAGCATTCCTGATCTAAAAGCTCATCCACAAGGAAAACAGGTTGTGTTAGCATTTGAATCCGACATAGGACATGTGTTGAGTGCTGTATGCGATATGAATTACGATAATGATGCTGTGGTTCTGGCAAAAGCAGCAAGGATTATCCGAAGGGATTTGTTTGATTTAAGGTCTTCCACAGATGAATTCAGTGGTAGTTTTGATGATGACTGTCAAACATCTTCTGTTCCCGTGTCTTTGTTAGGCTTAGTGCGCATGATACATGAAGGTCCGAATATCAAAGATCAGAACGCTCAATCAAACAATGCGCTTGCCATATCACAGCTTATTGCTTTCAACACAATAAAACGAAAACGAAAACAGACACATGAACGCCATACGCGATCCTCCGAAACGCCCCTTTCTATTTACCTTGGCCTGCTTTTGCATGCACATACACGAAAAAAAGACCTTGTCGACAAACTCTCTCACTGTGTATTTCATATGATAGGTTGTCTGCAGACCTTGCAAATAGTGTTTGTAGACGTTTTGAGCAGGAGCAAGTGATATGCCCACCGAAACTCAGAACAAACCTCTTCACAACAGCGGCTGTTGACAATATAGACCATAATCCGAGTTCAACAACAGCCACAGACTCGTTTCATGGAACTGGCATATCAATGTTTCAGCACCCAACAGCTGAAAATGAGGGCCAATCTCGTGATGTCGTAGTCATTGAAACATCCTCAACCAGCAAGGCCATTAACACATTACAAGAATCGTACACAACTGTACCGCCTTTGATTCTCCCATCATCTACTCCCGTGGTACCGCCCCAAAATGGCGATCTTATAGGAAACGGTATGTCTTTACCAAATGCCTTTCAATGCGAAAAAAGCTGGCTAGAAAATGTTTTCGAAAAACTGACACAGGGCGACGTACAAAAAGATGAATACATATCTTGGGCAGCTTACCATGCCAGTTTACATAATGAGCTCTCTCAAAGTATTTCTCTTGGAGCTATGCTCCCCTTGTTCAAGGAACAAGCTCACTCTCCTGCAATGATAAGGCACTCAATGAGTGTTGTTAGAAAGGCAGTCCAATTTCTCAACCCCGGCCAAATTCCAGTTGTTACCTTTGATCAACCTCACTATGCCATTGCCAAACAAGTACAATGGAACTGGCCAGAGCAATTTGGTGAAGACCAATTTGTGGTGATGTTAGGAGGTCTTCATATCGAGATGGCAGCTTTCAAAGCCCTCGGTGGATGGCTGGATGGCAGTGGTTGGACAGACTGTCTTGTACAAGCAGGGGTTGCTAAAGTTGGTATGGCAGATTCTTTCCTTAAAGCCAGCCACATAACTAGGACTAGGCATGCTCATCAGGTAACAGCCGCTGCATTGTTTATTTTACAAAAACATGCATATGAAGAGTACAAGACTGCAGCCAGCCCGCCCCGACGACATGTTAGACTTTGATGGCTGGTGTTTGCAGCAGCAACAGGCTATCCCACAGTTTAAATACTGGAGTCTCACTCTCGAATTGATACTCACCATCTTGATTTTCGTCAGATCTCTCCGGACGTCCGATTTCGGTCGACTCACTGACACAGCTTGCACCTTGGCTGTCAGCATTGGATCACACCAATTATGCAAGGTATTTACCAGTTCATATACGGGATATGATTGGTCTTGAATCAAAACATCCAGAAATCGCAAACGAGTTTAAGGCTGGCAAGTTTACGATTCAGAAAAGTCAGAGATTCTTTTCCGCAATCGCGATAGATCACGCACATGAACAAAACAACGCGTATGTCAAGGGGGATGGAGGAGCTGTGGGTTTAACAGAAAATCCCGGTGCACTCCGTTGATGGATGCTGGCGGGTCCAGAGATCACAAGAATAATTGCTGAATTTGAAGACCAGCTAACGACCGAATATGTCGATGAAACACGTCACCATGAACAACAGGGAGCCGTTCAGAAAACATTCTTTGAACAAGTGACTGCTTTGGTATCCTACTTCGAAGAATCTGGTAATCCATTTCTGGAAGCAAGTAGTGATAAAATATCTCTTGACACGAAAGATATTGCTGACTCAGCCATGCGGAAAACTGTAGATGAAATCAAACGAATCGGTCAGGAGCAGTTTGATACATTTGTTGAGGAGAGGCTCTTTCACAGAACGACGCCACTGTATGACAGTATACCGAGAAGTAAGTTGGTACTATTTAACAGTCAGGATAAGAAGGCGCAACCGAAAGGCAAAACTGAGCTTGCCCTTGCCAAGAATGACACTGCTCTATTTTCCAAACTATACATCGGATGTCAGCATAGAGGTGGTGATGCTGATGAATTCTTCAAACACGAGAACCAAGCCTTTCCACCGTCTTTGTCTGACTCTGGAAAATTACGATTCTCTGCAAAATCAGATTTACTTGTCTGTTTTGAGACACTTGTCCCTTTTGTGACAGAATCTCCTCAGGAAATTAGTGCAATCATTTTAGATGGGGCCGCAATTGTTCAGATGCTCAAACCTATTGGAGTTACCACATTTGAACAGTACGCCCAAGATATTTTCAAACCATATATCATGTCGCAACTAAATGCAGTTGACCGAGTAGATATCGTCTGGGACACATATAAAGTTGACAGTTTGAAGTCCTCAACACGAGAGAAGCGTGGAAAAGGGATCCGTCGGAGGGTCACCCCGTCAACAGCCGTTCCAAAGAACTGGCAAGATTTCTTGCGCGTTGATGACAATAAAGAAGAATTATTCCACTATCTCTCACAGGTTTCTTCTGCTTGGACGTCCGATTCAACACAGGTTTCTTCTGCTTGGACGTCCGATTCAAACAAGGAGATCGTGGTCACAGACGGTATTGAAGTGTTAGTTTCTCCAGTTCGAGATACAACATCGCTTGCTCCATGTTTGCATGAAGAGGCAGACACAAGGATGTTTGTTCATGCTGCAGATGCAGCGAGCAGAGGGCATAAGAAAATGATTGTTCGCACTGTTGATACAGATGTTGTTGTGCTAGCTGTGTCTGTCTTTGAACAGCTTGGAATAGATGAATTTTGGCTTGACTTTGGTGTTGGAAAACATCGAAAATACATTGCATCTCATTTAGTGGCACAAGCGATAGGAAGAAGGAAATCTAAATGTCTTCCATTCTTCCACGCGCTAAAAGGCTGTGACACGACCTCTTCCTTCCTTGGCCATGGTAAACGGAGTGCTTGGGAGACTTGGGTAAACTTCCCTGAAGTATCAGAAAGCTTTGAGCAACTATGCAAAGCTCCAGAAAGGCCATCTACAGCTTGTTTATCAAGCATTGATCGTTTCGTCATACTACTGTATGACGAAACAAGTACTTGCACAAGTATTGACTTTGCTAGAAAGCAATTATTTACAAAGAAGGGTCGATCAATGGATAGGCTTCCTCCTACGCAAGCAGCATTGCACCAACATATTCTGAGAGCAGCGTACCAGGGAGGCCATATCTGGGGACAAGTGCTGAATCTTTCGCCAGCATTACCAAGTCCAGGTGAGTGGGGTTGGATGAAACAGGAAACTGGATTGTTTTGTCCACTATGGACACAATTCCACAGGCATCATTAACTTCACTTGAATTAGTAAGGGGTGGCTGTCTCCAGGGTTGCAAAACTAAGCGTTGTAAGTGCAACAAAGCAGCCCTGCAATGCACGGCTCTTTGTGCCTGTGACGGTGGCTGTGATAGTTAAGGTAACTGCCATTAGGTCTTTGCCTTTCTGTGGCTATGTCTATCTTAGCACAAAATCAAAAACAGTTTCTGAAGCGCAAAACAAATTTCAGAAGTTTCATGTACTTTTTTTCTGCGCATGCGCAACCCAAAAACGTCGGGGGACCAAACTAAGTGTGTGTTTATTCGTGTTGTTGTAAATGATCTCCAAAAATATAACAGGCACAATTTTATGAAATGATCAAATCAGATATTCTTAGACATTAGGAAGTTCAAAGTCGCGAGTTTAGGTGCAAAAGTTGATGAAACCATTGGTGACTGAAATGTAATATTTTGCGCATGCGCATACATACATTAGTAGTCAGTGTCCTGTTTCCATTTTCTATCTACTGTACCTCGTAAAGCTGTAAGGATGGGCATCATGTAAAACATGTATATCTGTTTAAAAGAAGGCACGCATTTGTCCCATTGATCAGTAAAACGTAGGAGAAATTATACACTAAACCGGAATTAGGTTTTTGCGCATGCGCAGAACTATCCATTATTGTCAGGGAAATAATTATAAGGTATATGAAGGCATAATGCACCCTTTGAGTCAAATTTATTGACACCAGTTGCAAGTATTTACCAGTTTACTCAAATTTGGTGCAAATTGTATACACCGGAAGTGAATTTTACTTCGCGCATGCGCAGAGGAAATTTAAGGTAGTTCTATATCAGAAAATCATCGGCTTTGCAACCTTAACAATTGTGGAAAGTTTCATGCTTGTATCCGGAATAGCACAATCTTGGCTCTTAGCCGCTCAGCTATACTATTATTCGTTGCCTATTACAGTTAGTTGATAGAAGACTTTCATGCAAACTGAACAACTAATTAAGAAATGTTTTATCCATTATGTGCGCTGAGAGTTTGCTATGGGTTCCCGCAATTGCAAGTTGTTGTTCACTGTTACATACATATGCTTTTTTTTTTTTTTTTTTTATCTATATTCGTCTTTCCGGATTGTTGTTGGAGGGCAGAACTAAGATGGAATCTGCACATTGTTTTTTTTTTTTTATTTTTTGTTTCTTTTTTTTTCGAATCACATTTGAAGTTTTATTGACTTCATTACCCAGGGGCGGGGGTGGGATTATCTGAATTTGCCGGCTACATAGGCTGGAGGCTAGCGTTTAGTGTTCACACCACCTAAAAACAAGATGCCCTCTCCCACCCAAAATACCCGGTGTATCCGCAAACCCCCACAAAAAGATTTATGCTTTAGCTTACCACCCCCCCCCCCCCTCACCAAATATCACCAATGTTTATCTTTAGCTTACCTCTAGAATATTACCAGTGTTTATCTTAACTTCTGGTTTAATTTATTTCACCTATTTAATGATAGTATTCGTAATATGCTTTGAAACGCGTCTAGTGTTCACCCAATCTAAAAACAAGATTGCATCCCATAAATACCCGGTGTACTCGCAAAACCCCGACAAAATGTTGTACGCTTTAGCTTACCCCCAAATATTCGCAGTGTTTACCTTCATTTCTGGTTTAGATTATTCACCTTTATACTGATAGTATTTGTAATATGCTTTGAACAGTTTGCAACAGTAATTCAGAATTGAATTGAACTATAATGGCACTAAACAGTTACACAACACAATATCATCATTAAACTGAGTGAAATAGCTTCTGATATGAGTTCTTGCAGATTCAAACAACACTTCAAAACAAGAATTTATGGTAGTCCCTAAAAATATGCAGTTTTAGAAGTGATCCAAAAATATTTAAATGGCTCTTACCCCCATAATTGTAGTTTTTCTCGGAAATCCAAAACATAGTAAAATTCACCGGGTATTTATGGGGTGCTGTCTTGTTTTTAGATACGAGAAACACTAGATCACTAAAAAGGTGAAATAAACAAAAACAGAAGTGAAAATAAACATTGGTAAGCTATAGATAAACATTGGTTATATTTTGGGGGTAAGCTAAAGCACAAAACTTTTTTTGTGGAGGTTTGCAGATACATCGGGTCGGGGAGGGCAATCCTGTTTTTAGGTGGCGTGAACAATAAAATGCTAGCCTCCAGCCTATGTAGCCGGCAATTCAGATAATTCTATCCCCGCATTTGGATAATAAGGTCAATAAAACTACTTCAAATGTGATTCGAAAAAAAAAAAAAAAAAAAAAAAAAAAAAAGCAAATACCATCTTAGTTGTTGTCTCTAACAATAATCTGGAAAGACGAATAAAGAATATGTATGTAACAGTGAACAACAATATTGCAACTGCGGAACTCAAAGCAAACTCTCAGTGGACATAATGGATAAAACATTTCTTAATCAGTTGTTGAGTTTGCATGAAAGTCTCATCAACTAACTGTAACAGGCAACGAATAACAGTAAGCCTGAACTCGGTACAAAATAATCATAATATGCACAGATTAAACGAATTACAACATCTCAGGCTAAATAAACCGTCACTTTTACAGACAGCGATACAAATATTTTGTTTTCAAGTGTAGTATGGAGTGACTTAGACCTGCTAAGAAAGTATTCCCGTCGATTGCCCTAACCGGCGATCGAACCAGAAAGCCTTGGACCTCAAATCTAGCATCTTCATCAGCCAAAAAGTCAGAACAAGCTAGACTTGTCAAACAGGCACACTATGATCTCGCAAATATATTATCATTTGTACTTCACTTTGCTGCATTTCTACACATTCATCGAGTTTTTAATGCTTAACCGGGTTCTCCAATGCTTAACCATAGAAAAATGATATAAGTTTATGCGCCATTATTCATTTTTCGCAAACTGGCCTTTTTGTTTTCTAAAGAAGCAAATAATGACCTCTGATATATGAATTGATGCGCCATTTGGTCAAATAAGCTTGAAACCCAGCATTTCAGTGGCCTTGTCCAGAAAACCTTTTTTTTCACCATGACTTTCTGCATTTGATGATTTCACGACAACTTACAAATCATAGGTACACCATCTGTTATTGTAGTAAATCGCTGGCATTTACAAAGGGAACAAACGGTGTGTTTTTATCCCGTGGTCATCGAGTTCTTAACCAGACAATCTAATGCTTAACCAGCAAAAAATAGGCAGATCAGCACTTCTTCGCAGAAAAATCCAAAACCTGTTAAATTTCATTTCAGACAATTGCAGGGCCATTGAATTGCTGTGAAAACACAAACAAAGTCACTATTCACTATGATTCTGGAGATTGAAGATGTTTGCATTAAATACTATGTTATTTCCGAATCAACAGTACACGGCTTATCAGGTTGGCTAAAAATGGTTCCGTAGAACAAGCTTCGTGTGTTCCTGGAGACGTGGAGGTGAAATCAGACCCGCTTTATAGCTGTAAGTTTTGTTATTATTTATATAGATCTTATGCGTAACAAGCCATTTTCGACCCTTCCCGTGGCGATTTTTCGACAAAGCTGCATTAACAACCAAAGTATCCTTAACACAAATAACCACTATCGTGTGTGCGTGATGATATGCTGAACTTCTAGCAAAGCACAAAATTAAATAAAGGACAAAAAACACCACGAATTACCACGTGTTTTCTATGCCTTTCGGTACACCTTCAGCACGCGAAAAATAATTCAGCCAATATGCGTGAAGTAGATGGTCTGAGATTTACTCCACAGACGCAAATATCAATGGGTAGTTGAATGTAATTCCCCGTTTTTTTAAATAATTTCCTCAAAACATTTATATCACTCATGAAACACAAAAAATGCAATGTTTTTTTTACCTTTTTTGAGTCATCTTATCCCTAACCGGATGTCGATCTAATTGTTTCACGTTCTTAACCGATGGTTACGCATTCATTCGTTCGGTAGGCGTGATTGGGGTGGCTGGTAGATCAAAATAGCTAAATTTTGTTCTGATCGGAAATCCATCGTTACAACGACAGCATTTGTTCCCAAAACAGTTGCCATTGTAAATGAATTTACTGTTGTAAAGAATCCTTAATGGGCAGATTGTTATGTAAGAAAGGTCTGGTTTTGTTCTTATTTCCTCAAAGAATACATGTTTTGGATATTTGTCAGAATCGCCTCATTGAGGCGATTCTAACAAATATCCAAAATATCTGTTTCTTTAAAGTATTAAATACAATATTCTTGCATAATTTGTGACTAATTGTTACCTCTTAAGCGAAGGTTTCAAGACAGTCAATTGTCATTATATCGAATTTTGTCATTGTATCGAGTGGCGGTATAAAGAGGGTTGTTTGTAGATCAAAACTAGCTAAGATCGTTTCAATCAAAAATCCAAGATGGCCGCATCTTTAAAATCTATTTTTCGCTTCTTCTCCTGAACCGAAAGACCAATTGACTCGAAACTTGGTAGGAAGCATCAGGGTGACTGGTAGATCAGAAATAGTTAAATCATTCCGATCGGAAATCCAAGATGGCCGCCATCTTGAAAATCTATCTTTCGCTCATCTCCTGAACGAAACGGTCAATTGACTTGAAACTTGATAGGAAGCATCGGGGTGACTGGTAGATAAAAATGGTTAAATTTGTTCCGATCGGAAATCCAAGATGGCTGCCGTGGTGGCCATCTTGAATTGTTATTTTGCGCATCTTCTCCTGAACCAAAAGGCCATTTGACTTGAAACTTGGTAGGAAGCATTTGGTTGACTTGTAGATAAAATAGCTAAAATAGTTCTGATCGGATATCCAAGATGGCCGCCATGGTCACCATCTTGAAAATCTATTTTTCGCTTCTTCTCCTGAACCGAAAGGCCAATTGACTCGAAACCTTGGTAGGAAGCATCGTGGTGACCTGTAGACAGAAAAAAGCTAAAATTGTTCCGATCAGAAATCCAAGATGACCACCACCTTGAAAATCTATTTTTCGCTTCTATTCCTGAACCGAAAGGTCAATTGACTTGAAACTTGGTAGGAAGCATTGGGGTGACTTGTAAATAAAAAATAGCTAAAACTGTTGCCATCGAAAATCCAAAATAGCCGTCATCATTCAAATCTATTTTTGCCTTCTTCTCCTGAACGAAAAGGCCAATTGACTTGAAACTTGGTAGGAAGCATCGGCTGACTTGATGATCAAAAATAGCTAATATTGTTCCGATCGGAAAGCCAAGACAGCCGCCGTGGCTGAAATCTTGAAAATCTATTATTCGCTTCTTCTCCTGAACCGAAACGCCGATAGATTGGATCTTGGTAGGAAGCATCAGGGTGACTTCTAGATCAAAAATGGCTAAAATTATTCCGATCGGAAATCCAAGATGGCCGCCATGGCTGCTATCTTGGAAATATATTTTTCACTTTTTTTTTTTTCAAATATTTACTGTAAAATTAATTTTACGGCCAAAACTGGGTCTGACATATGCAATTTTTTTAAAATAAACTAGTTTTTTTGATTTTTGTTTAATAAACAGTATTTTTTTTTCTTCACTGCGTTAAATTATTGATGTTCCGTAACAATATTATTAAAATTTCAGAAACTTTAAACAAGTAGAACGTTTTGAAAACCTACATCCAAACTCCCTAGTACCTTATTAATTTTTGCTATTTGGCAGCCATTTTTACTACTGGAAAAAGTGAAATTATTCGATTTTGTTAAAAACCTTAAATGGAATAAAACTTTGAATACATAGGTAGTTACGACAAATAGTTTTTCATTAAATCATGCTATACGTTAGCAAATGTACTTCACCCGTGTAAAGTGTCAGCGTCAGGTAAAATGAAAAAAAAAAAAGAAAAAAAAAAAAAGAAAAAAAAAAAAGGCCTTTCAGAAAGGCATCGCTATGTCGAATTTTCAAGAATGTTATTTTTTCTGCTTTTAAAGTTTAATTTATTTTGTCATTTCTCTCGGGTTCTTGCACAACACAAATCAATTATACTGGATGTAATAACCAAATTAATTTTCGACAGCTCATCAGTATACGATGTCTACCGATTAGTTATTCATTTATCATCCACAATAAAAAGCAAAAATTGCATAACTTTATCCGATTTATACTTATCCTATATATCTTAGGATTTAGAAGTTACCATATTGATCATACTTGTAAATATTTGGACACTTTAAACATAAGTGAGGATATCCGAAAAAAAATGGCACAATCTTTAACCATTACCATTACCGAGTCTGATCAATATGTACCGCCATGTTTCCCTCCCAGCCCCATAATAAGGGATATCAAGAATATTTAGTCAGAATACTTAGAGTTGAGGTTTTATGGCCAAATCAACCCATTGTTATGTTGAGCCGTCAGTTTACCTAATCACACATTTCCTGTGCAGCTTAATCGTCTAAGCGGTTAACCAGTACTTGTGCAGAATCTATCGCCAGAAACTGAAAAATGCCCTTCTTGAATCAGCGGAAGGGAGAAAATGTCCGAAGAAAATATTTCATGATCACTTTCCACGAAAGAATGTTGCCAGGCCCGGTGTGGATCGAACCCGCGACCTCCTGATCACCAGTCAGACGCGCATTCGACTGAGCCATCGGGACCGGCTCAAGAATATTTAGAGTAAATGCGGTCACTAAAGGTGTGTGTGTGGTGGGGGGGGGGGGGGGGGATATATAAATCCTGTCTTGTCCCTGACATTTAAACCAACCTTTTATTTGCTAATTTCGAACAAAGTGTGCAGCCAAGAAACTGCACTGCCCCTTATCTCAAACTGTGTGGATCAGAATTTTGTCTGCGCAAAGTTCTGATACCATGTTGGAAATCAGTAATGAAATCTAAATTTGCATGAATTCGTCAAACGAACTTTATGCTACCGTATCTACCCTAACTATTCGAACCGACGGATTTGTGCAAAGAGTATTAACATAGACCAGACACCATATACCGCGGCATCTGATTGAAGTCAGCGATACAGAATTTGCCAGCGATTCAGCAGATTTTAGACAAATGAGAATGCAATAGAATTGACGTACAAATTCTAACATACGTATGTTAAGGAGCTGAGATGTCGACTATTTAGAGTGAATACGGCGTCGTCTGAAGTTAAAATGTAACTCCATCAGAACAAAGATTCAGGATTAAGACCTAAGGTTATGGAACCTTTTTCATGCTCAACTCAGCTGAGCATGAAATTATCCCTGCTAATAAATATGAAAATGTCACCAATAATTGGCATTTTCATATTTACTGGCAGAGAAAAATTAATGCTCAGCAGTATTTTGCAAGAAAGAATTTGCAATTGTTAGTAATTTGAGATTTATTAGAAGGACAAATTTCCAAATTTCATGCTCAGCTGAGCTAAGCACGAAACAAGTTTAATAACCTCGGGGCCAGAATTATTAAAGAAAATTCATATACTTTCAAGGGGAGCACATTATTTCCTCTTAGAGCAGACTTCTTTCTTAGAAGGGTGTCAAAATAATTGTTACTGCGTTGTCTCTCCTGAAATATACTAGCGGAAAAAATAAACTGTGCATGTGAAAAATGTTCAGGTATCGCTCCATTTTATAAATTAAAGCTTGAAACTTTACACAGGCAAGTTGTTTATCCATCCAGGTCATTTACACTGGTAAGTGCATGAGTTGCATGGGTAGTTTGTCTGTTTTGCCAATGTCTTCGTTTTCACGTTTTTTTTTCGGGCAGAAGTCAAATCGCAAACTCGTTTGTCGACTTAACATGTGTACAAGCATAGTGTTGATGCCTGTAAAACGGAAAACCAGGATAATTTTGAAAAACGTCTTTGATAGGCCATGTCAAGGTTGAATGAAACTGATAGATGGCGCACCGTAGGCATGATTGAAGCTTGTGTACGTCATACTGAAGTTGCAAGACAATTTGGTGTGCACCGAAATACCGTAGACGCCTTGTGGAGACGGTACCAACAGTTTGAGACCACCAGAGACCGGCCTTGGTCACGTGTAACGTCTAATCGTCAGAATACGTATATCCGGGTGGTTCATCTCCGTGATCGACTCAGAACTGCTACTTTGACAACTAGAAGTATTCCTGGTCTTAGGAGGATTAGTCCCCGAACGGTACGTAATCGATTGCGTGAACGAGGCATACGGCCACGAGGTCCAGCCATACGTCCTGTTGTCCAGCAACGTCATCGTATTGCACGTTTCGCCTGGTGTAGACGACACATACACTTCACGCAACAGGACTGGGCACGTGTTCTTTTCACGGATGAATCCAGGTTTCATCTCGACAGCAGCGACGGTCATTCTAGAGTGTACCGTCGTGTTGGTGAACGTTTCCATGACAGTTGTGTGATTCAGCGGTGTTCTTTCGGCGGTGTGGGGTGGAATCTTATCCGTGGCAGAACAGCTCTTGTGGTTGTGGACGGCACACTTACAGGCATCAGATACCGTGACGAAATCATACGGCCCCGTGTTCTCCCATTTGTGCAACAACATAACGCCACGCTGCAACAGGATAACGCTCGCCCACATGTCGCGCGCTGGTCATCACCGACTTCTTGATCCAGAACATTGTTAATATGCTGCCCTGGCCTGCAATGTCACCGGATTTGTCTCCTATAGAGCACGTTTGGGATGAGATGCAGCGACCCTTATATGGCCTCCAAACTCAGCCGTTGACGTTACCTGACCTTTGGAATGGTATTCCCCAGGCATTTTTTCAGAACACTTGTTGCATCAATGAGGCGTCGTTACCAAGCATGCATCGATTCCAATGGCGGACATACACGGTATTAATGAGCTGAACTGTGTTTAGAAAACGTCTCTGAAAACTGATCTCTATCCAAGACGCTGCTGATGCAATAACCATGTCAATTGAGCTGGTGTTAAATAAAGGTCAGATAAAACCCTGAGACATTTTGTGTAGCAATTTCTTGTATACCTCCTAAGTTATAGCATATTATACCCATGCGCAGTTTATTTTTTCCGCTAGTATATATATTTATGTACATATGACTCTATTGAAACTTAATAGCGAGCACAGCTCGCGACGCGCTCGAACGAAGTGAGCTCTACGGTAGAAAATATGATCAAGGAAAAGTAACATACAACAATATATACTTAAGCAGAAATCGCTCTGACCAATTTTCTTCCTTTTTTCTTCCCGGAAGTTGTCACCGGAAGTTGGCAGTACTAGGGCAGACTTGATTATACCGCTAGTCACAAAATTTGGGTCTCGCTAATAAGCGTCACGAAGTGACAAGAAAGGAGTGTCAATAAGTAAAACGAACATATTTTTGCTGATTATTTATATTATTTATCATTTATTTAATTTTTATATACTGATATTCATTCTTTTATGATGCTGTGAAGAGACTACAGATAGGTCTGTGCTGTGCTGGCTTTTAGACTAAGCCTATTTCCATACTAAGTGCGCCCAACCCGAACCGCGAAGCGCTTCGGCGTGCAGATGCACTACTATAGACTTACTATGTGACCAGTGATGTGTGTGACCAAAAATGTACTGGTCCAACAAACGCTTGGTTGGTTCGGTGCTTATCCTGAAAAACAATAAGCGTTAGGTGATTTGGCACAGGCTATTGACACAGCGGCCGTGCCGATAATAACAACAAAACAGCCAGTAACGCCAAGTATTCCAATTGCAAGATGGTAAATCACGAGACTTATGACGTCAGCCTACAAAATTTGCGGTCGCGGCCATTTTGAATTTTGCCTCCACTTCGAATTTTATTTCTCTCCATGATTCGTTTTGTGCATAAGGTACATACTGATGTAGAATTTCAGCTAACACATAGACTTTACGCTTTTTTTTTACGTGATAACCTGAAAAAACTTCGACACTTTAATGTGTTTGTTCGATCGGTTTGTAAACTGTTGTTATGTTTATGTTTTTTGCTTTTCATAAGGTGTAGACTCGCAAAAAAAAAAAAAAACAAAAAAAAACAAAAAAAAACAACAACAACAAAAAAAAAAAAAAACAACAAAAAAAACAAAAAAAAAAAAAAACAAAAAAAAAAACAAGACCAAATAGAAACAAAGACAAAAACGCACAAACGGTCAAAAATCTTTAGGAAAAATCCTGAAGCAGTAAAATGGATTTCAGGTAAGCGAACGATAGTGTATTATCTTTGTACCTGTCACCGGCTTACACTAGTTCTCGGTATTCGGAAAGCACGGCCCCGCCTATCGGGGCCAGCGAAATAGATGGGCTGCCTAAAGCCTCCATGGCAGAGCTGCTAGAAACTAAGCAGAACCCGAATTCATGTGATCGGGTGGGATAAAAGTCCCACAAATTTGGGGACAATATCTCTAAACTACCGAAATATTGTTGACTTGGGACATTATATATCGCAATTCATGCAGTGAATTCAGAAGTCAAGCGTGATCTGAAATCAAATTCAATTAGATCTCTGCATTATTAGAATCTGAACTGACAACATTGACTTTGTGGGTGATAAGGCCAAATAAAGAATGCGTTTAGGGTATTTAGAGAAAGATAGGAAGTATAGGTAGGGATTTTTTAAACATTTTATTTCTATACCATATTATACCATAACAATTTTACCAAATATATTTGGACTTTTCGTAGGCTTTCAAGCGGGCCCTACTTTTCTCTACATTTTTGCACTCCAACTTTTCCCTACTTTTTTTTTTCTGAAAATGTCCTTTTGATACTCTAATTTTTAGTCCAAAAATGTTTGATGTGACCAAATTTTGTATATTTTTTTAGTCGCTTGCTTGGAAATTGTAAAAATCAGATCAAAATCTGAGCCGCCGCAATGCAAAAGTTTATAAAATATTTTTACTTCACTTGTACTCCTTTTTTGGAAGATTTAATTTGTCATTTGCTTTCCATGGTAATGCAGTTTTTTTGTTTAGAGAAGATACTGTTCCTTATAATATCTTTTTTTCTATGTCTGAAAACCTCGGTGGATGGGGGGAAGGGGTGACTTGGGGTAAATGTGGTACGGGTGTGCAAGCCAGTATTTCGAAACCTACCCCACTGACAAAAATTGACCCATTCATGTACTTGACCTATTCATATACTGCCCTTTGATTTTGATACCCATTTATTGCTGGTAGTTAGACAAATATAGCAGTCAGTTCCTTGAATACCAAGAGAACAAGCAGCCTTGACAAATCTCTGAGCGAAAAAATATACGCATTTACCGGGATGTCAGAAAAGTGGGGCCTTTCACATACGAATCAAGAAAAATCGGGTCAGTCATATACTTTTTGTTGAAAATAGTTGGCTAATCATATACCTGGCAGCACAGAAAAAGGGGCCATTCAGCACGCACATCCATACTATTTACCCTACTTTGCATGATTGAAATGCCTACTTTCGACCTACTTTTTCAAAATTTTTAGCCCTATTTAATATCACTGGAGGGCACTTGAAAGCCTATTCGCACATAAAATTTTACCAAATTGATTTGCCTATCCTTAGATGTGTCTAAAAATACTGACAGAATGGCAAACAGTTTACCTATAGGAGCAGTTTGATCTGGTTCAACACTGTTTGCTCAGACCTTCTTGTCAGAATATTTAGTATAAATATTTTATCCCAGTACCACCTACCTTTTTTTTGAGAAAACATGAAAAAATGATAGATTTCACCAAGAAAATTAGGTAGGGTAGGGTTACCCGAAATACACATATTTTATTTCGCTTATTGTAGTAGTGAAATGTCCATGTATATGACAAAATTATTGCCTTTTAGAGGTGGGACAATGGATAGCTTACCGATCACAAGGCCCCAGTTTTAAAGGGTTTAAAAACACCAAACCGTCAGCATAATAGTGACGTGGTAGAATGGTGGCCTTTCATGCCATTTGCCTGCGTTTGATCCCTGGCAGCGGCATTGGCGATAAGAGTGGTTTCTCCTGTAACAATAACATAGAATAACATTCATTTTCTGTAAGGGTATTTAACAAGTAGAATAGTTGGTTGTGTATAAGCCCTTTGCAGTATAACTGCATAACTATACCAGTTAAACTGAAAAAGAAAAAGATACCGGTCCCCTTAATCCTGGAATATTATTTAACAAGAAGAGATATGACAAAATATGTCATATCTGGGGAGTTACCAGTGGAAATTGGGAATGTTATGCAGAAATGAATTGAAGCAAAGGACATGTTTGTGGGAACATAAAGAAGATGTGAACAGAAGAGTTACTATAATGGAAGGTTTGCAAAACATTATCCAGAAGGTATGTTAATACTGTGTAATGGGGCCCCAAAGTTTGAAACGGGACAAAATATTGTAGCCCTTTAACTTTTATGGCACAGATAGCCTTGCTCTAAGGGTGTTTCCTTCTGGCTTACAAGCCTGTATAACTTTCTCTCAAAAATGGGCTAGGTCCCGTGTAACACACTATTTGCTCTCTGTTCGTTAGTGCCGCTATTCCTATGGCTTACTCCATCCCAATCTGTACCCAAGGACCATTATGGAAACTACATCATCCTAGCCCACATACGGGTTCTGGTACAGTATGTAGAAACCCTACTTGAAAAAAATATATAAAATTGGATGGATATTTCCCATGAGTTCTAAAGCTAGTCTTAATTCTGGGGAATTTAAAAGAAAATGCCTATGAAAACAATTTCTTAATACAGAGATGAAATAGGTGACACATTGATCATATCCTCTAGTACAAACCAGGAGAACAAACTCAAGTAAACACAGTATTTTTCAGCAAGATAACTCCTTGCGGTACATTGTAATACGTGGTATCATTTTAGAAGTTATTGAGTTCTCTCCCTCTAAAGAAAGCAGTCTCATGATCGCCAAAAGAACACAGCTTATGTACAGAACTAATTTTAAAAAAAAGTATTGAGAATATAATGTTCTCTGACTTTTCTCAAAATTAAAACTCAGTGTCACCAGAAAGTGTTATTACTTTCAAATATATAAATTTGAATAAACTTTAATTATTTCTGTGATTACTTCATAGAAACAGTATTTTGACTTCAAATGATTTTTCTGAAAACTGTGTGTTTTAAGGGAGGTAATTACGATACATTATACTTTATAAAATCCAGACCTATTGATAACAACCAATCTTGCTTGCAGAACTTTTAAAACTACAATTTTAATACTGTAATATTGTGGCAAATTGAAAATAGCAATGTGTTGCTTCATAAGTATTTTAAATGTTGATCAGTGATAATTTGCCATTCCGTGCATGATTTTTATGTCAATTCAAGTAAACAGTTATTTGTAAGCACGTTAACAATTACATTTATAAAGTCATTTCTTGTTTCCCGTAAGTTCTCTGTTTAGTTTAACAACCAGTGTACAATTTTTAATTGGAAAACATTAATGGTGTCCTGAATTACGCAGGTCTGTTCTGCGTCTACGCTATATTCATAAGCTGTGATATGGCTCCCTAGACTAGCTACAAATTTCTTCTAGAACTGTTTTTTTTTCACATACGAATACGTACTATTTCAAAAGAAAAAACAGAGTTATTCACCTTGAATAAAATAGTTTAAAACTACCAGGTATAACCAGTGAAGAAATGCGAAATCCGGCTTTTTACTTCACATATCGTGTACAACAAATATTATGCATGTACTCGATATAATTCTACACTAATTGTCGTGCACTCTGTAATAAAAGTTGTCTACTTTCTTTTTACAATTATAGATATATAAACAGTTGTTTCAGAAACTATTTCTTATCTCGCAATTTCTGTCAAATACAATATGGGACTAATGTTAGTATACGAGAATCGTAACTCCCAAAAATTTCAAGATCCTATCTGTAACTTTTTTTGACTACATACTAAGACTGGACAAAGGAACAGTCAAACAACCACCAAGTTTTATGCCCCTCCACCTTCTTTGAAGTTTGGAGCATTATAACTTGGTCCACTTTTTTTTTTGCTCACCTGAGTGAAAAGAGGAGATATTATGATCCGTCAATCCACAACTTTGAAGGACTTCTCCTCTGAAAACCCTGGGTCATTTTTAGTTTACAGGTCTGTACAAAAGTACAGTAAGAGCTATTGCACTACTCCCGGCATTGGCGTTGTCATCAGCATTTATTAGACTTGAGAGGCTTGTCCATCCATAAATAGTTTGTGAAAACCTCAATGAAAATGTCAAATGCAACCTGGTGTAATTATGCCCCCAACTTCAAAGCAGTTGGAGGGGGCATATTGCTTCTGGGACGATTGTCCGTGCGTGCGTGCGTCCGTCCGTTACGCGTTTTTGATGGAATGCACAATTTCTGAACCGTGCATGCTAGGGTTTTGAAATTTCATATATAGATTTTTCATGAAAAAATAGCTGACACGTATTTTTCTTCATCAGGATTATGCCCCTTTCCTGAGTTATGACCCTTTGAAAAAATATGGATGAAATCTTGTCAGCAAAATATCTGAAAAACTATTAAAGCTAGAGCCTTGAAACCTGGTGAATAGATTGGTATTTGTGAGTAGATGACCTGATGAACTTTTGAACAAATTCTAAAAGGCACTTCTTGAGTTATGGCCCTTTGTCATTTTGGGCCTTTTTACATTGCACACTTTTAGATGTTTAGCCTAAGTTTTGAACTACTGTGCATGCTAGAGTTTTGAAATTTCATGTATGGATTCTTCATGAAAATATAGCTGACACATATTTTATTTTTTTTATCAGGATTATGCCCCTTTCCTGAGTTATGGCCCTTTGAAAAAATATGGATGGAATCTTGTCAGCAAAATATGTTAAAAACTATTGAAGCTAGAGCCTTGAACTTTAAGGAATAGATTGGTAGCGATGACTGATTAACTTTTGAATAAATTCTGAAAAGTTCTTATTGAGTTGTAGACCTTTGTCATTTTGGGCATTTTTACATTGCACACTTTTTGCATAAGTTTTGAACTGTGCATGCTTGTTTGAAATTTCATATATAGATTCCTCATGAAAAAATAGGTGACCCAAATAGGTGACCGGTATTTTTTTTCTTATCCGAATTATCTCCCATACAACAGTACAAATAAACGAGATTTCAATGTTATTTTATTAAAAGGGAAACAACTCTATGCTTGTTTGAAATTTCATATATGGATTCCTCATGAAAAAATAGGTGACCCAAATAGGTGACCGGTATTTTTTTTTCTTATCCGAATTATCTCCAATTTTAGAGTTATTTCCCTTTTAATAAAATAACATTGAAATCTCGTTTATTTGTACTGTTGTTACCGTCATGTGCAAGCAGTATTGGAGTCAAGCAGTGATAGAGTCAGGCAGCTGGGGGCATAGTGTTTTACAAACACCAACTCTAGTTAATATGTACACCCCATAAAATAATAGAGGTTTTAGGTCTCAGTTAAGAGAGATACAAGTAATATCTGTATAAACAGATACACGACGTAGGAACGAAAATATATTTACATACTTATAACAATGAAAAAAGGGAACGGGGCAGATTCATAAAAAAAAAACATCCTGGGTTTCGAACCTGCAACTTTCCGCATGGTAGGCGAACCGTCTCCCGACTGAGCTATGGGGACTGTTTCGTTGCCGTCCGAAAACTAATTATATATTGCGAAACAGGTACAGTTTTCTACAGCTAAAACTAAACATAGCTCAATAATGTGCGTAAGGAAGGACAAAGAGTACAGTATCGTTCGAAAAGAATTATATGTATCCTGTTTTTATTTTTCAGTATTTTCCTGTTTAGGTTTGTCCTAACCTCGCAGTTTTACCGTGATCTTGAAAACACTTTTCAATGTACAATGACTAAGATTGCGTGCCCTTTTACGGTAATAACAGAAAAGGTCGTTGTGCAGGTCGTTGTGCAGATTCTTTTCGATTGTATGGCATATTCGTGATTTCATACAGCTGCTCAAGACGATGAGCTTAAACGACTACGTCGAAAAACATAAAAGGTTCTTAGGTTTTAAACTGCTTGAAATATTTTGATAATTTTTTTGTTTGCTGATACATATTTACAAGATCTAATCAATATATTGTAAAAAGAGATTTCTTCATAAAAAGTTGACTGCCGAGGCATATCTGTCCCTCCCAATTCAGTTTGTGAAAATTACTATACATTTTAAATGGCTTGAACCATATTTATTATTTATGGAATGCAGATAGGTATTGACTAGATCTAACCAATGAAATTGACAAATGCAACCTGGTGTATTACTGGATGAATGTTTACTGTTGTGTTTTTTGTACTTTTAAGATTGGAATACTCCAGGGTCAATGTAAAGCAAGTACTTAGGTGTTTAAATAATGCCGTTCGGTACTTTCCGGTTCACCGACTGCATTTGGTTAAGTAATTTATACACTCACAGGGTTTCTTGCATGTGTATTGAATCATAGCTCAAACAGTAAGTTTGTTGTCCATAAAGTAAAAAAATAAATCGATGGTCGGTGGTTTGATCCATTAACGATCTTTTTGTCTTTTTTTTTTTTTTTTTTTTTTTTTTTACTCATGATAAATATCTTATCCCTATGCGTTTTTTTCCCTTTCTTTTTCATCTAAATCGCCGCGATGTGAAAATTCTTATGCTGTTTTAAAACTAACCACGCTATAGGTCACCAGTCAACAAATTGATGTGTTTTTTTTTCTTATTTTCCCCCAGAAAATAGGATTCAATCAAACAGACAGTGTGAATGAAATGTCAAATTCTATTTTTTGGGGGAAAAAAAAATGAGGAAAATATTTCAAAATGTTTTCTGCTGAAATATTTACCAAACATGATAAACGTCAAAAAAAAAGTCTTTAACGTGTGTAATGGTGAGCTCTTATTGCATTCGAATAGCAAAGGTCAAGATCGACCTGTGCATCTGCACAGTCTCATCTGGATCCTTTCTTGATTGTTTCTGTCCATTCATATATTGTATAGTATCCATTAATTTTGTTTTAAAGCGGACAAAGGTCCTGATCAGACTGAATGATGATAAAGTGTTGAGATAATAACGTTGTTTATTGCTAAAAAACAAAAGAAAGAAGAGAGAAAAATACCATGTTTACCCTAAACATTCTGAGACCTTACCATACTTGCCTCAAAACTTCAACCTGTTTATTTATCTAAAGACTGACATTCAGTAACGACTCTAATCACTCTGCATTCTGCTCTCGGTCCACACGTTTTGCTCAGACTTAGGGTAAATACAGTAAGTGCCAATTAGCCGGGTTCCTGTCTAATGGTGTATGAACAGGAGATGCAATAACGCCCATTCAGCCAGTTTTTTGTTGTTTGTTTTTTGTTGTTTTTTTTTAGTGGGGTATGAATAAAAACATTAAAAACTGAATAATTTTTAAGCCACAATTGATATAAAAAAATTCAAAGTAAAATACTAAAAAAAAAAAAAAAAAAAAAAAAAAAAAAAAAAAGAGAGACTGCACGGTGACAATACAACAATTTACTCTACTCAAGACAGTCATATCCCAGTGATGTATCCGCTCAACACGTCACTCGTATAACTGAGTATTGCGTATATGTTTGCTTTTCTCGTGGCATTATCTCCGAACGCTTCACGGATAAGCCCGAAATACTTGATATGCTATTTTTAGTTTTGCTTACCTAAAAACAAACTTTGGATGAACTCGTCCAACCTTTGACACGACAGTAAACATTCATCAGTACTCGTCATAAAACAATAGATGTTTAAGGGCTCCAGAGAAGAGATTAAAATCATTAAATGTACTTCTGTTTTAAAACCACTAATTTTTGGCATGCAGATACATACTGACAGGCTCAAACCAAAGAAATTGTCAAATGCTAGATTTCTCTAGTTAATTAATATCGTATTTGTCCTAATTACCGCACATGCTCCTATAAGCGCACAGTCAAGCAATTTAGTAGTCTTTAAACTAATTACAACCAATGTACTTTTATCTACTTCTTTACAAAAACATACGTTGTTGGTACTCATTTGAATTGCCTCGACATGTCGAGTTAATTCAAATGGGTACCAACAACGTATGCTTTTATAAAGAAAGTCAGAATAGTATTTCGTAAGTATCATTAAAATGCCACTCATGAAGTTCTCTGCTGATCTTACTTTAAAGTATACCTGTATTAGGAAGATATTTTACTAGAAGTTTTTCTTGCGATTTTGAAAAACAAAACTTAAGAGCACATTGCGGTAATAAGGGCGAAAACGGTAATAGCCTTAACCCAAGGCATGTCCGTCCGGTCATAATCAGTTTTGAAAATTGCTATAACTTCTAAACCGCTTGGAATATATTAATAATTTATGGCCTGCAGATACATATTGACAGGCCCAGATCCAATGAAATTGTTAAATGCAACCTGATATAATAAATGTGCACTCCTCATAAAACAACAAAGGTTTAAGGGCTCCAGATAAGAGATTAATATTAAAGATTCTTAGGTTTTAACCACTTGGAATAATCTGATAATTTTTGGAAGCAGATGCATATTGACAAATTCTAACAAATGAAATTGTCAAATGCCAGATTTCTTTATAAACAGCTTTACCAAGGCATGCCCGTCTGTAATCAATTAGTGAAAATTGCTATAACCTTTTAAACCGCTTGGAATATTATGATAATTAATGGCAGGCAGATACATACAGTAGGAATAAAACAGTAAAGGTTCTCATGAAAATCGTAACATAGGAATGGAGCATAGCTGAATAAATTTCCCGCCTATCGAGGGATTCGAACCTACTCTCCCCAAATTAAAATCAAATGTTCTAACTACTGAGCCAAAGAGTCAACTCCCTGACGCAGTTGTCAGAGATTGAATATATATCTACAAGCTGTGCATAATCTGCCAAGGCAGATTATCGAAGGTAGTATTAATGATAGACCGTAACACCCCGATTCCCCCCTCCCCTCAGCCTCCTCTTCAAGAAAGTCATTATTTATGACACAAAGCCATATTCAGCGAAATGAAGTTTAATCACGGACAAGCCCACATCTTAGGACATGAATGTCGTAACAAAGGAATGAAGCATAGCTGAATAAATTTCCCGCCTATCGTGGGATTCGAACCTAGACTGCCTATAAAAATCCAATGCTCTAACCTCTGAGCCAAAGAATTGACTCCCTGAAGCAGTTGTAAGGAATATATATATATATATATATATATATATATATATATATATATATATATATATATATATATATATATATATATATATATATATATATATATATATATATATATATATATATATATATATATATATATTTATATATATATATATATACAAGCTATTGGTGATCTGCCAAGGCAGATTATGGAAGATAGGAGTGATAAGCCATAACACAATAAAGAATCTTAGGGCTCAAGTTAAGAGAGATAAAACAATTTCCTTTATGTTCTAGATAAGCTGGGTCACTTAGTCGGGAGTGGCGAAGGTGTCATGTATCATATGTTACCTGGGCGTCCAAGTATATTGGCTTACAGTTAGGCAAGGCCTGCTATCCTTGTAGCAGGTAAGGGTAGAGGGGGATGTTTTATTATGCGCCCCCCCCCCCGACAGTTTTGATTAGGTGGGGGGAGGGGGAGGGGGAGGACGTCTGTCTGTCCTGTCTCGTCCATCCCGCTCGATATTTTTTTGAAAAGATAAGTGTATTGGATTCATTTTTTATACATAGGTATATAATCATAAAATGTAGGTCAGGTTCGATTTAGGGTAAAATCCACCAATTATGGGAGTTATTGCCCTTTTTCAACTTTCAAAAATGGTATTCTTTGGATAACTTTTGAAAAGATTAGTGTATTGGTTTCATATTTTATACACCGGTATATAGTTATAAAATACAGGTCAAGTTCGATTTAGGGCAAAATCCATCAATTGTTTTGGGAGTAACGACCCCTTTATCAATGTTGAAAAATAGTTTCTGTTACATTAGTGTACTGGATTCATATTTAATACATAGGTATATAATCTTAAAATAGAGGTCAAGTTCCATTTAGAGTAAAATCCGCCCATTATTGGAGTTATGGCCCTTTTTCATGTTTTAAAAATGTTTCCTGTTCGATATTTTTTTAAAAGATTAGTGTATTGGATTCATATTTTATACACAGGTATATAACCATAAAATATAGGTCAAATTCAATTTAGGGTAAAATCTGCCAATGAGTATGAGAGTTATGGCTCGTTTTCAACTTCATGTTTTGCAAAATGCCTTTTAGGGGGTTAGGTTGGCCCCTGGGCAGGGGCATCTATGTCATATTGACACATTTTTAGTTTCTTCTGTTTTGTCAGTTTTATTCCTGTTCCTTCCCCGTCCCTCTCTTTCACCTCCTCTACTATCTCTTCTTTCCATTTTCTCCCTTGCGCTGGGAGACGGCACAAAATGACCCACAAGGGTTGATGTGTGGCTAAACCCCATCACAATCAATGTTCCAGATAAGAGCCAATACATTAAAGCTTCTCCGGGCTCCAGATAAGAGAGTAAACAGTAAAGTTTGTAGGGCCCCGGATAAGAGATATTAAACAATAGTTTCTTTAGGGCTCAAGCTAAGATAAAAATAAAGATCAAAGGGCTCCTGATTAGAGATAAAATAGAAGTCCTTAGGGCTCCAGATAAGAGAGCTACAAAAATAGAGGTTTTCCACAATAGAGTATTTAACAATAAAGTTTCTTAGGGGGTCCTGATAAAAGAGATAAGACAGTAAAGGCTCTTAGGGCTCCAGACAAGAGATATTAAACAATAAAGGTTCTTAGGGCTTCAGATAAGAGAGATAAAAAATAAAGGTTTTAAGGGCTGATTCCAGTTAAGAGAACAAATTCCTTAGGATTCCAAAAGCGGGAAAAAAAAATCATGAGCTCCAGTATATAAGAGATAAAAAAATTTCTTTTGACCCCAGATAAGAGCTAAGGCCTATGGAGGTTATTTGGGTTCCAGATAAGAGGGAATAGACAAGAAAGGTCGAGAAGAGAAATACAAAAATAGTGGTGATTGGGGCTCCAAATTAGAGGGATAAAACAACAAAGATTCTTAAAGCTCCAGATATGAGTGATAAGATTCTTAGGGTTCAAGAAAAGAGATTAAACAAAATAGCTTCTTAAAGCTCCTCATAAGAAAGCTGAACCTATATAAGTTCACATAGAGGTTCAAAGTGCTCCAGAGAGAAATAAAACAGTTTTCGCATCCAGATAAGAGAGATAACAATTTTCTTTTGGGCTCCAGATAAGAGATAAAACAAGAGGTTCATCGCTCCAATAAGCAATAAAGGCTCTTTTGGCACCAGATAAGAGATAAAACAACAGAGTTTCTCCGGACTCCAGAAAAGAGGGATAAAGCAATACAGGCTCTTATGGCTCCAAATAAGACAGTTAAAACAAGTTTTTAGGCTTCAGATAAGACAGAAAAAACAACAACAGAGATTCTAAGGGCTCCTGATTTAAAAGATAAAACAATTTTTTGCATACCAGATAAGTGATAAAACAATCAAGATTCTTATGTTTCAATTGTTAATTAGTTATGACAGGCTGAAGAAAAATACAAGACATTTTGGTTGTCTACCTCTTTTACCAACTGATAATAAATAATAATCAAGGTTTTCTCTCAGAGTTTGAAAATTAGGGCTCCAGGGACTCCAGGAGTCCTTGATAAGACTTGGATGGGCGTTGTTTTAAAGGGTTAACTATTTCCAAAATAGGAATAAATCTTGTTATTTAGGTGGCAGATACATGTAGATTAAAATACAAAGCCAGGAATAAATAAAATCAGTCATATATGCATTACTCAGGACCTATGAGGGCCACGATTATGCGGTTAAAAGGGATTCAGAAAAACAAGGTTGATTGTTAGTTTCTCTTGATTATGTCCCCCCTCCCCCTACCAAAGGGGGGAGGACATTGTTTCTTGGACCGATCCCGTCGGCGTCAGCGTCGGCGTCGGCGTAAAACTTCTTGTCTGCTCTGTAACTTGAATACCCTTTGGAATATTTTTATGATACTTGGTAGAAATGTAGATCAGGGCAAAATGACGTGTCACATACAAGATTGACAACTCTGGCTTTCTTACTTTTGGAGTTATCACCCTTTGCTTTATTTGAAAAAAATTTCATGTCCGCTCTGTAAATCGAATACCTTTTGAAATATTTCGATGGTAACTCTGCCTTTCTTACTTTGGGCGTCCTTTGTTATGTCTGACAGTGATTATCCATTGATTTCATGTCCGCTCTATAAATTTAAGACCCTTTGGAATATTTTTATGATACTTGGTAGAAATATAGGACAGGACCAGATGGCATGTCGCATCAAGAATGACAACTCTGCCTTTCTTACTTTTAGCGTTATCTCCCTTTGTTATATTTGACAGTGATAACCCATTGATATTATGTCCGCTCTGTAAGTCAAAGATCCTTTGGAAAAGTTTTATGATACTTGGTAGAAATGTAGAACAGGACCAGAGGACGTGTCGCGTACAAGAATGACAACTCTGCCTTTCTTACGTTTGGCATTATCTCGCTTTGTTATATTTGACAGTGATTATCCATTGATTATGTGTCCGCTCTGTAAGTCAAAGATCCATTGGAATATTTTTATGATACTTGGTAGAAATGTAGAACAGGACGACGTGTCGCGTACAAGAAAAATACTCTGCCTTTCTTACATTTGGAGTTATCTCCCTTTGAAATAGATTTCTCGTCTGTTCTGTAACTGGAATATCCCTCAGAATATTTTGATGGTACCTGGTAGAACTGTAGAATAGGACAAGACGTTAAGAATGACAACTCTGCCTTCCTTACTTTTGCTGTTATCTCCCTTTGTTACATTTGACACTGATTATGCATTTTTTTTAAACCTTTTCTAGTTTTATTTTAGAATGCTGTATCAATAAAAGGCAATAGTCATAATGTCATCAAATAGCAGATTTTTAGAATGTCTATAGTTTTTTCTAATCATTGTAAGTTTATTGTCATTTTGACACAAAGTTTGAGAGGACAGCATTCATTTGGAGATTGGAGGGGATGCATATGAGAATAATGTAGAGTTTTGGCTATATTGAGTTTGGCCACCTCACCTCTGCAGCAAGTGATAATAATTTGGACGCACGGATATAGGTAGCACCTATTAAATTCATATTATTTGGACATGTCTATATATTTAAAGGTGCAGTTTGATGTGGCTCTTGATTGTGATTGACTTTCTGACAATACTTTTAGGCACACCTATAGATACATTGCTAATATGATGGGTAGCAAACAGTGTTAACCCTGATCAGACGCCGCATATATATTGCGGCGTCTGATATCTACACGGTCTGTAGCTACACGGTTTGCTCAGGCATGTCTGTTAAAACACTTAGAGTAAATCCGGTATGCAATTCCGTACGCAATTCTGTGAACTCAAGTCTGATAAATATATTTCCCCTGGGTAATTAATTTCCTTTTAGGGTCTATCTCTGAGGAAGATAAGCAGAATCAGTTTTGAATGAAAAAAATATATATCAGTGTATTGCGCAATTTGTAATAATATCGTATTAGGATATTCCCATCAAATACCTACTGTGCTTTCAACATCTCCTGGAAGGATATTTGTAGCCTGGCGTTTTCTTTCAAATAGAAATATTTTGTTCTGACTGACCATATCTCAGTGCTCAGAAACCACTCATGTTTTCGGTGCTTTGTTCTGGAATACTTATCCGGAAATTAAATTATAGGCAAAAATTGGTCTGACCTATGCAGATTCAATAGCAAAGTGATTTCAGAACTTTGTATTCAAGAAAAATATTTTATTACGTTTCTTTGCTGATGTTTTATTACTGATGTTTCGCAATACTGTTGTGAAAAATTCAGAGAATTTGTGCAAACGGAACTTGTTGAATATCTGCTTCCAATCGAATTGCCCTATCGACATTTGCATACTTGGCAGGCATTTACAGTAAAAAAGAAATTTAAAACCAATGAATAGAATAACTTTTTTGGTGCATAGGTAATTACGACAAATGGTTTTCGCATTGAATTCTGACAAAAGTTTGCAAATTTGTTCTTCCGATTAAATTGTTATGCAGAAACAAATTTCTGAAAGCCGTCAAAAGCAGAATACAGACCCAGATCTCTGTCAATATATTGTATTGACAACTTAACCGATGCCAATTTCGGCCCAAAAGTCTACTTGTCAAGGATATAATTATATACTGACCGCAAAATGAAGTGCAATTATTCCGTCATGCAAAGTAAAGTAAGCTATATACATTATTTTTAATGCAATATTTTCAGTTATACGTGTTGGTCCATGATTTCTTGTATATGTAGTTTATACAATAAATAATTAAAATGTACGATCCATAAGTTGCTGCTTTACACACTAGATAGGGATTTACAATCATAAGGTACTCGTTCTTTCTTTTTATTATGCCCCCAACTTCGAAGAAGGCGGAGGGGCATATTGCTTCTGGGGCGTTCGTCCGTCCGTCCGTTCGTCCGTTCGTCACGCTTTTTGATGCATAGCATAACTTTAAAACCGTGCAAGCTACTGTTCTTAAATTTCTTATATGGATTTCTCATGAAAAAATAGCTGACACGTGTCTTTTTTCTCGACAGGATTATGCCACTTTCCTGAGTTATGGCCCTTTGAAAAAATATGGATTCAATCTTGTAAGCAGAATATCTCAAAAACTATTCAAGATAGAGCCTTGAAACTTGATGAATAGACTGGTAGTGATGAGTGGACGACCTGATTAAGTTTTAAATAAAATTGAAAAATACTTCATGAGTTGTGGCCCTTTGTAACTTTGGGCATTTTTTGGGAGTTACGATTCTGAAAAAATGATAATACCAACTAGCCTCGTATAGTAACATTAGAGTCCCATATTGTATATGACAGAAGTTGCGAGATAAGAAATAGTTCCTGAAAAAACTGTTTATATATCTATTATTGTAAGAAAAAAAAAAAGTAGACAATTTTATTACAGAGTGCACGGCAATTAGTGTAGAATTGTACCGAGTACTTGCATAATTCTTGTTATACACGATATGTGAAATAAAAAGCCGGATTTCGCATTTCTTCACTGGTTATACCTGGTAGTTTTGAACTATTCAAGGCGAATAACTCTGTTTTTTCTTTCTAAATAGTAAGTATTCGTATGTGAAAAAAACAGTAAAAGAAATTTGTGGCTAGTCGAGGGAGCGTATGAATATATATCACAGCGTAGAAGCAGAACACACCTGCGTAATTCATGACGTCATTTATGTTTTCCAATTAAAAATTACACACTGGTTGTTAAACTAAACAGAGAACTTGAAATGACTTTATGTATGTAATTGTTATTGCGCTTACAAATAATTGTTTACCTGAATTGACATAAAAATCATTACTACTATATAAAAAAATACTACTACTTTAGATTTTAACGTAGCCGGGCAACTGAGTCACATTAGGGGCTACGCCCATAAAAATCATGCTCGGAATGGCAAATTATCACTGACCAACATTTATAATACTGACGAAGCAACACATTGCTATTTTCAATTTGCCACAATATTACAGTATTAAAATTGCAGTTGTAAAAGTTCTATAAGCAAGATTGGTTGCTATCAATTGATCTGGATTTTATCGTATCGTAATTACCTCCCTTAAAACGCATAGTTTTCAGGAAAAAAATCATTTGAAGTAGAAATACCGTTTCTTCGAATTAAAGTAATAAGTAAAGTTGACATGGTTTATTCAATTTTCTATATTTGAAAATAATAACACTTTCTGGTGACACCGAGTTTTAATTTTGAGAAAAAGTCAGAGGACATTATATTCTCAATACTTTTTTAAAAAATTAGTTCTGTGCAAGAGCTGTGTTCTTTTGGCGATCGTGAGACTGCTTTCTTTAAAGGGAGAGAACTCAATAGCTTCTAAAATGGTACCACGTATTACAGTGTACCGCAAGGAGTTATCTTACTGAAAAGTACTATGTTTCCTTATTCACTAAATACTGGTTTGTACTAGAGGATATGGTCAATGTGTCACCTTTTTCATCTCTGTTTTAATAAATTGTTTCCCTGAGCATTTTCTTTTAAGTTCCCCAGCATTAAGACAAGCTTTAAAGTAGAACTCGTGGGAAATATACGAGGGCGTGTCAATAAATAACCAGCCTGTCCCATTTCAGTTGAGTACCGTCTGTAATTCGGTACTTGTATTTAAAAGGTAAAACAGGCAAGGAAATACACGGCGAGTTAGCCGATGTTTATGGGTCTTCTGCACCATCTTATGCTCAGTTAAATTCTGGGTAGGAGAATTCAAACGCGGTAGAACGTCTTTAGAAGATGAGCCAGGTCTGGACGCCCACTGGATGCCACCGACGAAGAAATGTGTAAGAAAGTTCGGGATCTGGTATACTCTGATAGGCGAATTCAGGTGGAAGAAATAGCGCAGGCATTAGTTATTTCACATGGTAGCGTTTCAACAATCTTACATGATCGTTTAGGTTTGCGCAAGCTAACAGCCCGTTGGGTCCCCAAATCCCTTAGCGATGAGCAAATGGCAACCAGAGCATCAGTATGCAGCGCCTTGTTGAAGCGTTTTAGGTCAAAAGATGATTTTCTTTTGCGTCTGGTGACTGTAGATGAGACTTGGGTTCATTATTATGAGCCAGAGAATAAAGCTCAGAGTCGTCAGTGGGTAGGGCCTGGGTCCCCGAAGCCAAAGAAGTTCAAGACACAACCATCTGCTGGCAAGGTGATGGCCACAGTATTTTGGGACGCAAAAGTCGTTATTATGTTGGACTTTTTACCAAAGAGAAGTACAATAACTGGAGTGTACTATGCAAACTTGTTAGACCAGCTGAGAACCGCCATCCGTGAAAAACGCCGAGGTAAACTCTCTAAAGGTGTTTTGCTGCAACAGGACAACGCGAGAGTCCACACTAGCAAAGTTGCAATGCATGCTGTAGAGCGAAACGGGTATGGATTAATACCACTGCCTACTCGCCTGACCTAGCTCCTAGCGACTTCTTCCTATTCCCAAACTTGAAAAAGGATATCCGTGGACTTCATTTCCGGTCTGATGAAGAAGTCCTGACGGCAGTTGAGGAGTGGGTCAATGGAAAGGACCCTGACTTTTTCAGTTCTGGGCTGATGGCACTTGAACACGGTTGGTCTAAGTGCATCACACTAGAGGGCAATTACATCAAAAAAGAAGAGGTCGATCTCAACCGGAAATAAGTTAGGCTGGTTACTTATTGACTCACCCTCGTATGCTTGCCTTTACATTTTCAAGTAGGGTTTCTACATACTATACCTGAACCCGTATGTGGGCTAGGACGATGTAGTTTCTATATTGGCCCTTGGGTACAAGAATAGCGGTACTGACGGACAGAGAGCAAATACAGTCATTTGGCTAGTTCCGGGTAAGGTTATGCTTCATAATGATTTCCAAATAACTGGCTGATCAAAACTTGATTTTTTTGGCTGACACAGAGTACTATTCTTCCTTGAAATACCACACAAAAGAATTTGTCATTCGCCTTTGGTTATCTCCCCTTACGATGATTGTAAAGTACACCACTGATTTGGCTAGTTCCGAATAGTTTTGCTAGTTCCGAATAATGAATGAGGGGTCTGTAAAAAATTCCTCGGATAATGCAACAGCCTCTATATATTACTTTATTAACTTCATTATGTGTTACGGAGAAAATTAATTCAAGGGACAGGTTCATAAAGACATTAAAACCGGCCCATGTAAGCCAAAATCGCATAATTCATGGCATAATGATTTTTCGGCATGTACACTCTCCTTACTGCAAGATTTAGCTCCTAACTCGGCCACAACGCCGGATTAGCTAGTCTTGAAAGTTTTGATAGGTAGTATACTGTCTAGACAACGAACAACGGTGTTGATCAGACTGCGCAGATGCACAAACTGTGTGATTTTGTTCGCATATATCATAAAGCAGGTTATCTCATGACGAGGCTCATATTTTCGCTTCAATCGTCTGTCACGTGTGTTAGATTCTTTTACATACATTTCGTCGATATCTACACACCTTTAAATACAGTGTGTTAACACCTCACCCGGAACTGATTAAATCGGATGCACAAATCAGCGATCGATTAATGGTTGAAAACAAGCACTTTGTTTAAAATCCTTGCAGGGAGCATTTAAGCAGGTGTTGAAAAGTATGTTCCCCCCAATAGTTGAACAAAAACGATGTTTTAATTGACTGTCTAGGCGAATCTTATTTACACATTTACAAGCCGGCCTCGGTGGCTCAGTTGGATGCGCCGTCCGACTGGAGACCAGGAGGTCGCGGGTTCAACCCCCGCCGAGGTCGGCAACATTCTTTCGTGGAGATTGATCATGAAATATTTTCTACGGTCATTCTCTCCCTTCCGCTGATTCAAGAAGGGCAGTTGTCAGTTTCTGGCGAAAGAATGTGCACAATACTGGTTAACCGCTTAGAGGACTAAGCCTGCCCAGTAAACGTGTGGTTAGGTAAACTGACCGCGCTCGACATGACCCCATTGGGTTGACTGGGCCGTAAAACCTCAACACAAACAAATTTACACATTTACAAAATTTATGCTAAGCGTAGAGTTGCTAGGGGAAATCGGATCGTTTCGATCAATAAGGTTATATTTCCCATATTTATTTTCTGATATATGAAGAAGAATAAATGAACGACAGAACCATACCAATTTATCCTTTTTAAATTTGACCGCTGTCGTGTATTTGATGACGATTTTTTTCACTTATTCGGAACTAGCTAAAACCTGGAACTAGCCAAATAACTGTAGTGTGTTTGTGTTGAGGTTTTACGGCCCAGTCAAACCAATGGGGTCATGTCGAGCGCGGTCAGTTTACCTAACCACACGTTTACTGGGCAGGCTTAGTCCTCTAAGCGGTTAACCAGTATTGCGCACATTCTTTCACCAGAAACTTGACAACTGCCCTTCTTGAATTAGCGGAAGGGAGAGAATGACCGTAGAAAATATTTCATGATCAATCTCCACGAAAAACTGTAGTGTGTTACACGGCCTTTTGTAAACTTGGGCATTTTTCCTTGTCAGCAAGATATCTCAAAAACTATTCAAGTTAGAGCCTTGAAACTTGATGAATAGATTGGTAGTGATAAGTAGATGACCTGATTAACTTTTGAATAAATTCTGAAAATACTTCATGAGTTATGGCCCTTTGTAATTTTGGGCATTTTTACCTTGTTAGCAAAATATCTCAAAAACTGTTGGAGCTAGAGCCTTGAAACTTGGTGAATTGATTGGTACTGACGAGTAGATGACTTGGTTAACTTTTGAATAAATTCTGAAAAATATTTCAAAAGGAATGGCCCTTTGTGAATTTGGGCATTTTTCCCTTGTCAGCAAAATATCTCAAATACTGTTGGAGCTAGAATCTCATAACTTGATAAATAGACTGGTAGTGATAAGAAGGAAGTTGGAGGGGCCTATTGCTTCTGGGCATGAGTCCCTTTGTAAATTTGGACATTTACCCTTGTCAGCAAAATATCTAAAAGAAACTGTTGGAGCTAGAGCCTCATTAGTTGATGAATAGATTGGTAGTGATGAAAAGATGACTTGATTAACTTTTGAATAAATTCTGAAAACTATTTCAGGAGTAATGGCCCTTTGTAGATTAGGCCATTTTTACCTTGAATTATCTTTAGAGGCAAGCATAGAGGCAAGCATATGGTTGGGGGCATAGTGTTTTACAAACACCATTTCTAGTCATTTAGTATCATTGCGTTTCTTTTTTGGGTCAGTATATTTAGTAACGCTTAATGTTTGGTGAACATATACGATGCTCTGAGCGAAATGGTAGACAATAAATGAATGATTTTCTTTATTTACCCAGACATAAGCCTACTTCAAATGGTGTGAACATTTCAATAAAATGGACACCTTAAGATTTTCCCCAATACCTAGAAGAACATGGCTGAGCTGGGGCACAACAATGCCGACAAGATTGCATGGGCGCCTAGCAAAGACTCAGATCAGCCTGCAGTCAGAATAGAGTTTTCGCAGGACATTCTGTGTGTAGACTAGAATCTAAAGCGTCATAAGGCGGACAGCGGAGATTTCGGTCAGTCTACAGGCTGTGAGTATTCGCTGTCCCCAAATGCAATCTTGTAGAAAATGCTGTGACCCGGCTCATTTTTTTTATTTATTGCTATAATGAAATGTACCACTCCCAGACAGAATGAATGAGAACAAAGAATCTGCATTATGGTGTATGTGTGAACCAATTTATTTCAGACATACTATCAGTTTTATATCTGTCTCTTGTGATAATAGGATGGAATGTATGAATGTACGTTTAATGGACTAGAGTACGTTATACGTGGTGAATGAAGAGAGCAAAAATCTAACCAAATTGCAAAATACAATTTTTCGTTAAGGCAAAACCGAGGTAAAAAGGCTATTCATTAGTTAGCTAAAATGGACATTGCTCTTGGGCCGTTATTTTGATTATTTGTCACAAAGAGGTTGACACCGACCCGCTGTAGCCGACTGTAATTTTTCATTGCCCAGGCCAAAGCCGAGACCAACAATGTAAAACTATGAAAAAGCCTTAAGTTTTGAACCGTACTTATAAAATATGCTATACATATTGATACTGACACTATCAAACCGAAGGATTTGCCAAATGCCATGTTTCTCTGACCGAGGCAAATCCGAGGTCAAAATTCTTTTTCATAGCCAGTTAACGAAAATGACTCTACCTCATGAACCCTTTAAAATATTTTGAATATTTTTTAATACAGATTGATATTGACAAGTTCGAGCCTATGCGCTTGCCAAATGCTATTTTTAATGACCGAGGCTAAGCCAAGGACGAAAATGTAAACAATTGATAATAAAATGGCACGCCCAACATAGAGGGTCGTGCATATTTACTAAAGGTCATTCAGATATACATTCTGTGTCATATACGAGTGAAATCTCGCACCAGTATGTTTTAACATGAACATGATTTTTTCATTGTACGTAGAACCCGCGAAATCAGTTTACACGGAATACAAACGAGAAAGTATTAGTGTTGCAGTATTGTGAAAACTAAGCTTGACAATAATTACCTGCACCACACCCAATTTGTAAGTCGGATGCCTCCATCAAAACTGTTATAATCAATAATAACCTAGCCTACCTGCACATAAGCATTATTTTTTTCTATATTTCTGTGCATATGGTTGTGTTCCATTCTCCATGACATAATGCACAATACATAAAGCAAGAATACCTGTCACTTGCTAACATAATGCGAACAAGTATTTTCACATCGAGCAAGGTAGAGAATGGGTCCTTATGCTGATATTTGTAAACAGCGCAGATATGGCATGTCAAGCGTTGCAATATTCGATATTTTTACATTTCTATTCAATATTCCTCTTTTGCTGTTGTATGTTTTTTTTTATATTTCTATTCAATCTCTGTGTATTTCTACTGCATATTTTTCAAATCCTATTCAGTTGTATCGGATGGTTGCCGACTTTTATTCTGCATTCGATGATTTGTATTCAATATTTGTTCATTAGTATTGTGTATGTTTTCGTTTCGTGTTTACATACCTATAGTTTATTGTATAATGATGTATAACTATAGTTTATTGTATAATGATGTATAACTATAGTTTATTGTATAATGATGTATAACTATAGTTTATTGTTAAATTATGGTATGTATTCGATATTTTCATCCAGTCTTTGTTTATTACTATATTGTGAGCGTTTCTTTATATTCAATGGTTTACATTTGTATTCCTTCGTCTTTCATTGCTATTCTGTATTTTTACATTTGTATCCAATTCCTAGTCATTTCAGGTGCATGTCTGTTCATTTGTATTGTATAGGCCATCGTTCTGTTCATATCAAAAGAAAAAAAATATTTGTATTTAATATCTGCTTATTTTCATGGCATATGTTTTCGTTTTGTTTCTACATTACTATATTGTATTGTATAAACGGTGATTGATATTCGATATTACCTATTCGTATCCAAAAACTATTCATTACTATTCTATAAGCGGCTATTAACATTCAACGGGTTACATTTATATTGGATGCTTTACATTTGTATTGCATTTTCAAAGCGTTCATTTAATGGGTTTACATGACTATTCTATTTTGTTTCACATTTCTGCTGATAAAACTGTCCACAACACCCACTTGTTCTGACTTAACTGACTCCACTTATATTTTTACTGAAAAAATTGTCAACCACAGCCGCTGGTACTATCTGTACAGACTCCACTTACACTCTACTAACTCTCACAATCTACTAACTCTACACTCTACTAACTCTTACAATCTCACTCCTGGTACTCAATGTACTGAATTCATTTACACTTCTACTGACAATACTGCCCACCACAGCCACTGCTACTGTCTGTACAGGCTCCAGTTACACATCTTTTGACAATAATGTCAACGACTGTTATTGGTACCGTCGTACCTACTCCACTAACACTACTAGTGACAGCAAGCAGTCTCCACCAAAGCCACTAGTACTTCCAGGGCTGACACAATATACACTTCTACTGACAATACAGTCCGTCACAGAAATTGGTACTATCTATGCTGATGCGACTCACACTTCTACTGACAATACTTCTACCACTGCCATAATACTGTCAACTACTACCTGCACAGACTCCACATACTCTTCTTCTGACAATACTGATACTGGCTGTAATAACTCCAATTACACTTCTACTAACGATTCCAGTCACCTTAGTATTGATACTGGTTATACTAACTATTCTTACACTCAACCACAGCCACTGGTACTCCAAAATACACTTTTACTAACAATACTGTTCACCACAGCCACTGGTACTACCTGTTCTTATGCCACTTACACATCTACTGACAATATTGTCCACCACAGCCAGTAGTACTATCTGTACTTATGTCAGTTACACTTCTACTGACAATACAGTCCACCGAATCTACTGGTACTGCCAGTTACACTTCTACTGACAATACAGTCCACCACATCCACATGTACTGACCGTGCACTTTATTTCTACTGACAATACAATACTGACAATTCCACAGCCACTGGTATTGCCTTTACTGACACCACTTACTCTTCTACTGACATCTAATCGTAGTACCGGTATATAGAGCCAGCTTAATTCCATGAAAGAGACCAAAACGCAGTTGCATTCTTACTTAGGCATAAAAATTAACCATTTTTTCTGAGTTTTTCTTTGTCTCTTGCCGTCTTTTACTAACTGCCTCCATATCATCGTAAGCGTTTTTGTTTCTTGTTACAAAGTATTTCATTGGCTAAAGAAAAGACTACAAAGTCCGGCCAAGTTCAAGTCAAGCCTTCATGGGCTCACCATGATTAACTCTTAAAGCGCCAATAAGCAGCCACTAAATCCAAGTATCTATGCATCACGTAATTTTGTACAAACATCCCTAGCCCTAGTTAGAAACATGTGGGAAGGCAAATGTTCCATCTTAATGAAATAATTTTCAAAATAATGTCCTTAAAACACTCTTTGGATTTATAGTAACTATCTGAAAATGTTTTCATAAGATTAAATGGATACGACTTTACATAACTGTAAGTAAAACATGAAAAAAGGTAGTCTTGTGGGCAGTGAAAACCAGTATGAAACTTGCCACGTAATGAGCTTCCTAATCATAAAAACAATGACCCTGATAGTAATGCAAAGTTCTATCTGGGTATTTGCGCAGTCTTTTCTGGGTCGTCGATGTTCGCACGTATCATACATGAGACACTTTTGTTTTGCGTATTTTGCTGTTGAACATGGTGCTGCTTTCAAACATTCGTGCCTTTCGCGCAGGTTTTCAGAGCGGGTACTATCACATTTTATGGCCCGTTCCATATCAAGCGACAGTGCCCGCCCGTGCTTCTACCCATAAATAGAGACCTGCATATGATGCGGTTATGACCAATAAAAAAGCTGTTGCATATTTGATACCAGTATGTTAGTGTCGCAGCCCGAAAATATACAGCTGTAACTGTTCCTTGTAAAAAGTGAAGCTTCTGAATCAAAAGTAGCTCAGGGATCATCGTTTAAACATAAGCTTCTAAATGTATCTAAGTAGGAATTGTTTGCGCAGCTATATTTTGGAACAATCCAATAAGAACGATATAGAAATAAACTTATAAAATAAAAGTCTAAAAGGCTGCCTTTGGAAACAAAGAACACATTACAGATGGAAAATGGGAGTCTCGGTTTTATTAAGATTCTCCATAAGCAGTAATGAAGTTTGCAACACTGCTTACTCCCTCTAGTGAGTCATACGAAAGTGTAACAGTACACGGATGTTCCATCAGCAAGGCTAAAATAAGTTTTGTTCTATCATGATTTGTTTTCCTCTTTGTTTTCACGTTTAACCCATTTACGCCTAGCGTCCCATAAAAAGGACATTGGCAAACAGTGAAGAACACGGCGTCTGATCAGGTTCTACATTATCTGCTTAGGTACAGGACATTAATACTGTAATAAAAGGAAACAAAAAAAAAAAACTACAAAACAAAGCAGACAACCCTTAAATTAGAAATGAACTTGTTCAAAGAGAGATAGAAGATCCCACAAGATATAAATTGGTAAAACTCGACTTCTTGTCTGTACTGACCCTTACTGTACAAATTTTGGATGGAAATGCCGGGTGAATGTTATTCAAAGACACAGCAGATTCCGTGTTACAAATCGTGTCAGTGTCAAGGCCTTCTTACAATAGATATCTCTTGCTCCAGAAAACTTCAGACATTAGTACCTTCCAGCTATAATGTTTTTTTTCTCTATTATTTTTTAATCAGTCTTAGCTAGGGAGAGAGACACTATTTACCGACGCAGACTATATGCATTCTGGTTGATGCCTAGCACAGGAAAGTGGTATTTTTTGCATTTTTAAATAAGGAGGTTTATTTCAGCACGCGCTTTCACGTATTTGCTTGTTGTTCTGTAAATAAATAAATAGTTTTAACGCCGAGAATGCTGTGTAAATATTTCTGCAGCCTTTGAAATGTTTTCTTACTTTTCTAAGAAAACAGATTTGTGATAATATTGCACAGAGGCATAGGTACATGTATGTCTATACTGTTCCTCCTTACCGCTCCTAGTCCCGTTTAATACGTATTTAATGACTGCTGAGAAGAACTGTCCGTTCCTGCAACATACAAAAACTAATTCTGGAAAGTAAAACAGACACAGCGTTTGTAAAATGCAATCCCCATAATTACATCTTATCACTCAAGGATGCAGAATAGTCAGGCAGTCACTGAACTGGCTTATATATACATTCTAAGCAGCTCTTTAAGGTCAGCTTACTAAAAGGTTCAAATTAAACCAAACAGCTAAAATGGAAAAGAGGCCTAACATATGTCCAAACTTGTGTACAGAAGACTAAATTGAAGACCTTACTTTGTAAGGCTGACCAGACACTTCAATGTCCGCCTGAAGACGCTTTGGATCCTTGACTACCGACAGGTTGCCATGTGAAGACACTGATCAGACTGCGCGGTGATCTAAGTCTTTACTGGTCCCACATGCAATCTTGTTGGAAATGCTGTTCCCCGGCTCATTTCTGATCTACTTCTGTATTTATTCGCGGGGGTGGGGGTGCAAGTGACATCAATCGGGCGAATGAACGCTTCCGTAGACTTTGCTACAAGTTTTCGGTTGCAGACAGCTTTTGCTTTGGTCTGAAAAGAAAGACCCAAGTCCCTCAGGAAGCACTTGCGTTTCTCTAAAAATGACCATGAATCATAAAGGAGGCTATGCTCTTTAATTGTGGCTCTTCCGGGACATCTTCTATACTACGTTTGGTGTTACCGACTATTGACCTAATTAGGGTTCCAAAGGCAATCTTTTTGACATTTAGTTTATGACACTGCAGCTGGTGTTAGTGCTGTGTAGACGTCTCCCCGTACTTCACCATAGTGCAGATTATATTTCATTTTTTTTGGTGATCATTTGGCCTATTGTAGTATCTTTAAAATTGGAGTTCTGCTCATATATTTGCTAGAGGGCGTAAGCAGTGTTGCAACCTTCATTACTGCTTATGAAGAGTCTCAATAAAACCGAGACTCCTATTTTCTAATCTGTAATGTGTTCTTTATTTCCTATCTTTTTGACGTTTATTTTACGTGCAATGAATAAGATTTATGCAGTGAATAAGACGTTACTATGGGTATGTAGCTTAATATGTTATAATACATGGCTTCAGGCTTGATATTCTTGATTATTCATGGCATGGAAGTCTTACACGTACGTTGGCCTGATGCTGTGATGTTTGTGATGTCATGACATAATAGGCATATTGGTATGGCATCAAAATGTATAAGGGATCAGCATGATGGCTTTAAAATAAATTGAAGAGCAGAAATAGTGTAATATAGTTTTGCCTCGTAGAAGAGGAGGGTAATGACCGAGACAATTTGGCTGAAAAAGCAGACTAATGCACAGAAGAGGGTATTGGTCTTGCCATTTGGGCGGAAAAAAACTAATTCGTCCGAGTTGTAATAGTTTCAAAATCACTGAGTATTACCGGAAATAAACAGACAATCCTTTTAATTAAGTTTCTACTGTAAAAATACAATTTCAAGAGTCTGCGAATTAAACAGTGGTATATTAATGTTAGTAGCTTAAGGCGACTGGATGCATTTGGTAGTTTTACTGCCATCATACAAAGGTGACTTTTCTGACTTCCGGTTTGCTTTCCTGTTTGCTTTCACTCGATATACATTTTAGTGAAATTATAAGCCACTTTTACGAAAGTTATGAAATTAAATCACAAAATCAAATTTAAACTTTTTTTGAAATACAATTTAGATCGTAAATATCATCTTTCTTATTTACATTTTTGATGACTTTTCTCAAGAAATAAGAGAAGATACAATTCTTTAACTTAAATATGACGATAAACTGTTTAAAATCATTAATATGTATGAGCTGTTTGAAAACTATTTGGAAAGATCAAAACTGCTCAAGTTCAAATCGCTATAACTCGGGTGTTAATTGGAAGTTTTGCATGTGGTTTTCAGTATTATTGCAACAATGCCTTTAAGGGTATAATTAAACAAACATGACTATAAATCATTATCAGTTGATCTTTAAGGGAAATGGATACGGATACACTTGGTAGATTTGCTGCCATTTGGTTGCGACGGACAAAACATATGATATCCTATTTGTTATTATGTGTATTCATATACTTCTAAAAAGCGTTTACTCTGGAAAAAATCATTCTTAACAGAGTAGACACATTTGCAGATGGAGACAAAAAAAGCAATTCTGACAGAGTTGTTTCCCCTGAAAGTGTATCTAGTTTCCTCAAATGCGGTCAAATAAACATCTAAAGAGATAACACTTCAGTGAACAATGCGTCTTGAACCAGTGCATAATAACGATATTCGAAATTGAATATAAAAATTACGTGACTGTCCGTTCCAAAGTGTCCTGAAACAGCGCATGGCAGTGTATGTTCCAAGAGCAAATCTAATTACGTAACAAAACCTTCTACGCACAGAAAATTGAGTTGTGTTTTCATCCGAAAGAATATTGCCCAGTGATTGTATTCCACAATAAAGCAGACAGATTCAATTTAAATCCTGTCAGTGTTCCGTTCAAGCCAACAACATACGAACAGTTAAGATGAAATCTGGTTACCGGCTTCAATTCCTTTTTCTCGCATTTGTAGAATGGCTAATGGCATCCGACAATTAAAAACGTTAACGCATGAACTGGCGCAAATGTATCGCACGTGAAATACGTAAATCAGAACGAAGCCATTTCGAGTTTATGGCTTCCTAGAAACAATATGTCTTGTTGCTTTCATTTGTTTGTGTTTGTTTTTTCTCTCTTTTGTTTTCTGTATTTGCTTTTAATTTATATTTTTCATTGTATTATTGTTTGTAGTGTTTGACGTATTTTGAACTACAAGTGCGTAACGTTTACGGAATATTTGTTTATGATTTGTTTGCGTGACTCCCATGTTTACATTTGTGTTGTTGCTGTCTTAAATAGAAATAAAATGCAAAAATGTCAGGTCAGTTCTACATATCTACAAATTTTCTCTCCGTCCATGAATTTACGCGCAAACAACACGTTCGCTTTTATTAAGAATCTTGAACTGAATCTGCTACAGAATGTAGCAGTCTCTAAGACAATTTTTTTTTTTGCTAAGAATCCAGGAAACTTAAGTCTAATCAAAAAAGGATTCTTGCATCGTGTTAATCAGATATTACACTGCCAAAAGTGCAGTTGTAAGACATAAAATCCGATATTTTAATTTGTTTCTAATCACATGAGATGGAAAGGTGTCGACATGACACGAAACAGCACAATGGATTTTGGTTTTGGAATTCATACTATTTGCTAATTCTCCATAACTGCAGCAAAATACAAAATATTTTGTCATCGTGCATGACTCTGGCTAGCATATAAATATAATTATAAAATAACTTCAGAACTACTAACACACAAACAAACATACCTTAATAATGGAATTAAGTCTCTCAAAATTGTTTTGTCTCCCCTGTAAAAAGGAATAAACCCTAAATGGACAGAATTCGCTCGCACCATTGTGAGCAAATTCTTTCCTTTTAGAGTTGACCCATTTTCAGAAGGGATTTGGTGTGCCAAAAAGCCAACAGGAAGGCACAAAAGGTGTCTCCCTTGTCAAAACATCGCCAAAAATGTACCTGATGTATCCTGTCCGCCTTCACAAAATGTGTAATTGCAAACTTGATAGGCATAGTTGTAAATTTCTGTTTACCAACTTTTGACATCCTCTTAAATGGCAAGTTGACCAGTTCTTGCATTGTAAAGCAGGTAAACGCAGAATGATAACATTTCAGTTGAACTTACTGGCAAACTTTAACTTGATATGAAAAAACTGATTTTCCTTAGGATCACCGAGCTCTGGGCAAATCGAGTTCCGTTTAAGCCAGTGTAAGAGGGCGTATGCAAAAAAAAAGGTAAAAATCCAGAGAGTGCCACAATCACAAGCGGCAGCCCTTCCCAGACACCAAGAGGAAGAGGAAACAGACAAAACCAAGCAAATGCAAATCGAACAAACGTACGAAAACACTAAGATTAGCTCTCCAACCGAGGTAATCGCAATGATCAAAGGACTGAAAAACACAAGAACAAAATAACACCAGGCAAAACTTAAAAAAAATCGCCTCGTAGAATAAAAAGGGGTAAGAGAATGCCACAATCACAAACCGCAGCCCTTCCCAGACACCAAGAAGAAGAGGAAACCGAAAAAACCAAACAAGCACAAATCGAACAAACGTACGAAAAGCACTAAGATTAGCTCTCTCTTCCCCAAGCGAGGTAATCGCAATGCTAAAAGGACTGAAAAAACACAAGAACAAAATAACACAAGGTAAGACATAAAACAAATCGTCTCGTAGAATAAACCACAAAGCAACAGAGTAAGACTAACACCGGGACCACCGCCTTAGAACGGCCAGTAGAGTAAACCACTGTGGGGGAGGGGGTGTTTAAAGCACTTTTACAGCTAGCCAACTTCACCCTGGGTCCCCATGCAACTCTTTTTACAGAAATACACAAGTCAAAATATTTAGACGTGAACGTCTAAGTACCGGCGCAAATTTTGTTTTTGTTTACTTAGAAATATGGGACACGGGTATACTAAAGTTTAATAAATTTTCAATATAATAGGTAAAAAAGAACAACAATGTGATTCTCTGATGTACGCTTTTAATAAGCTTTATGAATTTTCTTGCGAATATGCGAATCCTAGTCATATTGGGATCTCCACGAGATTTAGTTTGTACATTATTATTTAAAAAACAAAAACAAAAAAAAAAAAAAAAAAAAACATGCCAGAACTTAAATAAGTTACCAGATCTTATCTAGAAGCCTATTTTAGCATGCGTCAGATATGAATATGTTTGAACTTTTTAAATATGGACCATATAGTCAAACTTACCAAAGATGGACTGCAGGTCATATTTAAACTTACTAAACTGCGCGCTGCGCTAATCGAACCATACATAAAAATCCAAAGCTATATTAAGAGACCAGCGCGATTCGCGCGCCGACCAATAAAAATTCGGTTCGCATAAAGGCTCCCAACTCAGTCCATGTATCAAAGCGAAAATTTAAAAATCAAATTAATCACTATAATGAACAAAGACGAGTACTCATGGCTAATTCTACTGTATGCCAGAGTAAATGAAAACCAATAGTTGAACCACGGCGGGCCAAGCCACAACACAACAAAACACAATAATAAACCACAACACAACAAATAAGTCTAACACCGGGACCACCCCCTTAGAACGGTCAGTAGAATAACCCTGTAAATTACAATGTTGTCATTAGAGGAGTCCCAGCTAAAGCGAGACGTCCATTTTCCTTCTTGTATGTGCTATTGGTTTTCAAGGGCAACTTTTATAGATTTTATTATCAATCTGTCGCTTCTCGAGTTACTGACAATTATAGATTTTATTATCAATATTTCGCTTCTCCAGTTACTGTCAATTATAGATTTTATTATCAATCTGTCGCTTCTCCAGTTATTGACAATTATAGATTTTATTATCAATCTGTCGCTTCTCGAGTCACTGACAATTATAGATTTTATTATCAATCTGTCGCTTCTCGAGTTACTGACAATTATAGATTTTCGCTTCTCGAGTTACTGACAATTATAGATTTTATTATCAATCTGTCGCTTTTCGAGTTACTGACAATTATAGATTTTATTATCAGTCTGTCGCTTCTCGAGTTACTGACAATTATAGATTTTATTATCAATCTGTCGCTTCTCGAGTTACTGACAATTATAGATTTTATTATCAATCTGTCGCTTCTCCAGTTACTGGCAATTATAGATTTTATTACCAATCTGTCGCTTCTCCAGTTACTGACAATTATAGATTTTATTATCAATCTGTCGCTTCTCCAGTTACTGACAATTATAGATTTTATTATCAATCTGTCGCTTCTCCAGTTACTGACAATTATAGATTTTATTATCAATCTGTCGCTTCTCCAGTTACTGACAATTACATGCTGAAAATTGACTTTATGAACTTCATCATCATAGTGCAGGTTATATTTTATTTCCTTTCGGATCACTGAGAGTTATTTTGAAAACTGAATACCGCTTAATCTTGCGCTTGGGGGCGTATGCAGCCTCGCAAACTATAGTGTTGCATATGAAGAGACTAAATCAAACCGAGTCTTCGATTTTCGTGGTTTTGTGTGTTCTTTGTTTCAAAAGGCTTTTTGATTTTTATTGTTGTCACAGACAATGTCAACTCGCTTGAACCGTGATGTTCAAACATGTAAGTGAAGATGCCCTGGAAATGCCACAATCATGAAACACAGCGCTCCCCTCGAGGCACTTAGGGAAGGAGAGAGGAAGATAAGGAACCTATGTGGACAACACAGACGCCACATATGAAATCACAGATGCACAAATAAAGAAAAAAGAATTGTGATGTAAATTCAGAGGCTACCATTAGTTTAAACATATTTTATTTCCAATAAACAAGTAAGTGGAGTTGGACCACATGTTATACCAACATTAGATTATGTCCCTACAATACAAATAAAATGCAACTCAATAGCATACAAAAAAGTATTTAAATTTTCAAAATCTAATAAGAAGAAGAAAAAAGAAGAAGAAAAAGAGGAATATTAGTATATTATGATATTAGGTAACAAAAAAGAAAATAGAAGATCATGGAGTTTTGTTGTCAAATTAATTTACTGTGAAATTTATATAAAGTGGTATATGTAACGAACACATTACAAAAAAAACAACAACAAAAAAAACATACATATGCAAATCTAACTACAGCCTTTGATTTGTATCAGCTCAGCTTGCAATGAATGTACCCTTTACAGATTAGCTAATATTTTGAGAGAGCGAAAGAAAATGTAGCTACGAGAGAACTTTCTGTCTTCTTAATATAGTCATGGATTACACTAAATATTGTATTATTTTGCTCTTCGTTTAAAGTTGATGGGTGGTTTGTTTCGCCACCATTGTTTAGCAAACATATTCAAACTTTCGTGTTTGAATGGTTTTGCAGAATATTTAACTGTCAAACTGCGGTTCCAGCATAGAAATAGCTCGAAGGATCTGTTTTTGTAACCGTTTGTTGTATTCAACCAATATCATAATTAAGTGTTTGGTCTATCACCATCGGATTAAACCACTATTTTAACAGTAAATGAAACACGCTTGGGAGATAAAGAAAACACTATTTTCCAGCGTTTGATAAAAACCCCGCACTCGGACAATCAATACTTCAAATATTGCGAACAATGCAGAATGGCTTCGTGCTTGTCGCTGTAACCGGGTGCGTGGCTTCAAAAATATTACGGCAAATGAAAGATTATGATGGTATGAGACGATACTGGCCAGATTGCACGGAAATACCAGATGGTCTCTTTATTTTATTGGTAAACCTAATTTCCCTGTAACTAGCTTCAGAAACTTTTTTGTGTACAAATGTACAAGTACATAAGCGAACGTAAAAACCTGAACTAATGTGCATATCAAATAGCGAAAATGTAACGAACAAGAAACATATCGCATTTAGGGAAATCTCGCTTTTGAAATGGCTCATCTTCCTGAGATGCATTGCGAGAAAAGGTGCCCATATGCAATGTGGATGGCACAAATGGCTCTCCGTCTGTATAATCTAGAACGTACTTGGAGAGACTTGAAGCGAACAAGGAAGGGTGCGATCAAACTACTGGTATTAATGGGAATCGATACACCTGCAGTTTTTCAGCCATTGTCGCCAAGGGTGAAAGTGAATGCGACTTTCTCTTTGCTTTCCAGCACAACAAGTGCTTTGCAAAAAGGAGATCTATTACAAACAGAAAGCGTTTTCGGAATTATAATGAAACATGCAGCATGCCTCACGACCCGTAGCAGCTTTCAGCGTAATTCCTTTTTCAAATAACATGATTGAGCTTACTGGTCACGGAGTACCAGAAATTATAGTAATATCAGTGTTATATCGAAGTATGCGTCGACGTTTTACAGCCTTAATACAAGCACTTAACTCTTCAAACACTGTAGACCAAAACATATACCTTTTGAAAACAGTGTAGATCAGAATGAGCCATCTCATCGGGATCTACACTGTTTGCAATTCCGGTTTAGATTTTTAAATGTCACTTTCATTTGCCATAATGGATATGCCCTAATTAAAAGCTGAAAGAGTCCACTTCAGAAACTCAGGGGTGAAAGGGTTAATAATTCCAGTAGAAAAAGGCGAGATCAATTTTGCCAATCATGGACATGCACATTTGTTGACCTCCAATCATAAAATACCCATATATCGGCATTCTTAATCGCAGAGGAAGTCATAAGATCTAAGGTAGACAGATCATCCAAGATATTACGGAGGGTTAGTGTTTTAGTTAGTCATTGTGATGCCTACAATATGCTTGGTCACTCCTATAAATGAACACTGCTGACTAGATTTACTGTTATCCTGTCAGGGACCAAGATGATATGGACGTCAGTGTGAGAACGTTTGAGAGTTTATATCCAAGCGAATTCACATGATAACGTAGTTTATCTTAGTGAATGGTCCTCCTAATATGAGGACAATGTTTGATCATTTAATACATTAGACCACAGTTTTCTCGTACAGTAAAAATATGGCTAACAAAGATTAAGTTGCAGCTGTCATTAAGTGGTGGTGTGGAGGCTGTAAAACTTCGCCTTCTACTTTAATACAGTTCTGGTATTATAACGTGTTCTGGTTCTGTGTGATTGACATATATTAGTTCTGCACACAACAGCTATGGGGTGTGAGGTTTGTTTCAAGTTTGTTCAGTCTCTCTCAAGAACAGATTCAATCACACCGAGTGTCCTATTGTGGACTTGTTCTGCACTCCCAAGAGAGCATTACTTCAGAATATTTCGTAGTACGTAACGCGTAATAGGATAAAAGTCGAAAACATACCCAAGCATGTCACATTTAGCTTGCAGTTCTTAAATTATTTATGCGGAATGTTGTAAAGTGCCTAGTTTTGATACATACTATACCTTTTTCGTGTAAAAGGAAACGACAATAACAATAGGAAAGTTATAATTATTCAGGAGAAGCAATCAGGCAAAATTATTGTGTGAGTTGTAAAGACGTGGATAAATACTCGTATATAGAACTGTTTTTAGACATAAAAGCTGGTGGTAAAGCACTACGTGATATCAAGCCGTCGCAGCTATGGGGTCATTTAAAACGACACAAAACGTTCTTCAATTTAAACGGTATTGCGAGATAAATAAAATTGTATGTAAACAAGGACAAGGCCGCAGTCAACAATAGAGGAATTCTAGTCATACTGTATACGCAGTAACATGCAGATTTTCCAAAATACAATTGATAAATGCATGGTAATATAGAAATCGGAGGGATACTCGTACAGCAATCAAAATAATGCCTTCAAGGGAAACAGCTCAAAGTTGGTTCTGCTCTCTTCTGGCAAGGAGCTACTCTAAAAGGAAAGTATTTGCTCCAAAAGGGAGCAAATTCTTTTCTTTTAGAGCAGACCCCTTTTCAGAAGGAGATTGGTAGGTGTACAGGAAGTCATAAAAGAGTCTCCCTTGTCAAAAATGGCGGAAAATCTACAATTATATCTATTCAGCATCGAATTCCGAAATAGAAATCACGAGTCTTGCACTTTTATTACTTGCCGGGCCAAGGACAAATGCTTGTTACTACCAAATGTGAAGGAGATATTTTTCACCCTATTGGTTTCAAAGTGCCAACAGGTTTTCTCAATATAGACGTATTTCGAATAGACAGTAAGAGGAATTAATATAATTTCAAGGAAGAAACTCTGTCAAAACTATTTTTAGCGTCTGTGAACATAGATATACTCTCTAAGGAATGACTGTGCTCCCATAGGGAGCCCATATTTCGCAAAGAGGGTTGCCGTGCAGATAAACAAACAGGAAGTCACGAAAGTTGTCTCCCACGGCAGAAATTTAGTAGAAAATGTAAAGCAGATGGCAGAAAACAAGATCGACCGTATTTTTCTAAATGTGCGGACAGACATGCTTGCGACCTTCAGCCATGACGCATTCAGACGCATCACTAGGCAGTCCTTTAGATTCGTACATATCCTAGGCCTTGTTGTATGGAGTTGTGTTCGTTACGGTAAAACAGTCTGGGTGTAAGAAGCGTATCCATCCAAATACTTACCGTATAAACCTTAGGTATTGGAACAGACAGGCAACAGTGTAGGCACAGGCCGGACGTCGACGACGTCTGATCAGGGTCTACACTTTTCGCTTCTCATCCAGCAGTTTATGACATATCGGACGATAGTGTAAATGACGTATCAAAATTTAGGACAAGTAAAGTAATGTGTTTGGTACAAAATACGGTGTTGAATGCTCGGTTAATGTGTTGCGTAATGTAAGCCGAGGGCAATAAAGTTTGCCTCACATTTCAAATTATCTTTGCGCCCATAACAGCTTAGGCGGATTACTTCTAACTTAATCATATTTATTGTTATATGTTACGGCAGACAAAATATGCCTTTCGTTCAATTTTCAAAGAGTAATCCAGTTACAGACGAAGGATTCCCACCTCGTGAAACGATGCCTTATGTCAGATGCGAGGGAAACATGGTAGTAAGACACAGACAAAACAGTGCATCAACCAATCCGTGAGGATGTGCAGTTTGCTCTGATTTTTTTTCGCTCATATATGGTACATGGTGAGCGAGCTTTCTTAAAGTTGAACCGATGTAAAGAATTACAAACGCATTACCGTGTTTGAAACGGAGAGCGGAACATTAATTTTATCGAAAAACATTTTTATGTCGATTCAAACGACAGTCCTTGAAATGCTTATTAAAATGTTTACACACTCGGTACAAAAATTGTCAGACGTTATATTGATATTTGTTCTCTTATTTTTCCCAGAAAATATAAAGAGTTCATGGATTAAGGCCTTACCACATGTGATCGCTGAGGGCCGAGATCAGCTTGTCTGCATCGTCGCTATTCATGAATAGACTAGATCTAGGCTTTGTTTTTACTGATCAGAATGACGTTGGTACAGAACTATACAAGCCGCAAAATCAGAAAACGTACCTTCATACGTGTGAGCCCAGCGAAAATTTTGATCAGCCTGCGCATACGATCGGTGCGCCAGCAATGCTATTCTCCTTTCGACATATTTTGGAAAGTCGTGTTTTTGCCTTGAACTTTACACAGAGGAAGTAAATTTGCAAACTTTTAGCATGTTATAATGCAAAACTATTTGTCGTAACTACCTATGCACAAAACATTTTATTCTAGTAAATGGTTTTAACAAAATCGAATATTTTCATTTTACCACAGTTTAAACGGCATATACTCCAAGGCACTTTGTAATTTGGCGTGGCCTAATTGCAATGTAATCAGGACTTTAATTGTAAAGTAAAATATTTATACAACTACATAAAAGTGGTTGCAAGGGAGCATAACAGATTAAAATGGATAAAATCGCTTTCAAAAAATGTGCAAAAATGGTATAGACATCCAAAACTCGAAAACTCTTTAGTTTATAGACATTAAATTACCAAGCAATAAACCTGGGCCCTGTTGTTCAAAACTAACGATGCCGTTAGGTAATATATTCTTAAAACTTTGATCATTAAACATGGCATGACTTATGTTTTTTGGTGAAAAACTGTGAGCAGCTTTTGCATCGTCAAAATTTACTCACATTTTTTTTTTCAGCAAAACACCTATGTATAAAATAATGTACTAACTAGCTATAGAACAGTTAAAGTTTGACCACTAACGAGCTCTTTAAGCTAACGATGGTTTGAACTGGGCCCTGGAGATATTCACAGAAAGCAATCTTCCCAAATCACATGATAAGGGTTATATCAGGAAATGACAACGCAAAGCAACACCTTGTCGGAAGAAAAAGACGAGCAACAAAACAAAAGTGAACAAACACAACTAAACTGACTAAAGAAGAGAAACTGTAATAGACCTTGTAACGGTCAGCAGTAAACTGTTGAGAGGCTTAAACCTGGGCATCCAATCTCACCCTTAATACTGTTTGTGATACACTTTCAGCTTTCAGCTGCATATAATAATTCCGTCTGCATAGGCTTCCTAACTCTTCTGTGGCTCAACACTGAAAAAAAAATCATAAATTAACCTCTCAGCACTGTGATGAAATAAAGACGACTGCTCGACTTCGAGCAAAAGAAAACGACGAGTAGGACACGACGATGAATGCAGGCAGAAACCAAGTAGGTGTTCCCTAACACATCAGTGGATCAACACAGAAAACTTACAAGAAAACATTGATGCAAAGCATCAATACACCGGGAAACTAACCTATCATGCATTACTTAGCTCCCTATAGAACGTAGTATAGTGAAAAAATGTTATAATTTATGAAAGGTTGTTATTATATAAATTATCGCAATACTCAACGATAAAAACATTATAGACGTTATCAGAGCTATGTAAAAAAAATCAACTATGATCGTCTGTTTTCTAGCCCGCATTCATAATTACATGTCGCCATCCATAGCCTAGGCCGAACATACTATATCTGAAATCATCTATAAGGGGGAATGGGGGGAGGGGGGCGATACTCTAATTTTGACTGCTACATAGACTGGGCCCTAGCATTAAGTATTAGAAAGGTCTGCGATATAAAATGTTTCAAAACGTGGCTGTTCTAAATGACCATTCATTTGAGTTTAAAAAAGAGCAGTTCATCAAACTCATGTCATCTACAGACGATACTATTTTGAAATTCATTGGTTTATTTGTAAGCGAATGTAATATATCAAAGCATGTCATCAAGGCTATATATATATATGTATGTGTATTTACATTTTTTTCCTCTTTTTTCAATCAAATGATGATAAAATTACTTTCATATCATTGTATAATGTATTATGTCATGTTTGTATTTGCTTGCCTTTAACCCTTATAGGGTATTGCTTTGCAGTAAATAAAATACTATTCTATTCTATTCTGTTCTATGTAGCAGTGTTTCGTTCTTTTCTCCACTCATAACATTTTCTTTCGGCCCAAATCTTTCCATGGTTGAATATCAAATTAAACTGTATTATTAAACCAGCTTATAATCCGTTCGATTTGAGAATGCATATTTCTAATCGTAAACAAAGAAAAATATATTTTGTTTCTTCTTCGTAGTACGACGAAAAAAACGAAATGAATAAATTCAAACGTGTACGAATACTGACAGCAACACGCTCATTTCAGGTCGAATGGTCAAATTGGGGCTCTTACGGGAAAACTGCTCATTTCTCTTTTAAATGAGCAAGACCCACATTGCTATATTCATTCTACACAGTACTTCCCATTTTTATTTCACTATGTTACCAATAGCACAGTTCTCTGCTGCAAAAGTGTGACTTTGAATAATAATAATAATAATAATAATAATAATAATAAAAGTAAAAAAAAATGGCGGGTGGGGGGGGGGGGGGTGAATAGTTATATATAACCCCACTAAGAACCCCATAACACTGGAAGAAAACCGATGTTCTCCGAATGCATACATATTTTACAAAAACAACCTCAAATAGATACGCCGGGCTCCAGCCCGGCGTAAATAAACTAACTTCTCAGCACTGTGATAAAAAAATACAGATGAGGGTTCAAATATTGCTGTTCTAACAATGAAATCAACTTACGTTAACCGCTAATATGCATTGACAATATTATACTCATTTAACAATTCTAACCATCGGTAATAAGTCATCAAAGGTGAAGGAGTGACACAGGATTGTATATAATTTAATTATAACGGCATGGTGTTGTAAATAAATGTTAGTAGTAACAGTGTTTTCAGGAAAAAAGGATGTTCTCATCGACAGTGCATCTTGAAGATGAGTTCAGAAGGTAAATGATTGGCCCAGGGAGTGCCATAATCAAATGAAGCAGCGCCTTCTTCCCTAAAAGCGATGATTGGACTGCTTATGAACAAAACCTACTGTGCTTTTAACTTCTTTCAGAAAGTCGTTTTTTGCTTGGCGCTTTTCTAAGAAGAAGTAAATTTGCAAACTTTTGTCATGATTTAATGCAAAACCGTTTGTCGTAACTACTTATGCACAACAACATTTATTAAAGGCATTGGTTTTGAAAAAAAAAAAATCAAATATTATCACTTTTTCCCATAGCAAAAATGAATGCAAATTATGCGGAAATCGATAGGTTAGGTAACTTGGGGCTGATTTTCAACAAAATTCCGCTTGTTCAATTTTTCTGAAAATTGGTTATGAAAAAAAAAAAAAAAAAAAAAAAAAAAAAAAAACAAATATGTTCACTTTTTCCCATAGTAAAAATGAATGTTGCAAATTATGCAGAAATCTATAGGGTAGGTAACTTGGGGGCAGATTTTCAACAAAGTTCCGCTTGTTCAATTTTTCTGAAATTTTCACAATATTATTGTGAAATATCAATTATTAAAATCGGTAAAGAAAAGTAATAAAATATTTTCTAAGACAAAAATTCTAAAATATCACTTTACTATAGAAATTGCACAGGTTAGACCAATTTTTGGACGTATATTAAATTTTAGGGTAAACATTTGAGAACGAAACACAGAAACAGAAAAGACAAATGATTACTGATAAGATATGGTCCATCAGAACAAAATATTTTCATTTAAAATAAAACGCCACGCAAAAAACGTCTTTCCGAATGATGTCGAAAGGACAGTAACATGAAAACTCTGTACAGTGTACTAAATGGTAAAAAGTCATGAAAACATAAAATGCTTGTGCCAGTCAAACACAATAGATTTACAACATTTCCGAGTGCTTCCTTCTGAGTAAGAAATTTCCAAGAGACCGTCGGGGTCATTCCCGCTTTCGCACAAAATTTTATTACAGCACCCATGCGTTCTTTTGACGTCGCTTTTTCAGCATCAGAGTTTTCGTCCATTTTCCCTTTGAAATCTTACTTTCTTTTTTCCAATTCACGCACGATGACTTAATTTTTTTTGACAATTTTTATTTTTTTTTAATTTTTTTTTTTATGTTCTTGTTTTGACAAAACGTTGATAAGATAAGATAAGATAAGATATTTATTCACCAATCGTGGACCATTATACATGGTATACTTAAGAAATAAATTATTCCAAACCGTGCTCAAATGCCTAAGATAAAGCACAGTTGAGTTTGGGTTGTACCCATTTGAGCACGAGCGAGCGCAGCGAGCGAGTGCTCAAATGGATACAACCCAAACTCAACTGTGCTTTATCTGGGGCATTTGAGCACGGTTCGGAATAATTTATTTCTTTTCTAACACCCTTCATTGAGCGAGTTTTGCATAAATCATTTTTTTTTCATTGATTTTCATTATTATATTTATTACCTGACTTCCCCTTTGGTAGTTGACAATACCTCTTAAGCATTACGTCACGCGGTTACGTAGTTACAAGGTTCGATGACGAATATTCAAAATGGCGGATAACTTATGCGAATCAGCTGACGGTGTAAAATATAAATAAACGATGTATTAATATAAAAACTTAAATCCTGTGTTCATGAAAGAATTGCAAAACGTATGAAATTTGAAAGCCGCGATGGACTTTAATAAGGACAGATATAAAACAGCAAATAAGAATGTTAACCGACTTACTTTCTTTTTCGAACGTCAACAAAAACACGATGGCAACATGAAGTAAAACGAATGTATTTGAATGGTGTAACCTGTAGAGCAACTCATCAGGTAAAAAAAGTCAAAGAACTGCAATATGCTCATAGATCATTTTCTGTCTTAATAAATAAAATAATTTATTATGTAGATATATGAATGTTTCGGCCAATATTGTAAGCTAATCTAGCGTCCATAGTTACCAGGGGACGAAACTTTCGCAAATATGATTGGTTTCCCGTCGATAGCGCGCGACGAAGTTCCTGTGCTCAAATACCTTAGATAAAGCACGGCTAGAAATGTAAAGACAAATAAGGAACAACACGTGAAGGGGTGTTAGAAAATCACATAGTACATATTTTATCCTTACGATATCTTTACGTCAGACGTAATATCACGACGATTTCGCGCCAATTTGCCAAGTTCCTCTGTATTTAGTTTGGATAGGTTTCGGAATATGCGTTTTTCAAAGTGTTCCTTGCACCCAATCCGCATGATATTAACTTGTTTTAGAGTTTCATGAATACTGATTTTAAGTGTATAAAAGCAAGTATATTGAAATATACATGTATGTCTGCAAAATTTCATAAAGTCGGACGTCGGAAAGACGCTTTAAACGGTCAGTCTGGAAACTTTTTGACTGTATGAACACTGCAAATCTTATAGAAAAACTGAATTAAACGAAAAGGTCATGTGTGTGCAAGGAAAGCTGTAAATAGACATATGCACGACCGGGTTAACACACCACCAATACTCAGGTATGCCACAGTCACGAAGCACAACTTTCCCGAGGCACCAAAAGATGAGATGAGGCATAAATAATGACAAAACAAACGCCACATATGAAACCGCTGACACACAAACAAAGACGAACTGGAACAGAGGAACCTCATTGGAATTGTTAACTTTTTCCATAACGCGTTTATGTATTGGTCCAGGTGCGTTTTAGTATACAAACCGTGCCACGTCGAAGGCACGAACATCTTTAGCACCATGAAAATTTGTTTTAGACATTCGTAGTTCGAGCCTATGAGGGTTATTCATGGAGCCCGGTCAGAAAGCAGATGATGATAATTAAGTGATTTTTTTTTTATCTTCTATACAATAATGGTACGTTGATGTACTCATTAGAATCGCCTAGATGAGGCGATTCTAATGAGTTCATAACACATACAATTTCATGATAAAATAAGAAAATTTCCTTAAATTTTTGTTTTCTTGAGCTATCAGAAGCATTATGTAGGGACTCAAAAACGAGTTCGAATCATCCAACGTAAACGAGCCATCGATATTCGAGTCATCATGGTGTTACTGTATAGAAGCATTCAGAAGTGAAATATGATCGTAAATTCATGAGCAAATATTTGTAATAACTGGATTTTAACGTATTTTGTAAAGATACCGGGAAGATAGAATGGAGATTCTGAAATCAGATGAAATTGTTTGCAATTAAAACAGCGGCGTAACATTTCAAGTGTTTATTAGCACTAATACGGATTCGCTACTAACAGATTCATCTCATAACGGAAACTAATCAAACATGAATGCCACTGTAACCAAACGGTATTTGCCTTAAATATTTAAACCCTGTAATTCTTTACCATACTTGTCTTATTTTTTAACGATCCATTTTACTTTTTGGACATATGTCTAAAAACTGCTGAACTAGTGGCAAGCTGAACGTTCCCCGATGTCCGACCTCGGTCTATAATGAATTGCGCAAGATGATTTGCAGTTGTCCCGAATTACTTACTCCTTTCAAGAGGGCATACTTAAACTTAGTAGATTTTTCCGCCATGTCTGCTAAAGAGAGAAAACATTTGTGAGTTCATGTTTACATTCCAACTCAAGTTTCTTCTAAATAGGGATCTATTCTAAAAGAAAAATATATATGTATATTCTCCCAAATTTCTCCTTTTTTTCTCTGTATTTGCATACGACTGCTCTCATTTACATATGCTGTTATCAGTACACGTAGTTAATGGACAGTATTAAATTGCTTTCAACAACAATTAGAAAATGTCTGTGTACACTGATAAATTTTACATTAGCATATGCTTTAGAGAGTAGAAAATATTAAAATATTACGAACATGATTCAAACAGATCATACTTTTCGATAACAAAAAAAACCAAAAAAAAAAAAAAAAAAAAAAAAAAAAACAACAAAAAAAAAAACAAAGACCGAAACACACAGAACATCCCATCATTTCTAGGTAGAGCTGAAGAGTATGTTCCTTCTTTTTAGAGTAGACAACTTTTCAGAAGGGACTTGATGTGTTCGAAAGCAAACAGGAAGTCCCAGGGACCTGATGTGTTCGAAAGCAAACAGGAAGTACCAAAATGATTATCCCTTGTTCTAAATGGCGGAAAATCTACCCTTGTGTGTCCAGTTCCCTTAAAGAACAAATGACACTACTGAACAAGAGCTCCGCCAAGCGGGGCATTACGCCCATGGCAAGTAATAAGATGTAGCACATAAACTGGCTTCTGTATAATTCAGTGCTCCTGATATAAACTGTAAGTGGAATTACAAAAAAAAATTTAAAAAATTTCATTGGGGCATAGCTCTGCTGATATTTGTTGAACTGTAACCTTAGGGTCCAAGCTGGCCCAGAAATTAAGGGAGAAGTGACTTCTCCCTCCTGGGAAAATAGGGAGAAGTTCGCTGCATCTAGGGAGAAGTGCTTTCGGACGAAGGACACACGACACATGACTATATTACAAGCTCATATGAGTCTTTGGCTGATGTGTTTTTCCTATACTTCAATATCGGACCAAACAATAACAAAACAAAATTAAAAACAACCAAAAAAAAAAAAAAAAAAGAAATGCTGCAAGAATTATTTTTGTAAACCTTCAACTTGTTTTATACTGATTTTATTTTTGTTCTTCAAGGGAGCCAACTCAGAAGAGTATTAAAAAAAATCCAAAAAGAATTATGTTTTGATATTAGTCAGGCTTCTTAATTTTGTATCATTTAATAAATGTATTTATAAAGATTTAATAATGGCAACATTTCCTTGCAAATGTAATAAAAGAAGATGTTAAATAAATAAATAAATAACTTGCCAATATGGTCATAACTAGTTATTTGCAAAAATATACCTACTATAAAATAAAATTTGCACACTATTACCTCTAAACAATATGCTGCGATCAGTTTACAAAAACTTTTAAAGGGGCATAACTCTGCAAATATTTGGTGCACTGTAACCTCGAAATAATATGCGCTGCTCCACATCATTGTTTAACTATTTATGGTTTCAGCGTGATCAGATGTAAACTGTAGGAGGATTTAGCCGGAAACGAAAAATATATAGAAATTTCCAAAGGGGTTTAACTCTGCTAATATTTGGTGGGCTGTAACCTTGAAACAATATGCGCTGCTCCACATCATGATCCAACTACAAATCAAGTTTCAGCTTGATCGGATATAAACTGTAGGAATTCGCTGGAAACAAAAAGTTTACAGAAATTTTCAAAGGGGCATAACTCTGCCAATATTTGGTGCACTGTAACCTCGAAAGATTTATATGCTGCTCCACATAATCATGTAACTATTTATGAAGTTTCAGCTTGATCGGGTGTAAACTGTAGGAGGATTTTTCCAGAAACGAAAAATTAATAGAAATTTTCAAAGGGGTATAACTCTGCTTATTTGGTGGACTGTAACCTTGAAATAATATAAGCTGCTCCACATCATGGTCTAACTACAGCTTAAGTTTCAGCTTGATCAGATGTAAACTGTAAGAGGAGTTAGCCGGAAACCAAAAGTTTACAGAAATTTTCAAAGGGACATAACTCTGCTAATATTTCGTGTACTGTAACCTTGAAACAATATGCGCTGCTCCACATCATGGTCTAACTATAAATGACGTTTCAGATTGATCGAATGTAAAATGTAGGAGGAGTTAGCCAGAAACGAAAAAGTTAGAGAAATTTTCAAAAGGGGCATAACTCTGCAAACATTTGGTGGACTGTAACCGCGAAACGATATGCGCTGCACCACATCATGGTCTAACTATAAATAAAGTTTCATCGGATGTAAAATGTAGGAGGGTTTAGCCGGAAACGAAAAGTTTACAGAAATTTTCAAAGAGGCAGAACTCTGCTAATATTTGGTGGACTGTAACTTCGAAACAATATGCGCTGTTCCACACCATGGTCTAACTATAAATAAAGTTTCATCGGATGTAAAATGTAGGAGGGTTTAGCCGGAAACGAAAAGTTTACAGAAATTTTCAATGGGGCATAACTCTGCAAACATTTGGTGGACTGTAACCCCGAAATAATATGCGCTGCATCACATCAAGGTCTAACTATATATCAAGTTTCAGCATGATCGGATGCAAATTGTAGGAGGAGTTAGTTGGAAACGAAACTGTTTACGGACGGACGGACGGACGCCATACCCCGTAACATAATACGTCCCGTTTTACAAACGGGCGTATAATAATGCATAGCATTGTGGGCCAACAATTTTACGAATCTATAAATAGTAAAACAATTTACAGTGAGAGAAATTTAATACATATAACTATTGAATCGGTGAATCGGTAGGATGTTTTAACCTGTTTTCAACATCGACGTCATAACAATCTCTATTAATTTGAGCTATTTTAAATTTAGATAATTACAAGTAAACTAGTTCCTGTTTGTAAATGTTGTCTATCTTTGTAAGAAATGGCGATTTCAGGTGTATCAGTTAATTTAAACATGAACAGACAAACTTGGTAGATCAAAGCACTGGCAGCACTAGTGGATCGATTGCCTTTTGGTGTTGGATGGGAAAATGGTCCTGAACGGGGACTTAAGACTGTTCTATTTAACTCTTAACGTCTTGTAGTTTGAGCAAACAGTGCAGATTCTGATCAGACGCCGCATTCTGCGGCGTCTGATCTGGGTCTGCACTGATTATCAATGTCCCAGTCGAAGTTTTACAGATATCCTCTTTACACAGCATTTTGACGTAGCAGCTACAGAAATAGCTCGGCTATAAATAACGTTATCGTTACTTGGATTTCGTATAAACGCTATTTGCGTGACACTGTATTAACGTCATTCGTCAGCAATAGTCACATATACAACAGTAATGTAACTCACCTTCTTTAGTAAGTTTGAAAAAAAAAATCGACCCTAAAACTTTCAGTTTGTGAATTCGGTTCGGAGACAAAAGGTTGTGGCTTTCATATCGTAACAATTGGTTGCTCCGTCTTACGCGCGGTTTGATTTCATTGGTAAGCACGTGGACAACAAGGCAATTTTGGTGTATGCATATTTTGGGTCGATTGTAAACAATATCCCCCTTTGGCTACTTTACCTCTTCTCTCTTACCCAAAATACTGCATATCAAGTGAACCCAGTACCATGTTACTTAAATCATCTTGTCGGTTCGATAACGATTCGTTATACATTTCTGTAGAATACTAGTTGGGAGCTGCAACCTTTGAGATACTATCCAGTAGTCAAGTATTTGACAATAAATAAATAAATAATGATTGTGTAAAAAAAATGAAATAAACATTTTACTAAGTATTCTAAATGAACTGGAGCTAAGATTGTTTTGTTTGACCACAATTCTTTGCATTCACAAATTGTTTTTTGTTTCAAAATTGATCGCAAATTCACCAAGACGTAATAAGGAAATGTTGAACCGCTGATTGCAGAAGAAGATATTAATGGACGCACTTATCCACATTAAAGAAGCACTTAAGTTGTAAAACAAAGGTTCCATTTCTTTCATAATTAGTGACGTATCTGTGTAGCGACATTGTTTTTACGCTTAACACTCTGGGTAAAACTTTCAGCAGACGACATATCGAAATATGTTTTCTTATTTTTCCCCCAAAAAATTTGACATTTCATGCAAATTGTCTGCAATGGAAACAATCTGCATGAAATGCCATATCATGTTTTCTGGGAAAATTAGAAAATATCGCTTATTTGTTGTCTGCTGAATTTGCCCTGTGTTTGGTAAATGTTAAGATGTAGTTCATCTGTCCTGTTTAGGGTCATAACAATTACATCAAACGGTTTGAGAAATGTTTCCATGGTAACGTACATTACATATTGAAATAGCATTGTCGCCATGCAATGGGTTTTTTAACATCAATTTGAAAATACAAGCATGTAATATTGGCGTATGGCTCAGTTAAAGCGCATTTATTCCCGGATTATTACATTTGTTGTCACGAAAGACGTCCTAGTTTCGAATCCAAGCCGAATCACATGGGCCTGTGTAATAGTGGTATTTGATGCTCGTTAGCTTGACGCTCATCAACTGTGAATAATATGGATAATACGACATATAAATATGGTTGTAAATTTAATTGAGTTAGGCAGCACAAAAGAAGAGGGAGTGTTGAACACTATATGCCGCTTCCGCGATCGTTCGTGACAAGACGAACATAATGCGATATTACTAAAATGTTGACATGGGCGTTAACACACACACACACACACACACACACAGAGAGAGAGAGAGAGAGAGAGAGAGAGAGAGAGAGAGAGAGAGAGAGAGAGAGAGAGAGAGAGAGAGAGAGAGAATACGCACCAACATAAGACATGTGCTTTGAAAATATATTTAGCACTCTGGGTAAGATTTTCAGCATACGACGTATTGAACTATTTTTAATTAGAAAACTATAACCAATTTGTCGTCTGCTGAATAAGCCAAGAGAGTGGAAAAGTTAATGAAATGGGCTATGGAGCATTGATATGTCCACCCGGTGGAAAAACATCGATCGACGTGAACTAAGTGGTTCTCGCGCATACATAAGGCGACCCTCGTCTCACAAATCGGGTCAGAATATCACGACTTTCAGGCTTGGCTGCAAGAGAATCATACGTAGGGGTAGGCAAATGATAGTTTGACCCAGACGTGATGAAGTGAAGCCTAAGATAAGATGAGGAATTACTTAAATTTCTATTTATCTTCGTTATTTATGTTTCGTACGTACTTTTAGATGTTTTCCGGCTTGCTGTCAAAAGTTGGTTGACGGGTACCCACAAAATACTAAAAAACCGGTGTTACAGACAAACGGTGCTAAATGTGTCTTCGGCCATATATATAGCACCGGGCCCTTTTAATTTACGTTAACAAAATTTGTTGCAATGATTCTACATTTCTGTATATATAAGACATGGCAACAGATTAATAAATTTATCTTGAAATAACCTATTTTCTAACCTTTATCTTCATAGTAACAGATTATTATATGTACCATGAAATAACCCATTTTCTAACATTTTATCTTCGTTAGTATTCCACACTATCCTACTGCCATTTTAGCAGGTGACTATGAAAAAACACTAGAAAGCCCCCCCCCCCACCCCCTCCCCCCACACACATTTTTACCAAATTCTCAGTATATAAGACATGGCGACCAATTATTTTTAATAAATTTACCTTGAAATAGCCTATTTTCTAAAATCTTCGTTGGTATTGCTACGAGCCAGGCGTAACGAGAAAGAAATGAAAGTAAAACGAGCAACAAGCTTTAAATTATTAACAATATTTATTCACAAAAAATAAGACAAGATTCAAAACAAAATAATGTGAGTAAACAGTACCTTTCAAGGTTATGTCACTAAGTCCCTCAAACATAATCCACAAACAAATCCTTTGAATAACAGTTACTGATCCCACAATTTAAAGTTCCTGAATTCAGAATTTAAGTCCAGAATGAATAAAATATTAAAGTTATCCAGTATAGAATAATTTCCGATGAAAGTATACAAAAATGCCCATATGAAAATATTTTCTCCTTATATAATATCAAAGAACGTTCTAGAAAAAGAATTTACTACAGGCATCTCTTATTTTCCAGATCCAGTCAAGAAACTTCTAAATATTCTATGACATGCCAGAAATAACTCAGTCTAGAATCAGGGACATAAACAACATGTTATTGCAAACATGTTGTTATTGTAAACAGGTTGTTCCAGAAAGTTATTTTTGGAAACATAGTAAATAAAGCTATTTATGAAAACATAGTAAACATGATGTTTAAAAACACCCTATATATAACAGTATTCCACACTATTCTAGTGACATTTTAGCTCCTGACTGTCGAAAAAGCACTAAAAAAATCACATGCTTTTTTCCCATATTGTGTTGATGTAAATTAATTGGTCCCGTCGCTTATATAGGGTAAGCCAAAACAAAACAAAAAAAAAACAAAAAAAAAAAAAAAGAACAGTGTGGAATACTAACGATGGAAAAATACAGGAAACAGATATATATATATATATTCCACATTGTCCTATGGACTACTGTAATCCACCCTATTCTACTGTTTTATTGAACAAGGCTTTGCTTGAAATAGTGTGGAATAACTTGGATAGTAAGAGTGTGGAATACTAACGGACATAGAAACTCCATTTATTTTTTATAGTATAGAGCAAAAAATCTTGGAAAAAAATTCCCTCTATATAAATCACGTGAAAAAAATTTGTTTTCATCCCTATATAGGGACGAAGTTTTTTTTCCACCATGTATTCCAAGTGTTTTTTTTTTGTACTAGGCTAATAAAAATTTATGGGTTTTCCAAGTGTCTTTCTGTTTTGTACCAAAAAATCACATGGTTAATATGGAGGAAAAAAAAAGAAACTTTTGTCCCTATATTGGGACGAAACTACAATTTTACATGGTTTATATGGAGGAAAACTTTTTTCCAAGACTTTTTGCGCTATACTGACAAAACTCAAAGGAGTTTCTATCTCCGTTAGTATTCCACACTGTCCTATGGACTAATGTATTCCACCCTATTCTGCTGTTTTTTTTTTTCTTTGTTGTTGTTTTTTTTTTTTTAATTATTATTATTATTATTGAACAAGGCTTTGCCTGTAATAGTATGGAATTACTTGGATAGTAACAGCGTGGAAAACTAACGAAGATAGAAACTCCATTGATTTTTGATAGTATAGGGCAAAGCATCATGGGAAACAAAATTCCTAACCATGTAAAAAATTTTAGTTTTAGTTTTTTCGACGAAAATTTTTTTTCCACCATGTATTCCATGTGCTTTTTTTTTGTACCAGGCTAATAAAAATTCATGGGTTTTCTAAGTGAATTTCTGTTTTGTACAAAAAAAAAAAATCACATGGAGAAAAAAGAAAATTTCGTCCCTATATAGTTACGAAACTACAAATTTTATATGGTTTGTATGGAGGAAAACTTTTTTCCAAGGTTTTTTTGCGCTGTACTAACAAAAATCAAAGGAGTTTCTATCTTCGTTAGTATTCCACCCTGTCAAATGGATTACTGTATTCCAGCCTATCCTACTGTTTTATTGAACAAGGCCTTGCTTCTAATAGTGTGGAAAAACTTGGATAGTAACAGTGTGGAATACTAACGAAGATAGAAACTCCATTGATGTTTGTTTTGTACAAAAAGAAATTACATGGTTTATATAGAGAAAAAAAGAAAATTTCGTCCCTATATAGGGCCGTAACTACAATTTGTTACCTGGTTTATATGAAGGAAAACTTTTTTCCAAGATTTATTCCCTATACTAACAAAAATCAAAGGAGTTTCTATCTTCGTTAGTATTCCACACTGTCCTATGGACTACTGTATTCCACCCTATTCTACTGTTTTTTATTGAACAAAGCTTTGCTTGTAATAGTGTGAAATAACTTGGATGGTAACAGTGTGGAATACTTACGAAGACAGAAACTCCATTGATTTTTTATATTATAGGGCAAAAAAAATCTTGGAAAAAATTTCCTCCATATAAACCCATGTAAAAAAAACTTTAGTTTCGTCCCTATATAGGGACGAATGTTTTTTTCGACCATGTATTCCAAGTTTGTATTTTTTTTTTTGGACCAGGCTAATAAAAATACATGGGTTTTTCAAGTGTCTTTCTATTTTGTACAAAAACAAAATCACATGGTTTGTATGCAGAAAAAAAAGAAAACTTCGTCCCTATATAGAGACGAAACTACAATTTTTTACATGGTTTATATGGAGGAAATTTTTTCCAAGAATTTTTGCGCTATACTAACAAAAATCAAAAGAGTTTCTATCTTCGTTATTATTCCACACTGTCCTATGGACAATATTCCAGCCTATTCTACTGTTTTTTATTGAAAAAGGCCTTGTTTGTAGTCGTGAGGAAAAACTTGGATAGTAACAGTGTGGAATACAAACGAAGCTAGAAACTCCATTGATTTTTGATATTATTGGGCAAAAAATCTTGGAAAAATATTTTCCTCCATATAAATCATCTAAAAAATTTTAATTTCGTATTCCAATTTTATTTTATTTTATTTATTTTTTTTTTGTATTAGGCTAATTAGAATTCATGGGTTTTTCAAGAATCTTTCTGTTTTGTACAAAAAAAAATCACATGATTTATATGGAGAAAAAAGAAAATTTCGTACCTTTATAGGAACGAAACTACAATTTTACATGGTTTATATGGAGGAAAACTTTTTTCCAAGATTTTCCCCGCTATACTAACAAAAATCAAAGAGTTTCTATCTTCGTTAGTATTCCACACTGTCCTATGGACTACTGTATTCCAGCCTATTCTACAGCTTTATTGAACAAGGCTTTGCTTGTAATAGTGTGAAATAACTTGGATAGTAACAGTGTGGAATACTAACGGGGATAGAAACTCCATTGATTTTTGATAGTATAGGGCAAAAAATATTGGAAAATAATTTTCCTCCATATAAACCATGTTAAAATTTTAGTTTCGTCCCTATAGGGACGAAATTTTATTTTCCATAAAAATTCATGGGTTATCCAAGTGTCTTCTTGTTTTGTACAAAAAAATCACATGGTTTATATGGAGAAAAAAAGAAAATTTCGTCCTTATATAGAGACGAAACTACAATTTTTATATGGTTTATATGCAGGAAATTTTTTCCAAGATGTTCTGTGCTATACTTACAAAAATCAAAAGAGTTTCTATCTTCGTTAGTATTCTACACTGTCCCATGGACCACTGTATTCCAGCCTATTCTACTGATTTTTATTGAACAAGGCCTTGCCCATAATAGTGTGGAATAAATTGGATAGTAACAGTGTGGAATACTAACGAAGATAGAAAAGCCATTGATTTTGATAGTTTAGCAAAAAATCTTGGAAAAACATTTCTTCCATATAAACCATGTAAAAAAAAATAATTTCGATTTTTTTTTCCACCATGTATTCCAAGTTTGTTTCTTTTCTTTTTTTTTTTGGTACCAGGTTAATAAAAATTCATGGGTTTTCCAAGTGTCTTTCTGTTCTGTACAAAATAATCACATGGCTATATCGGGACGAAACTACAATTTTTTACATGGTTTTTATAGAGGAAACATTTTTCCATGTTTTTTTTGCGCTATACTAACAAAAATCAAAGGAGTTTTTTTTCTGTCTTCGTTAGTATTCCACACTTCCCTATGGACTACTGTATTCCAGCCTATTCTACTGTTTTTTTTATTGAACACGGCTTTGCTTGTAATAGTGTGGAATAACTTGGATAGTAACAGTGTGGAATACTAACGAGGATAGAAACTCCATTGATTTTTGATAGTATAAGGCAAAACATCTTGGAAAAAAATTCCTCCATATAAACTATGTAAAAAATGTAGTGTCGCCCCTATATATGGACGATTTTTTTCCACCATGTGTTCCAAGTGCTTTTTTTTGTACCAGGCTAATAAAAATTCAAGGGTTTTCCAAGTGTCTTTCTGTTGTGTACAAGAGGCCCATGGGCCACAACGCTCACCTGAGTTAACTACTGTAAGTTAATCAGGTCATTTACTCATCATTCCCTATTAGCCCTTCAAGTTTCAAGGCAATGGCTTAAACAGTTTTTGAGATATCTTGCTTACAAGGTTAAAATGCTGAAATTTTCAAAGGGTCATAAGTAAAACCAGTTTAAACCCCAGGGGCTTGATTGGCAGGATTTATGTAGGGGACCACTTAACATTGCTACATAATAAATACATAAGTTGTGCGACTGATGGTTTCAGAGAAGAAGATCTTTTTTCCCATTATAAGTCTGTGGGAGTAAATGACCCCCGGGGCATGGCACATTTGGACCCCAGGGGCATGGACGGCATGATTTATGTAGGGGACAACTAAACATTGCTACATAGTAAATATATGAGCTGTGGACCTCCTGGTTTCAGAGAAGAAGATATTTTTAAGGTTTTCCCATTATAAGTCTATGAGAGCTAATGATCCCCGGGGTATGGCCATTTAGAGCCCAGGGGCATCATTGGCAGGATTTATGTAGGGGACCACTAAACATTACTACATACTAAATATTTAAGCTGTGGGCCTCATAATTTCAGAGAAACAGATTCTTTTAATTTTTTTTTTCACTAAGAGTCCATGAGAAGTGGCAAGATTGGAGCCCAGGGACATGATTGGAAGAATTAATGCAGAAGACCACCAAACATTGCTACATACTAAATTCTGTTGGCTCTTGGCCTCATGGTTTCAGAGAAGAAGCTTTTTGAAGGTTCTTTAGCTACACTGTTCTATATAAAAATATGACCACTGGGGTGTGGCCAGTTCGGACCCCAGGGGCTTGACTGGCAGGATTTTAGTAGGGGACCACTACACATTGCTACATACTAAATATATAAGCTTTGGGCCTCAAGGCTTCAGAGAAGAAGAATTTTTAGTTTTTTTCCCATTTTAAGTGTATTGGAGCTAATGACCCCGGGGGACGGCCAATATGGATCCCAGGGTTGGCAGGATTTATGTAGGAGGCCACCAAACATTGCTACATATTTAATCTGTTAGCTCTGGGACTCATGGTTTCAGAAAAGAAGATTTTTGAATGTCCTTCAGCTATATAGCTCTATATAAACTTATTAGTCCCTAGGGTTTGGCAAGTTTGGAGCCCAGGGGCTTGATTAGCAGCATTAATGTAGGGAATCACTAAATATTGCTATACACTAAATATATAAGCTGTGGGCCTCAAGGTTTCAGAGAAGAAGATTTTTTAGTTTTTGTCCATTATAAGTATATGGGAGCTAATGACCCCTTGGCGTGGCTAGTTTAGACCCCAGGGGCTAGATTGGCAGGATTTATGTAGGGGACCACTAAACATTGCTACACGTAAATATATAAACTGTGGGCCTCATGATTTCAGAGAAGATTTTTTTTAAGTTTTTCCCATTATAAGTCTATGGGAGCTAATGACCCCCGGAGCGTGGCCGGATTGGACCAAAGGGACTTGATTGGCAGGATTTATGTAGTAGACCACTCATACTTAATCTGTTAGCTATGGCCGGATTGGACCCAAGGGACTTGATTGAAGGTTCTTTAGCTATATAGCTCACACTAAATATATAAGCTCTAGGCCTCATGGTTTCAGAGAAGAAGATTTTTTAAAGTTTTTACCTATTATAACTCTATGGCCGGATTGGACCCAAGGAACTTGATTGGCAGGATTTATGTAGTAGACCACTCATACTTAATCTGTTAGCTCTCTGCCTCATGGCTTCAGAGAAGACGATTTTTGAAGGTTCTTTAGCTATATAGCTCACACTAAATATATAAGCTCTAGGCCTCATTGTTTCAGAGAAGAACATTTTTTTAAGTTTTTCCCATTATAACTCTATGGGAGCTAATGACGCCCAGGATGTAGCTAATTTGGACCCCAGGGCCATGGTTGGCATGATTTATGTAGGAGACCACTAAACATCGCTTCCTACTTAATTTTTAGATCTCTACCTCATGGCTTCAGAGAAGAAGATTTTTGATGGTCCTTTAGCTATATAGCTCTATATATACATATGACCCCACCTGGGGTGTGGCCAGTTTGGACCCCAGGGGCTTGTTTGGTAGGTTTCCTGTAGTGGACCACTACACATTGCTACATACTAAATATATAAGCTCTGGGCCTCATGGTTTCAGAGAAGAAGATTTTTTAAGTTTTTCCCATTATAACTCTATGGGAGCTAATGACGCCCAGGGTGTGGCCAATTTGGACCCCAGAGGCATGGTTGGCAGGATTAATGTAGGTAACCACTAAACATCACTTCATACTTAATCTATTAGCTCTCGGCCTCATGGTTTCAGAGAAGAAGATTTTTGAAGGTTCGTTATTGCTACACATTGCTACATACTAAATATATAAGCTCTGGGCCACATGGTTTCAGAGAAGACGATTTTTTTATAAGTTTATGGGAGCTAATGAGCCCCGGAATGTGGCCAGTTTGGATCCCAGGGGCTTGATTGGCAGGAGTTATGTAGGGGACCCCTAAACATTGCTACATACTAAATATGTAAGGTCTGGGCCTCAAGATTTCAGAGAAGAAGATTTTTTTAAGTTTTTCCTATTATAAGTCTATTGGAGTTAATGACTCCCGGGGCGTGGCCAGTTTGGGCCCCAGGGGCTTAATTGGCAGGATTTATGTTTGCTACATACTAAATATGCCATGTGGGCCTCATGGTTTCAGAGAAGAAGATTTTTTTTTCCATTATAAGTCTATGGGTGCTAATGACCCCCGGGGCGTGCGGCCAGTTTGGACCCCAAGGGCTTGATTGGCAGAATTTATGTAGGCGACCACTAAATATTGCTACATACTAAATATATAAGCTCTAGACCTGACGGTTTCAGAGAAGAAGATTTTTTTTAAGTTTTTCCCATTATAAGTCTATGGGAGTTCACGACCCCCTGTGGCGTGGCCAGTTTGGACCCCTTGGGCTTGATTGGCAGGATTTATGTAGGGGACAACTAAACATTGCTACATACAAAATATATAAGCTTTGGGCCTCATGGTTTCAGAGAAGAAGATTTTTTAAAGTTTTTTTCCCATTATAAGTCTATGGGTGCTATATATCGGCATGGCGGCCATCTTGATTTACGGACCGTGACCATTTTTACAAATTTTCAATCCCCCTTTAATATAAGGCTCCACATAAAGTTTGAATAACTTCGTTCCAGGGGTTTCAGAGAAGTCGTTCAAAGGTTTGAACGAACGGACGGACATACTGACGGACGAGGGACGACGGACGGAAAGTGATCACAATAGCTCATGCTGAGCCGTCGGTTCAGGTGAGCTAAAAAAATCACTTGGTTTATATGGAGAAAAAAGAAAATTTCATTCCTATATAGGGACGAAACTATAATTTTTGTACATGGTTTATATGGAGGAAAACATTTTTCCAAGATTTTTTGTGCTATACTAACAAAAATCAAAGGAGTTTCTCTCTTCGTTAGTATTCCACACTGTCCTATGGACTACTGTATTCCACCATATTCTACTGTTTTTATTGAACAAGGCTTAGCTTGTAATAGTGTTGAATAACTTAGATAGTAACAGTGTGGAAGACTAACGAAGATAGAAACTCTTGATTTTTGATAGTATAGGGCAAAAAATCTTGGAAAAAAAGTCCTTCGAAATTATTTTTACACCATGTATTCCAAGCGTTTTTTTTTTTTTTTTTTTTTTTTGGACCAGGCTAATAAAGATTTATAGGTTTTCCAAGTGTCTTTCTGTTTTGTACCAAGCTTAAAAAAATGTAAAATGTCAAGTAGAGAATTTGATGAATTTGTGAAATGTCCAAATTTCAAATTTGGTGAAATTGTGAATTGTTTTAATGTCAAATAGAGAATTTGGTGAATATGTGAATTCCTCAACGTCATATATTTAATAAAAAGAAAGTGTGCTTTTGGCCCTTTTTGCCTATATATACAGAACGAAGTGGATATATATATATATACTGAAAGGAAAAAGAAACGCTGGGTAAACTTTATTCCTAAATTTCATTCAAGTTTGAAAACATTTGTTAAATATTTTACTATGATTACAAAACGGTACATGTATGAAACAAAAGTTCCAAATTTCATTGGTTTGTGATCAACAAGTCTCGAGTTATTGAAGTTCATTGGTAGCTACCCCCCAAATCTCGAAATCAAAATCAAACTGTAAATCAATATCGGGTGTGCCCCCCTCTTGCTGCCGTTGCTGTCCTAGTTCTCCTTTGGATAGAGATAACCAAAGCTAGGTTCACTCTCTATCGAGCAGATGGTCGCCGTCGTGTGTACCGACGTCGCGGAGAACGCTTTGCCGACGCCTGTGTTGTCGAACGGGATCGGTTTGGGGGTGGCTCCGTTATGGTCTGGGGAGGCATTGCTCACGGGATAAAATCACATTTGATTATTGTTGCGGGCAATATGACCGCAGTAAGGTATAGGGATAAGATCTTGCGTCCTGTTGCAGTCCCGCTTGTGCAACAACGTAATCTGATTCTGCAGCAGGACAATGCCCGACCACATGTTGCCCGAGTTTGTCAGGATTTCCTGGCAAACAATAACATCGCATCACTAGCATGGCCACCGTACAGTCCAGATTTGACTCCAATAGAGCACATGTGGGATGAGCTGGACAGAAGGGTTAGGAAGCACCGAAATCTCCCCGCAACTCTCGCACAACTAAGGAATGCGTTGATCGATGAATGGAATAATATCCCGATGCAAACTGTCAATGCTTTAGTTAACTCTATCCAAAGGAGAATTAGGGAAGCAACGGCAGCAAGAGGGGAGGCACACCCGATATCGATATTCAGTTTGATTTTGATTTCAAGATTTGGGGGGTAGCTACCAATGAACTTCAATCACTCGTGACTTGTTGATCACAAACCAATGAAATTTGGAACTTTTGTTCCATACATGTACCGTTTTGTAATCATAGTAAACTATTCAACAAACTTTTTCAAACTTGAATGAAATTTAGGAATAAAGTTTACCCTGCGTTTCTTTTTCCTTTCAGTATATATATAAAAGGGCCAAAAATCACATATTCTTTTTACCAAATCGCGTTGACGTGAATTAATTCGTTCTGTCCACTTCGTTCTGTCCACTTTATAGAGAGAACAAAAAAAGATGAGACAGTGTGGAATACTAACGATGGAAAAAAATCCAGATAAATAATTTAAAGAGGCCAAAAATCACACATTTTGTACCAAATTCTGTTATGAAATTTAAGGAATTGGGCGATTCACAAATTCACTAAATTCTCTGCTTGACATTTGGACATTTCACAAATTTTCTACACGACATTTGGACATTTCACAAATTTATCAAAATCTACTTGAAATTTGGATATGTTTACAGCCTAGTAGAAACAGAATAACACTTGGAAATCCCCTGATTTTTTATAGCCTGGTCGAAATAAAAGACACTTGGAAAAAAAATCTCTCCCTATAGAGCGACGCGACCACAACTTTTTCACATGGTGTATATGTATCTTTTTTTTTTCTAAGAAACAAAAAATGCCTTTACTGGTATATTAAATGGAGTTTGTATCTTTGTTAGTATTCATGACATTTGGACATTTTACAAATTTATCAAATTCTCTAATTGACATTTGAACATTTCACAAATTCATAAATTCTCTGACATTTGGACATTTCACAAAATTATCAAATTCTCTACTTGACATTTTAACATTTCACAAATTCTCTAACATTTGGACATTTTACAAAATTATCAAATTCTCTACTTGACATTTGGATATTTTAACAGCCGAGTAGAGACAGAATAACACTTGGAAAACTTCTGAATTTTTATAGCCTGGTCGAAAAGAAAAGACACTTGGAATACTATTGGGAAAAAAAATTCTCTCCCTATATAGCGACGCGACCACATTTTTTTACATGGTGTATATGTTTCCTTCTTTTTTTTTCTAAGAAAAAATGTCTTTACTGATAAAAAAACGTTTTTTTTTTTGTGTGTTTTTTTTTTACCTTTATTTGTTTTACTTTTTCTCGATTTTTTCCATCATTAGTGTTCCTCACTGTTTCATTTTTTTTTATTTATTTATTTTTATTTTTTTGATGTACCTATAGAGTATACGAGGGTCCTGCAAAACGTTTTGTCACTGGGTTCGGATTGCTTCAGTGCTACGTTTTATCAGCAAACCTTCAAAGTAACACTGGAACATAGTTTTGTAACCTTTTTACCCAGTCGCGAAAAGCAGATAAATAGTCTTCTTTTGGTATCTGTTGGAGACGGATAAATAGCGCTACCAAGAGAACTTCTAGACGTATACTTATTTCCAGAAAGCATTTTCTTCAGCCTTGGAAATAAAAAGAAGTCATAGGGACTCAGGTCAGGTGAATAAAGTGGATGGTTTAAAACTTTCACCTTTTCAGAAGCCAAAAAAGACTTAACAACCTCACACTTATGAGAGGGGGCGTTGTCATATAAAAGGTGGACTCCTGACCATCCTTTGCTTGGTCGTTTCTTATTGTAACAAGTAAATTGGTCAGTATATATGACTGCATCTATTTCAATTTGAAATAACTCGGTCAGTTGGCAAGCAATTTGCACGAAATGAACGGGTATCGTTAGCTATTCAACACACCATTCAAGTGCAGTGAAGCATTTTAAAATATACCTGGAATAAAACTTAGGAAGCCTATTAGTGACAAAACTTTCTGCAGGACCCTCGTAGAGGCTGCGGTATGAATAAATTCATGTCAAGAGGATTTGGTTAAAAATGTGATGTTTGGCTCCTTATGATTTTTTTTCTGGGACTTTTGTATTCCCACACTGTTTGAAATATAGGGAGGAAGATGCATTAAAAAAAACAACTTTATATGGAAGACATAGCATGGTGCTAAAATAACATATGTAGAGATATACGGAAACACTGCAACAATTTTTTATCGGGTGCTCCATTCTATTCTGTTCTATTCTAATAGTAGGGTGCTGGGTTTTACCCATATCTCGTAGGATACCTGATTTTAGTAATTAGGGCATAGAAAATGTCGATGAACCACTTAGTTCATGTCGATCGATATTTTGTCCCTTGCTCATAATTCTACTAACGGGGCTATCAGCTCCCCAGTATAGATGTGCAACATGTATTGAGCGGGTTCCTATCATCTGATTGGCTGCTGACTGAGACTTTAACAGGAATACAATCTAATCCTCTTAGAGTAACTGGTATTTCACCTCTGCAGTACTTCATTAAATGTTTCCAGAAATAACAATAGCACATGCCAGTTGCACAATCAAAGAAAAAAAATCAACGGACGACATTTTGAAATCTCCTTTTTGATTTGTTCCAGAAAACAGGGTTTGACGTTAGCATGGAATGTCAAACCTTAATTTCTGGAAAAAAAAAAATCATCAAATTGTTGTCTGTTGAATTTGCCATGAGCGTGGTAAAGGTTACACTTGAAACCATTTCTTAATCTGATAATTTGGAGCAAGAGCTATTTATACCCATTAATGCCAATCACTGCTGAAGCCAGCTAGCCAATAATATGGGTTTTTCCGCCTGTAAGTCGTTTCGAGGGTCATAGCCCCGTTAGTAAAATTATAAGCCTCTGGTCATCCACATGTAAACATGTGATATGGACCACAACGTCTGAAAACGCACCTTTGTACATGTGCGCCCAGCGAAAAATCAGATTTTCCTGTGCTTTCGCATCATCTGATCAAAATCTTTACTGTGAGCATTTTAGATAGACAAGGAGCAAAGTTTCTTCGTGCATACAACGAAGACGCCAATCAAATTGTGCGAATTTGCAGTCAGATCTTAATCATCGCTGGGCGCAGATGTCGAAGGTACGTTTTCTAACGTTGGGGGCTTATTTCAAAGTTATTACTTTATTCGAGCTCATTTAAAGCTACTCCAGAAGTAAAATGCTATTTTGAAACAAACCCCGTGCTAAAGAAAACAGATAAACAGAAATACGATAGAGGTGTTGTCTTATTTTGTCATTATTTCTAAATGAGCCGCTTCACGTAGGCGGTTTGTGGTCTGCACCGATCAATCTTCATTTTCAAAAACACTTTTAATTTGCTTTTTCTCAGTCTTTGGCAACTTTCGCACTTTCATGCCGATTGCAAAGGTCGAAACCAGTCTGCGTTAACATGCCAGTGTACGATGTAAAATATACGGATTTAGCCTTATCTCTCTAAATAAACCATTTTCATCCATATGAGTGTTATCTTACTGATATCTCTACAATTACGCATTGTGGTTACTAATAAGAAGTGTCTCTTAGCGCTTCTATGAGTACCGACAATGTTACGACAGAAGTATGCAATAAAGCGTTGCTAGGAGCTACTCTAAAGGAAACGAATTCGTGTCCCTTGTCAGAAAATAAAACAAACAGGAAATAAAAACCTTTGAAAAAAAACAAAAAACAAAAAACAAAAAACAACAACAAAAAAACAATCAAGTATATACAATTCCCTTAGTTACTACAGAAATTGTTACCTTTTCAGGGTGGTAACAGTCACAATATGTTCCCTTCTTAAAAAGGGATCAACTCTAAAAGGACAGAATTTGCTCCCTTGTTCAGAAGGGGAGCAACATTTCCTTTTAGATTATCTTTAGAGCAAACCCCTTTTCAGGCGAGCGAATTACTTCCTTTAAGGGTAGACCCCTTTACAGATGGGGTGTACTGTGTAGAAAAGCAAACAGGAAGTCACAAGAATTGTTTCCCTTGTAAGAATGGCAACCAAATAAGCCAGCGCACGAAAAAAACTACGATAAGACTTTTTCGACCAGCAAAGACTCTGATCAGCCTGCGTACCCGCGCAGTCTGATCAGAATGTTCGCTGATCGCATGTACCTTCTACAGCCTCCAGGCTATTCATAGAGGGATAAACGAGACCCTTGCTATAATTGGTGGATGTACCAACGGATGAACGGCCACCGGAATAACATAAGCGGTTCAAGAGGTCTCCTGTTGCAGAACACTTCTGTTCACCAGAACATGATTTCTTTAACCACGCCTCGCTTTGTTGCTTAGATCATAACCCGGAGTGGACAGATCGAACCAGGAAAGCTCGGTGAGAGCTACTGGATTCGACGTCTTAGCGCTCTATGGCCATAATGTATCAACAAAGGCGACCAGTAGAGGCAATCACCGTTCCTTAGTCAGGGCATGCGACAGCTTATGTGGAACGTTTTGTTCATGTAATATTCTGGAATCACTGCATAAGTTGGGCCCATTCGCCTTAAGTATTGGTGAGAAACACACAGTTTGGCGTATTATCCCTTACGGTTTATGCCGTATTGTATACATTGCGTATATATAGGCACAGTGGTGTTGACAGGAAAGATAAGCTTTTACTTTTTGTACGTTGTGTTTATATTAATATTAATAAGAAAGTTGAGCTTTTTTTCCTCCCTTTTTGTACGATGTGCTTTTTGCGCAATATATGCATTTCAAATATATATCCACACTCAGAAATCAAGTCGCAGCGGGCTAGACAACATGTTCCCGAAAAGGGCATGATCTATTTTCCAACTAATTCAACTCATATAACTTATGTTTGTAAATTTTACCTTTTTGAGAGTTACGATTCTCGTATTCTAACATTAGAGTCCCATATTGTATTTGACAGAAATTGCGAGATAAGGAATAATTCCTGAAACAACTGTTTATATATCTATAATTGTAAAAAGAAAGTAGACAATTTTTATTACAGAGTGCACGGCAATTAGTGTAGAATTATATCGAGTACATGCATAATATTTGTTGTACACGATATGTGAAGTAAAAAGCCGGATTTCGCATTTCTTCACTGGTTATACCTGGTAGTTTTGAACTATTTTATTCAAGGTGAATAACTCTGTTTTTTTTTTCTTTTGAAATAGTAAATATTTGTCTGTGAAAAAAAAAAAGTTCTAGAAGAAACGTGTAGCTAGTCTAGGGAGCCATATCACAGCTTATGAATATAGCGTAGACGCAGAACAGACCTGCGTAATTCATGACAACATTAATCTTTTCCAATTTAAATTATACATTGGTTGTTAAACTAAACAGAGAACTTGCGGGAAACAAGAAATGACTTTATAAATGTAATTGTTAACGTCCTTACAAATAACTGTTTACCTGAATTGACATAAAAATCATGCTCGGAATGGCAAATTATCACTGATCAACATTTAAAATATTTATGAAGCAACACTATTTTCAGTTTGCCACAATATTACAGTATTAAAATTGCAGTTGTAAAAGTTCTGCAAGCAAGATTGGTTGTTATCAATAGGTCTGGATTTTATAAAGTATAATGTATCTTAATTACCTCCCTTAAAACACAGAGTTTTCAGAAAGATCATTTGAAGTGAAAATACTGTTTCTTCGAAGTAATCATAGTAACAAGTAAAATTGACTTATAGTTTATTCAATTTTCTATATTTGAAAGTAATATCACTTTCTGGTGACACTGAGTTTTAATTTTGTGAAAAGTCAGAGAACATTATATTCTCAATACTTTTTTTTTTAAATTAGTTCTGTACAAGAGCTGTGTTCTTTTGGCGATCATGAGAGTGGGCTGGGTGGTCTAGTGGTTAACGAACTCGACTTTCAAGCGGGATATCATGGATTCGAATCCCGCTCGGGTGGAGACAATTTTCAGACCATTATAACGCCTAACTCATACTCGACGTGCCCTGGGTTGAGTATAAAGTGGACAGGGCGGCGCTAGGTGACAGATAGCGGCACCAAGTGTGCATGGATGATCCATGAAAGCAAGTACAAATACATGTACATCATAGCAAACGCCGCTGCCTCTATGTGCCTCGGGTGCCTGGTAGTGTTAAAAATCCGCATAACAAAAACAACGATTATGAGACTGCTTTCTTTAAAGGGAGTGAACTCAGTAACTTCTAAAATGGTACCACGTATTACAGTGTACCGCAAGGAGTTATCTTGCCGAAAAATTGTCTTGTATTCTCTTTTTGACTAAATACTGGTTTGTACTAGAGGATATGGTCAAAGTGTCACCTTTTTCATCTCTGTATTAAGAAATTGTTTTCATAGGCATTTTCTTTTAAGTTCTCCAGAATTAAGACTAGCTTTAGAACTAGTGGGAAATATATACTTTCTCCCGTCCATCCAGCTTTATTAACTCACCTGAGCACGAAGTGCTCATGGTGAGTTATTGTGGGCAGTCAATGTCCGTCGTGCGTCGTCCGTCGTGCGGCGTCAACAATTGCTTTTACTCCTCCTACACACCTGGGCCAATTGACATGGTAGGAAGCATCGGGGGGACTTGTAGATCAAAAATAGCTAAAATCGTGCCGATCGGAAATCCAAGATGGCCGTCATGGCCGCCATCTTGAAAATCTATTTTTCGCTTCTTCTCCTGAACCGAAAGGCCAATGGACTCCAAACTTGCTAGGAAGCATCGGGGTGACTTGTAGATCAAAAATACCTAAAATTGGAAATCGGAAATCCAAGAAGGCCGCCATGGCAGCCATCTTGAAAATCTATTTTTCGCTTCTTCTCCTGAACCGAAAGGCGAATCGACTCCAAACTTGCTAGGAAGCATCGCGGTGACTTGTAAATAAAAAATAGCTAAAATCGTGCCGATCGGAACTCCAAGATGGCCGCCATGGCCGCCATTCTGAAAATCTATTTTTCGCTTCTTCACCTGAACCGAAAGGCCACTTGACTCCAAACTTGCTAGGAAGCATCGGGGTGACTTGTAGATCAAAAATAGCTAAAATCATGCCAATCGAAAATCTAAGATGGCCGCCACGACGGCCATCTTGAAAATCTATTTTTCGCTTCTTCTCCTAAACCCAAAAGCAAATTGACTCCAGACATGGTAGGAAGCATTGGGGTGACTTACAGATAAAAAAATAGCTTAAATCGTTCCGATAAAGTTGGCCGCCATGGCAGGCATCTTGAAAATCTATTTTTCGCTTCTTCTCCTGAACCGAAAGGCCAATTGACTCCAAACTTGCTAAGAAGCATCGGGGTGACTTGTAGATAAAAAAATAACAAAAATCATGCCGATCATAAATCCAAGATATCCCGCCATGGCGGCCATCTTGAAAATCTATTTTTCGCTTCTTCTCCTAACTCCAAATGTCAACTGACTCGAAACTTGGTAGGAAGCATCACGGTGACTTATAGATCAAAAGTAGCTAAAATCGTTCCAATCGGAAATCCAAGATGGCCGCCATAGCGGCCATCTTGAAAATCTATTTTTCGCTTCTTCTCCTGAGCCGAAAGGCTAATTGACTCCAAACTTGGTAGGAAGCATCAGGGTGACTTGTAGATCAAAAATAGCTAAAATCATGCTGATAGGAAATCCAAGATGGCCGCCATGGTCTTGAAAATCCTTTTTTCGCCCCTTTTACCTAAACCCAAAAGCCAATTGACTTGAAACTTGGTAGGGTGCATCGGGGTGACTTATAGATTAAAAATAGCTAAGATCGTTTCGATTGGATATCCAAGATGGCATAGCGGCCATCTTGAAAATCTATTTTTCACTTCTCCTTAACCTAAAGGCTTATTGACTTTAAACTAGATAGGAAGCATCAGGGTGACCTGTAGATAAAAAAAAACTAAAATCATCCCTATCAGAAATCCAAGATGGCCGCCATGACAGCCATCTTTAAAATCTATTTTTCGCTTCTTCTCCTGAACTGAAAGGCCATTTGACATGGAAACTTGGTAGGAAGCATTCGGGTGCCTTGTAGATCTAAAATAGCTTAAATTGTTTGGATCGGAAGTCCAAAATGGCCGTCATCTTTTTTTTCGCTTATTTTCCTGAACCAAAGGGCCAGTTGATTTGAAAATTGGTAGGAAGCATCGGGATGACTTGTTGATATAAAGATAGCTAAAATCGTTCCGATCGGAAATCCAAGATGGCGGCCATCTTGAAAATCTATTTTTTCCTTCTGCTTCTGAACTGAAAGGCAAACTGACTCGAAACGTGGTAGGAAGCATCGGGGCGGCTATGGCGGTCATCTTGTAAATCCGTTTTGAACTTTTTCTCCTGAACCGAAAGGGCAATTGACTCAAAGTTCATTGGAAGTATCGAGGTGACTTGATCAACTGTAGCTAAAATCATTCTGATTGGAAATCCAAGATGGCTACCGTCTTGTTCATGTTTATTATATTTCCCTGCCACTGTGCTGTTTACATGTATAAAATCATGATTCTTCAGAAACCACTTAGGCAATTGCAACATTGATCCTACTGTTGAAATGTGATTGAGAGTTTGTTCAAATGATCACGCTCCATTGACTGTCATGCCATATACAATATTCTTCTTCAAAATTAAGAACTGCTTAAAGCATGATCTTTTCATTAGTTGCGATGATAGGATTGGAAAAATGTTGCATAACATCTGCATATCTGCAGTGGCTATGTCACTCAGGTGAGCGACCCGTGGGCCTCTTGTATATATTTTCAAGTAGGGTTTCTACATACTGTACCAGGACCCACAGGCTTGTAAGCCAGAAGGAAACACCCTTAGAGCAAGGCTATCTGTGCCATAAAAGTTAAAGGACTTCAATAGTTTGTCCCATTACATATCTTGGGGATATTAACATACCTTCTGGATAATGTTTTGCAAACCTATAGTAACTCTTCTGTTCACATCTTCTTTATGTTCCCACAAACATGTTTTTTGCTTCAATTAATTTCTGCATAACATTCAAAATTTCCACTAGTAACTCCCCAGATATGACATATTTTGTCATATCTTTTCTTGTTTCATTTCCTTTTTATATATCTCTATGAAACTAAAAAAAAAAAAGATAAATAAAAAAAACAAAACAGAAAACCTCTGAAGAAGGTGAAAGTCGAAAGGTAAACAAGCCATTTGCACTGTTAATGATTAACTGTCAATATGTAGTTTAACCCCTATCATTTCAGCATCCTTTCTGGATCCAGTGCTGCCAAAAAGGTTTGTTAGATGGTATGCTCCTTCTCCCAACCCAAATTTTATATATATCTATATGCTTTTTGTTTAACAGAGTTCAATTCCCTGTGATGACACTTAATTGTTGAGTACCAATATAGAGCACTACAAATCTATATCACTTAAAACAAGGTTTGAATAAAACAGAATGCGCCGTTTGCGTTTTGGTACATCATTATTATTACATCGAGGACGGATATTACAACATATCTATTACTTCTAGCCATAATATAAACATTTCAGAATACCAGTAGCGCAATATTTATCATTCTATGTCGCTATTAAACCTGAGGTGACAAGGGCAATATAGAGAGGAAATTTACTCTTTTGTGGTGAATACCATAAATATTTTCATCGAGTGTAAAGAAAACATCATTATTTTCACGAGTGCGAAGCACGGGTGAAAATTTAATGTTTTCATTACACGAGATGAAAATATTAATGTTATTCACTGAAAAAGAGTAATTTTTCTTTTTATTTTATTGTTTACACGCCAATGCGCGCTTCTGACGTCAAAAATTACGTCGCCAAACTAAACATAAATGTCATAGCGTCGATGTTCATCGTTAACATGTAAAGCGCTGGAGAGACAAAAACAAGAAGTTTCTGCAAATCAAAGTTATTTTGATAGCAAAATGTTCCTTACATTCTTATTAAGAAAATGAATACCAACACTTGATAGTTTTGTTCAGAAATAGAGAAGTTAGAGCAGTTCAAAAAATCAAAGTGGGATCGGCATCTGTTAGGGAAACAAAGAAGACAACCGAAGTAATCCGAAACGAAGAGTGAAAATAACATGGTCAAATAACACGACCATGTTATTTTTCACCTGTGAAAATATCATATCCTTTCACCTGTGAAAATGTTTTATTTATTTCGGATATACAGTGATTTCACTGCTTGCAATAAAATAAAATGAAAGTTCCTTTGTTGATTTCAATCTGGTATACAATCCTTAAGCTAGATACAATGAACTTGTTGGCCGGCGCGGGAATCGCGCCGTCTCTTAATATAGCTTTGAATTTTTATATATGGTAGAGTGTTCGATTAGCTCACAAAGGATTTTTTATACTTGCCGGGATCGTCGGTGTGTGACGTTTCACCCACGCATTTAAGTGTGTGTATCTGTCGGGAACACCAGTGTCTGACTTTTCATCCAAGCTATTAATTTGTTGATTTTGGTAATGTCTAACTTTGAATGCGCCTGCTGAGACATTCAGAGGGGCTAGTACCTGGTTGTTTGGCTGAGAATGCTCGTATGAGCAACTAGCTAAGGCTCTGGCGAGATTGCACAATTGCGCAATAAATTAGAAGATCGCTCAACGAGCTGAACAAAGAAGTAATTTGAACCAGTGAAAGTTGATTGAGGGCTAGGATTATAATTGACCGTTCTAAGTCGGTTCTTTTGTTCTGTGTTTATGTTGTTGGTCATTTATTTCATTTTCCGGTTTTACTGCAGCAGACTTGGGTCTAACTAAAGGCTCCTATATGAGAAACTATGGCAGAAATAAAATAAAAACCGTGATATGCATTTCAATGTTAAGTCTAAATAATAAGCATGCAAAAAAAATAAACAAAGTTCGTGTTTAAGACACACGCCTCTGTGGTGGGGGAGTATCTGCTAGTGGTTTTGATATAGATTTGTATACTAAAATCTGAAAACCCACTCCATTCATATACTTGGACTTTAAAAAAAAAGGACCCATTCATATACTTAAAAAGTTCAAACATATTCATATCTGACGCATGCTAAAATAAGCTTCTAGATAAGATCTGGTAACTTATTTAAGTTCTGGCATGTTTTCAAAATAATGTATAAAATAAATCTCGTGGAGATCTCTAAATGACTAGGATTCGCATATAGCTTGACATCGTCAATTCCGCAAAATTTGTTCCCGACCCCGAATCGTGTGGCATAGTAGGATGATAGATATTTTATACAAACTTTAGGCACCCACTCGCCTCTTCTCCAGCCGCGCGCGCACACACACACATGATCTCAAGATCAGCTATGAACTTGAAAAATGTCATAGGCGCAATTAAGTCAGTCGTCAACTTCAGTCGAACTATTCTATCAGGCGATAGGTTTTATCGAAAATGTTATACATTACAATCTGCTTATGACACAAATTTTGGAATCCAAAGCATAAGCTGTATTATTTAAACAATCTTGTTATATCCAAACAAAAATATGTAGATGTTATGAAAAATAATCATTAACTATCAGTTTAGATATAATCTATACATTTTTCGAATCCATCTTTGAACCATGCTATATCTAAAACCATCTTATAACAAACTGTGTTATAAACAGATCAATGTCTATTTTATTTTCATTTCAATCAAGAAATTTCATAAAACTTAATAAAAGCATACATTAAAGAATCAAATTGTTGTTCTTTTTTACCTGTTACATTGAAAATTTATTAAACTTTAGTCCCATATCTCTAAGTAAACATCAACAAAATTTGTGCCGGTAGTTAAGACGTTTACGTCTAAATATTTTGTCTTGTTATATGTATAACAGCTTATTTATTAAATGTCCGCCATATTTGTTTCCACTTTGTCTGTTTTAACAGAAAAAGATCGTCATATAACATGAAATTGAACACATCCATATAACTATATTTGATAAAGTTTTGTCAATCCACAGAATCGTATTAACCGTATTTCACGTTTTTGAGGTCCATTTTAAAAACAAAATTTTGTATGCCCAAATCGAAATGCAGAGTTCCTCGCGGCTTGCTGATAAGCAGACTGAGGCTTGTTCTCACGCGAGGGGCTGCTGGGTAAACCTCAAACCTGATTGGCTGGAAAATGGACTGCCCCATGATGGTGGACCAGTCCAGAAATTGATAGGCTGACAGATAGGCTGTTCCAGAAATGGTGAAACCATCTGGAATACAATCATGGACTGTAAACGTGATCACCAGTACATGTAGCAGGGCAGGACACAAAACAAGGGAATTAAGGGGCCAAGGGCAGCAACTCTCAAGAATCAATAATGGATTAACAATATTAATCCCCATTTTATTGAACTAACTGAGGAAAGAGCTGTCGAATAAATATTAACGTATGCAAGCTTCTTTAAACAATTTTGACAGAGTTGCAACCCATATAAGTACAGCAAAACCTCAGTGGCTCGACCACCTGGACCATGGAAATTTATTCGAGACATGAATAGTTCGAGCCAATAAGGGTTAATCATGGCGCCAGGTCAGGAAGCAGTTGACGATAATTTAGGGATTTTTTTTATCTTCTAGAGAATAACGATATTTTGAGTGTGGTCATTAGAATCGTCTCATATCATTTCATGATAAAATTAGGAAACTTCCTTAAATATTTGTTTTCTTGAGCTATCGGAAGAAATTCATAGAGACTCAAAACGAGTTCGCGTTAGCCATGGTAAAGAAGCCATTGGTGTTCGAGCTATTAAGGTTTGACTGTATATCTATTTTCCTTAACCATTTCAACCCAGCAATGGACCCTCTCTGAATTCGGACACATCTATAAATAAGGTTTTCAGTCAAAAATCAACAAAAAAGGCAAACATGGAGATTCTGCTTTGAAGCCTCGGTATGATCCGCATTGTTTGCTAACGGGTTAATAGTGATCCGGAAACAAGGAGCACATAAAAGAAACCAAAACTGTCGCTTCGATTTTATTGGGTCTTTTTGTGCAGAAAATGATTGTTTGACGTTTCACACGCCTTTCAACCCTGAGAGGGGAATAACTCAGAACAATTAAAACGGGCTCAGTGGTCTCTGAAGCCACGCACTCGAAAACCAAACTGGGCCGTGTGAAGCACAAAAAAGTGCCTTTGAACATGCGCAAGATGTTCGAATTCACATCATCCTGCACATGAGCAGTCTCATTCGGGTAATTGCTCTCCATCGAAACAGTCTACAGTATCCAATGATCCTATTTGCTGACGGGGAAGACACTGATCAATGTGCGCGGATGCGCAGGATGATCAGGCTTCGCTGTCCGCATATGCCCGAAGACACGTTTTCGCATAGTGCGGCCCAACTATGACTGACAAACAGTAGTCAATTAAAGTGAACTAGCCTTATGCATGCATGGTTGAAACTAATAAGACTGCTACCGTATTTACGCAAAATATTGGGACACCTTAACTAAAAAACATACTTGTCCTAAAATTTGAACAAGTCCGTTTTACTACATGTACCTTCTTGTTGAGACACAAGCAATATAGATCTTGATCAGATTCAGCATTTTGCGGCATCTCATCTGGGTCTACACTGTTTGCTCAGATCTATCTGACCCAATACTTAGGCTTATATCGGTAGATACATTTGGTAGATGTTCTGCCATTTAGGACTAGGTAGATTGAACTGCGACCTGATTGCTTTTTTTGCATGCCGCACCTCTTTTGGAAAGGGGTAAACCCTAACAGGTAATAAGGAATAAATACTTTTTACTATAGATCCCTTTTCAAAAGGGAGATAATGCAGTTTCTGATCAAGTTGCCACCTCTGAAGGTACATTAATATCCCTTGATGCACACAAAATGCTACATGGTGTCATCATCTGTGTCATATACATTTGAAGTGCTAATATATTTGAGACGAACAATTCGGATCCCGGTATAAATACGAATATAAGCGTCTCATATATTCAATATCCGGAGTTAGGACATGTGAAATCGGAACTAAATAAAAATCAGAAGCTGAATATAATAATTATTTGGGCTACGTGTCTTCGGGCATATGCGGACAGCGGCGTCCAGATCAGATTGCGCGGATCAGAGCCGTTCATCGTTCGCAACTATAATTATTGGATACTATAGAATCTAACAATGAAGAGCAAATGCACTGATGAGTTTGCGCATGTCACATTGACGCGAATCCGCACATTGTGCGTATGCTCGAAGGCTTTTTTACACTTGAAGCGGCCCATTTCTCTGAGCAAAAACAGAACATTCACGTCAAAGACTTGCAGTCTAACGAATTTAGTATCAGTTAACGTATATTATATAGTAAATAATCACAGATATCGTGGTATAAAAAACATCCGTTGAAATGTTCATTTCTAATTTCTAGTTTCAGATTTATTCTGCAATAAATTATAACCTACATAGAAATTCCGCCGTGGTATGCATAATGCTGACGTTTTCAGCATTATATGGATTTCCCCATAATTTCAGACTTCCTTATTGCCCCTTTTTATTACATAAACTGGTGAATTCGGGTGGGTTTGCCTGAATTCTAAACAGAGGTAGCTTTTCCTTTTATTGCTGTGTTTTAAAGCTTCAGGGGTGAGGTGGGGGTAGGCAGATACTCCGATTTCAAGAAGCGGACTACATTTCTTAATTCTAGGTTCTCCGACAAAGGAGTGAGTGCACTTTCTCAAAAACATGCTTCATGCATTTAAGTGTATTTCAGGTCAATCAGTAAAAACTCCAAATCGTGGTACATTTGTACAATTTTCCGTTGTTTTCAGTATTTCTTTTTTTTTCTCACTCTGTCAGATGTGAAGGTCAGACTGTGCTAGCCACTAGTATTTGACCTTAACAGACTTCAGTAACAAATGTATACAAACGAAAGATGAATCAATACAAGTACACAAATCAAGTCCACAGTGACAAGCTAGCGAACACTGGTTGCCGTCAGGAGGTTAATGATTCTTGTAGTTCCACTCATCAAATCGCATTACGAGTTTGAGTATGAGTAAAATCGTTAAAAATGAAGGGAAAACAAACAGCTCCAAATGTAAGGGTACCCACTCCAGGAACCACATTTATGAAAATACATCAGCACGCTAAGGGCTAAAATTGTTATACTTTAGTATAATTAAGGAGACTAGATACTCTTGGTAAATTGTCTATCATTTTTACGAGAGAGATAAATGTTTGGGACTTCCGGCTTGCTTTCCACAATCCCCTTCGAAAACGGGATCAACTCCAAAAGGAAAGAATTAACTCCCCCGGGGGAGTAACTATACCCTTTTAGAGTGGACCACTTTTCAGAATAGAGGCAAAACAAGTTTGAAAGATTTACCACCCCTGAAAGTGTACTACTATTATGATAGAAAGAATTTTCCATAAATAAATGGCATCAATCCAGAGCTAAGTCTTTGCGAAATCTGGCTAGTTCATCGCTGTATACAGTAATTGATACAATAGTATAGACCAATCGTAATTTTATCAGACTACGCTGTTTATTAAGAACGAAAATGGGTTTTCACAAAGGGAGTAACATTTAACTGAAATATTCCAACAAATTAACCCCAGACAAACAAAATGTCGAAGTTCGGAATTATCTTGTTGATAAACTAAAATACAAGCCGGTTTACCAAAGCAGGCATCAGGCTTATTGCCGTCTTCTTTTTACTGGACACATAGTGAATAAACGAACAAAACATCAAATAAGCAGCTAAAAGACTGTTACAGAAATGGACGAATGTCTCGAAAGTCCTTTTTTCAACAATTCCAGTCTGACATCAGGATTCTTTCATCTGCTATTTTTGTTTTTGTCATTTTGACATACGTCATTACAGAAGATAAAAATGTAAATTAGTTCCTCAAACCTTTTACATACTATATACTAAGTATTCGGACAGCAGGCGTGAGAAAAAAAAAGTGTAAAATAAACGTCAAAAAGATTGTCTTTGGAAAAAAAGAACATACTACAGATTAGAAAATGGTTTCACTGAGACTTCATAAGCACTAATGAAGTTTGCAACACTTCTTACGCCCTCTACATGAGCAGAACTCCATTTTCAAATATACCACAATGGGCCAAATGATCCGAAAGGAAATGAAATATAATATGTACTATGGTGATGCACGGGGAGACGTTCTGCCGCCGCCATAACGCCATCGCGGCGTCTGACCAGGTCCTACACCGTGTGTTACTTATTCAGCAGTTTATACATATGACGGCAACATTCTACATATGACGGCAACATTCTTTCGTAGGGAACAATTATGTCCTTTTAGAGTACACATATTTTCTAGGTTAGTCTCTCTATTCCGCTGATTCAAGGAGGGCAGTTTTCAGTTTCTGGCGGAAGAAATTGCACAAGTTAAGACCTAGAGGACTAAGCCTGCCCAGGAAAAGTTTGGTTAGGTAAACTGACTCGGCCGTTAAACTCCAACCCAACCCAACCCAACCCAACCAACCAAGACACATCAATATGTAGTTACATAGACGTGCTGAAAGTTTAGAGACTGTCTGATAAAGAGTTTAGGTGTCTGAATATTTAGGGCAAATACGATATTTGGACCTCATATTGAAAAACAAAACTCGGACTTCCTTTGAATATTTTCGACGAGTAAGGACAAAGCAAAGCTGCACTGCCGCACCATCTGATAAACACTGCTGCTATAATCCGTATAACATATAATATTAACCCTGAGTTTCTAAAATGGCCAAATGGTCATTTCTGAAGTTGGACTCACAAAAGCCTATTGACTCAATTTATTTTAGCTATGTTTTGTTAAGCTAACATAAGAGTACCTTTGTTGATAACTAATGTAAGAGTAACTGGTTTGAGGCTAATCTGAGTCGACTGGACGCACATATAAAATGCACATACAAATATGCTCATATGCTTTTCAAGAAGTGCTACATTCAAATATAGATATTTGCACAACTGCATTATTATCCCTCTTAGACGTCTAAGACAATTGCGAATCCAATATACAGTGAAATAAATATATCAGCTCATCAATACAAAATGGAATGACTTTGGCAGGCAACAGACATGTCTAAATGGATATTTGAGAGACGACTTCGATTTAGTTTGTCTGTTAGAAACCCATTTTGCGTTGTTTAATGGTGTGTATTACAAGCCCATCCATTCAAATTACTTTACTGCAAACAAATAATCAGGGAAATATCACATGATTCATGTGTTTAGTACGGCTTCAGTGCATGCTCCTGGCAAACTTCCTTCAGACAATGTATATAAATATACGTATGTAGCACAGCTGGTATTCATTCTGACATTATCATGCTATTGCTGATGAAGGAAAGTTTATACTTTGGATGATATCATTCTGTCGACAGGAAATCATGAAGCACAGCCCTTCCGATACACCAAAAGAATGAGTGATGAGGAACAAGGAATGACAAAACAAACGTTATACACTAAATCACCGACTTCAACAGAGGAACGGCCAATAGAATAGATACTTTGTATATGTGTGTAGCGGGGGGTGGGGTGGTGATGGAGAGGGAGGGGGCATGGGCGGGCTTAAACCAGTTTTACTCGCGCGAAATCACAACATTAATTTTGATATAGCTCCAAGTTACAAACATATATTCACAGTCACAAACATTGTGATTTTAAGGAACTATATCATGCCTAACGCTTCACCGCTTCACCAGACTAACTTCACCCTAAAATGCACCAACAATTGCTTTGAGGATTTTGATATTTTGCTTAAAAGGAAATATCACTTGTAATGAATATATTTTTATCAAACGCGTTTTAATCAAACGCAATGATAAAAACTGAATGAGTGATTGTTATCCAATATGCCTCCATCTACACGCTTGTCCTTGTAGAAGGAGCGTTGAAATGCCAAACTTGAAAAGGGCCAGAACGCATAGAATTAATCCTATTTTATTTTCCAAAAGTTGATAATGTAATGTACTCCTTAACCAAAACAAGCCTGCCAAATATCCAAACTCTAGCCTAAAAAAATTCGGAGATATTTTGTAGATAAAAGGTGTTTTTTTTTTTTTTTTTTTTTTTTTTTTTTTTTTTTTTTTTCTCAAACGGGACATATCTCCAGAAAAGTAAAAAGGAATACGGATCAGCTAATTCTCCATCAGGAATCCATGTATGGAATTTATAGACCCTAGCATATATCATTCATCCTTTATCAGTTATAAGGCCTACCAAAATGTGTGACGAATAGACGAGGAACGAAATGACGAACGTACGACGTAAATGCAACATGCGCACCTTTGTTGAAACTAGGGGGCATAACTGTCATTGTGACTCACTTTTTTATGAAACTAGCACTGCAATTAATACCGTCATATAGGTTTGTTTTTATGTCTCCTACTTTGAAAAGGGGGCATACTGCTTTTGATTTATTCCTCGTTCGTTCGGCACAAATTACCTTTTGTTCAAGACAATTAGGATAGTATTGAACTAGGGTTTTGATATTTAACAGACATGTTAGCCAACTTTTGAAAAACAAAAACAAGGATTAAGTTTATGATCCCTTTTTAAGTTCGGTATTTTGTGGGGAAATATAGATAGTTTTTGACAAAGTGTTTTACTAATACATATTATCTAGCTTTATCATGTCAATGCGTCGTGTAAATGTGGTATCTGGTGGAAGGAGACATCTGGTTGCAGTTGTCTGTTAGACCTGGTATACATGAGAACCACTGATTACCCTAGGCCGCACAATTTCACATTTTTTGAATAGCAAATAATATTATTATCAGACATATAAGCACTGCCACAATAAGGAATCTGTACACATACATTGATAGTGTATATAATAGTCATAGGCATCGACAAGGAGCAATTTCATACTGGATCAAAACTTTTTTTTTTCTCCCTAAGAGAAATAACTGACAGCCATATACGTAATACCAATCGGATGTTTTATGACTGAAATACATTGGCCCCATTTCGTTTGTTGATCGAATTGCCATAAGGTTTCTCGTATACAGAAGCGACCCGCGGAATGTTTAAGAATTCCAGAAACCAAAGATTCAAGAAAATATGTGTCTTAGCGTTACCACACCTGTGAATTATCTATGCATTTTAGTTTTTGCTCTAAATAAAGCGCCGTTTCAATCATTTGTGTTCTATTTCACCACTAAAACATATGTGTGTGACCAACACTGCCAACGCTTCTGCGACGCACTTCTCATGAGAACCCGAAGCGTATGTTTTCTTGACGAAATACGAAAACAATCATCCGGGCTCCTTCTTGACAAATACGCAGAAAAGGAGGAAACGTTAGTTTTTTTTAGAAAATTAAGACATATTTATGCTCGTACATGTATGATGTATAAGAGATTGGTAGTAAAAAGAATGCAAATTATTGAAATTAGGTTCAAAATTCGTTTAACACAGCTATATGTTCTCGCTATATACTATATGGAACTTGGGGATGAAGTACGGTCAAACAAATGTCTCAGTAGAAAAAAAAATGCTGTTGCCCAAGTAAGCGGCAATCACGACAAATAGCCTTTCCGAGGCATCTCAAGTAGAGATGAGGAGCAAATAATGACTAAACAAAACGGCACATTTACCACCTCAAAAAGCGAAATAATATAAAATTAGAACTGCGACAAAAAAAAAGAAGTATACTCAGTATACTTGTATTCGTCTCTTCTAAAAGGAGTATACGTCTTCAGAGAGGCACACAGTCAAATTTTTTGTTGCCTTATAAATAGGATGTCCTATAAAACGAAAGAATTTGATGAGCAAGTTCTTTGCTTTTAGAGTAGTCCCCATTTCAGAATTATACGCTTCAAAGCTTTCTCTGTCATATTTGACACAGGATGCAATTTTTTGTGACTTCCTGATTACTTTCCAGCTCACCAAAATCAGTTCAGATAAGGATTGTGCTCTATATGACACTCATTATATAAAGAATGTCCCGAGAAGATAAAAGTGCCTTTTCAGAAAGGAGACAAACAACTTCTACAGGGTTGATTCCCATGAAAGTGTATCCGTTCCTTATTAAATGTTGTAAGTACGTCACCAGCGAGTCTAAGCACGCATTTGTCCTGTCCCTTCCTAAAATACAGTCGGATTTTCTTAACACACATTTGTCCTATCCCTTCATAAAACACAGTCGTATTTTCTTAACACGCTTTGACCTATCCCATCATAAAACGCAGTCGTATTTTGTTAGCATCTTTTTTTTATTTATTAATGCCTTGCGTCCCACAAAAGGGACATTGACAAATAGTGTAGACCCAGATCGGCCGCCGCACGATGTTGGTCTACATGTTTGCATTAAATACAGAAATTCCTATTAAAAAGTAATAATAATGATAACAAACCAGACACCTCTTTAGATTTAAAATTAATCTGTCAAAATAATGACATAAATGATATAAGTTAATGGGTAGAACAAGTCTGTATTTTCTTGCTCCAAGAAAAGTAATCTTTTTATACAAATTTCAAACATAACTATTATAGTAATATGTTTGTACAAAATTTCAAACAGAATTATTATAGTAAAGTTTCAAACATAAGAGCAATAAGTTTGTACAAAACTTCAAAACCCCAGTTAAAACTTTCTTTGTACGGGTTAAGAACCTCTGGTAAATTAATAAAGTTATAATTTTGAACTTTACCTGTAGTTATTAGTTTCTTGTTTCTTCAATTTAAATTCGAGATAACCGCAGCTTGATTAAACGTACCTTCTAGCACATGTGCACTAAGAGAATGCGCAGATCTTTATGCGCATCCTTGCAGTCTGGTCAGATTCTACACTGAGAGCTTATTTTGACAAACATGGATCCAAGAATACATATAGTCACGGTACCAAGAAGTTGGTCTCTATAAGCATGCTGAGTTTCTTAATGAGCACATATTAGACTTGCACTTTGCTTTGTGGATAAAGCAGTGAATAATGACGCACAGATCGTGCGTACATGTAACTAAACTGTCTTCTTCGGAACAATGGTAGGATGTTGGGTACATCGTTTGAACAAAGGACTAAAACGACTGCGTGCGCAGGACTCGCATTTCAGTGAAGAGTGGGCGAAGGCAGAAAACCTTTTCAGTTATTCTCAGATTATAACATTCTTATGATCAAATAGCTGAGCTATTTGACATTATGTTGACTCAGCGTCAACATAATGTCAAAATATGGTAGGATGTTGGGTACGTCGTTTGAACGACTGCGTTTTTGCCAGAAGGTCTCCACTACACGTCTGCGAACAGCAAAGGCACTGGCGAGACTGCGCTTATGCGCAGGCTTGCCCGAGCTTCTGCTGGTCGCCTAAATATGATATGTATTCTTCATGTGCTGGCTCGAATCAAATCATGGAAGGTTTTTTTAGAAAAAAGATTGCATGTGCGCCTATCGAAGACTAATTGAGTCTGAGATGAACATACCAATATTGTATTTCGGAAAATCATAAAGTCGATATACACAAAGGTAAAATTGGGAATGTTCAGACCGACAGACATGGACACAAAATAAATGGAGTGTAATCGACAGACATGGACACAAAATAAGTGCAGTGTAATCAGGCGTCCCTGAGAAGTAAGCATTTATTAGTTCGCCTAACATGCCTGAAAAGAGATTTGGGAAAATACGGGAACTAATGTCTGGGATTTAGAAGGTCTTTTTATAGCTTGGCTGTGGCAAAAACATCAGACATATGTCTGGAAACAGCCACATTGTAGGGAGTGAAACGGTCATGATGCCTTCCGTAGAACTTTTTAAGTGTTGACACCAGTTTAATTCTTTGAGTCAACAGTCTTGTTGTCAGCATTCTTAATTGTTCGATAAAGTCCTGATACTCAGAACAGGCTCTAGCATAATGGATCATCTGTGAAACGTAAACACTGTATACTGGTGCAGAAGGAACATTGCTGCTCAGAAACGGAAAATCAACAATGGGAAAGTTGAAGTAATCCCGTTTGTCGTAAAGCCTAGCAGTGAGTTTTCCATTATTATAGAGTATAGAGGTAAAGAGGTTATCGTCACATACACACAGTCTGCTCAGTTGTTTCCCTGTCCGCCTGAAGACGATTTAGATTCTTGGCTCCCCTCAGATTGCTCTGTGAAAACTGATAAGACTGCGCGGATACACAGGCTAATCTGATGCTTTGCTAAGCACGCATGTATTCCTGTAGAATATGCTATGTCCAGGCTGCAGTTAGAATATTCATTACAAAAAAAAAACAAAAAAAAAAAACAAAAAAAAAAAAACTGCTTTACCTTAAGGAAAACGTGTGATATAAGATATAGTTTCTCTTACACGAGCCGCAACCTCAGACATGCGCGCCCAGCGAACACTCCCGTAGTTTGATCAGAATCATCACAGCGCGCATTTTGGATAGCCAAGAATGCAAAGTTTTTTTCGTGCGGACAACGAAAGTCAGTGATAAAATGCCCTGGTGCGCAGGCTAATTTGAGTCTTCTTTGACCGCACATGTCAGAAGGTACGTTTTCTCACGTTAAGGCATACGTTTTTTTTTGTGTTTACTGGAACCAACTTGGCGAGACTAGGCGTTTTGCATAAGTGCATAAAAGCATACGAGCCAGCGCACTACAAAACCTACAATAAGACGTGTGCGACCAACGAAGACTCAGATCAGAATCTTCGCTGATCGCATGTGCCTTCTACAGTCTCCAGGCTATCAAAAGAGAGGATAAACGAGAACCCTTTCCATAAAGGGTGGATGTACAGGCTGATCTTTGTCTTTGCTGGTTACGCAGGTCTTATTGTAGGTTGTGCCGTGCGCTGGCTCATTTATGTGTCCGTTTATAAAGCATGGTTCGAAAACATGTCCTGTCCAGAGCTATGATGTAATATATTGAAATCTACATACAAAGTAGAATTCAAGTAGTTCCGGTTAGAAACATAAACATGAGATGTGTCTTGGCTAAAGACTAATCACTGCTAAGAGACTGGGCACTGCAAAACCTAGTATACTGTCAATAAACAGTAGACAGATAGGACAATTTTAGACCTTATTTATCTGATTTTTAAAAATATTTAATACCCCTCAGAAGGCCACTTTACCATCCCAAGCTGGTATCCCGTGATATCCTCTGTATGACACACTGACACACCCTCGATCTCTCTTGCATAGCTCCTAGTTAAGGGTAATAAAACAATTAGTGAGGGGTACCACTTGAGGTCTCGTATTAGCTATGTTTTTAGCTCGGCTGTTTTCGAAGAAAACGACGAGGTATTGTCATCGCTCTGGCGTCGTCTGCGTCTGCGTCGTCGTCGTCGTGCAAAAACTTGGACATTTTGTAATATCTCTGTCATTACTGAAGATATTTACTTGAAACTCAGACTAGTTGTTCATTATGAAAAGGGGAACTCATACCAATAGGGGTGGTAACCCTCAAAATATTTTTGGCACAGTTATGCCCTTTTTCGACTTAGAATTTTTGTTGAAAAATGGTTTCACTGCGATTTCTCAAGAACTGATGAATGAATTCTGATCATGTTTGGTATTTAGCATAATTGGGAGGGTCTTCATTGCAGAAAGAAATTCGGTGACCTTGACCTAATTTTCAAGGTCACCACGGAACTTTGATCATTCAGAAAATGGGTTTCACTGCTATATCTCCAGAACCACTGGATAGATTCTGGTCATGTTTGGTATTTAGCATAATTAGGAGGGTCTCCATTGCAGAAAGGAATTTGGTGACCTTGACCTAATTTTTAAGGTCAAACTGCAGCCGAGCGTTGGCACCCGCATGCGGTGCTCTTGTTTAAATACAATGCGGTATACGGCATACTTGTATCCAATTAGATATATATTTATCCATGCAATATTGCATTTACGTAGTATTGTTATATAGTTATTATATAAACGTCGTTTCCAAACCATTTTATATGCGCCAGTATACAGCCTTTTCTGCAAGATTGCATCAAGCGCGAAGCGCATACTTAGATCAGCCAGCGCATCCACGCAGTATGATCAAAGACTTCATAGGACATTCTATGGATAGCCAAGGATAACCAAGGATCCAAAGTGTCTTTAGGCGGACAAAGAAGACTCACGTCTTCACTGGGAAATACTTGTCCCCAGCTTATATTTGAGCCGCCGCATGACAAAAACAATTGGAGAGGTGCGCCCAGCAAAGACTCAGATTAGCCTAGGTTTTATTAAACTCTTCGCTATGCGCTCAATGGGTAGCTATATATATATATATATATATATATATATATATATATATATATATATATATATATATATATATATATATATATATAGATATATATATAATGACTCAGGCTTTTTCATGCAGACAGCGAAGACTCGTCTGATCAGTCTTGGTGGATGCCCAGGTTGAACTAGATCTTCGCACATGTCAAATTGCTGGTTTTGACTGCTGAGGCTCATTTGCATTCTTTTGCTCTCATATTCAGTTTTGGGTCGAGGCCTAATCTTTGTTTCGGCATAGTGCTAAGATGATATTGTGGGATATGTTATTCGTTTGTGTTGATCTAATGATGAATTAGGGAACGCTTACACTGTCCGAATGATTAAATATAGCTTTTTGTTATGTTCCTTCGTGCCACTAGGCTCATTAGTTTGACTGTTTTCCATGATTGTTTTTTTGTTTTTCGTGAATGTTTTCTGTGGTCTTTCCTGGTTATCTCCATAATTTACATATTTTATTTCTTTCATATTTCATGCCGCATGAAACTCGATTCCAGTTTCATTTCTACAGAACCAGGACACATCCTTCACGGTTGCATGGGTGCTCAGTGAAGAATCAGTTCAGTGGAACTACATAGTACAAAGTCATAGTTATTTGAGCTGGTGTGATAAATATAAAGGTTGTTAATTGCATTAGCTTCCAATTTAAGGACATGTGATACGTTTAATGAGTTGTTTCATATATATCTTTGTCTTTTGTTTGTGCGCATGAATGTGACATGAATCTCAAGCAACCAGAATAAAACACAAAAACACGTACGCAAGCACGCAGAAATTCTATAGAAATTAATATTGTAAACTATCGCATCGACTGATAATAATACTAGTACTACTGCTAATAATAATATGAAAGAAATAAATAAATAACGAACCTATTCTCATTATTTAGTAGATTTACAGATTTCTTATCTTCCTCTAACTATTTGCGCAGTTACAGAACAAAGATTTTGCTTAGATAGCCTCCTCAAGGAGCGGCTATTTCAAAGTTAGCATTTCAAGCATTCCCTTTGGGGAATGTTTCTAATAACTGTTTACATATTCTTGGTTATTTGCTACGAGTACAACGTGTCACGACAAAATTTACAATACGTGTATCAGGAGAACACATAATCGCAGTCAGAAAACGAATCTTTGGACAGGCGCATTCGCGCAGTCTGATCAGAATCTTGACTGGGTACATTTTAAACAGCCAAGGATGCAAAGTTTCTACGTGTGGACAATGAAGACTATAATCAGACTGTGCGGATACACAGTCTTCCATCACGAAAACACGCATATATAGTTTTGACTCCCTTTAACCCCACTTTTATACTGTAAAACTGGGGTTTACATTAATTTTCGTAAAAAAACATAGATTGTGGTACTCGTTAGAACCGCCTCGCCGAGGCGGTTCTAACAAGTACCCACGATTTATGGTTTGATCAGAAATATAAAAACTACTAGAATTTTTCACCTGGAAGTTTTCATTTTTTGTGGTAAAATTCTCAATATATTTGAATAGGAGTGTTTTCGTAATGGTTGAGCGCACGACAGAAGTTACATTTTCTCACTTTGCGTGACAAATCTGTAAACTGTACTTTTTGTGCTTCAGAAAACGATTTGGCTATTTCAAATTTGTATCTTCACCATTCTTTATGGTTGATACGGAAATTGTTTTCGATTGCACGTTTCGCGGGCTGTGTATGTGTGGTATATGCCGTGCGGGGAGCAAACATGTGCCTTCGTGGGGGTGGGGGTGGAATATATATATATATATATATATATATATATATATATATATATATATATATATATATATATATATATATAAAGAAACATAAATTAGCGTTTCTTTATATTATTTCCTTAAAGAAACATAAATTAGCGTTTCTTTATATTATTTCCTGCATTGTGCTTTACTTTGTTTCTCATATATATATATATATATATATATGATTTTGTAAGCGGTTAGCGAAGATATTGACCAGACCGCACGGATGCACGTTCCGAAAGCTATTTTTACATGACAACTGTCTAAATAGTATTCCATTTATCATTTTACTTGATACATTGAAATTCTACTGTATTTTCGTTTTGGTTACATAGTTACCTTTTGATGCAACCGTGAAATATTTGAGAATTTGATAAATCAACCATGAACTCCCTGAAATATCGCTATGCTGTCATCTTTGACGAAATAAAAGAATTACCCAAAACATTAGAGTGAGTGTTAAAATGGGTTCTGGTTACATGCTTTTGAACCAACCGTTTGCTAGATATTATCAAATTAAAATTTTTACCGCAAACACTGATGAAAACTAGTAAAGATGTCCAGGAAGAGCCACAATCACAGAACATATAGTAAAAATCCCATCAAGCAAACCAAGAGGGAATGTTACCGCAGCCAAAACCCAACACAACCCAAAGGAACCAGTGTATTTTACACAATGAAGTAATCACAACGCTAGACAAGATCCACAAAAGTAACAATAAGATAATAAAATAGGACAAAAAAAAAAAAAAAAAAAAAAAAAAGAAAAAAAAAAAAGAACAACCACTGCAGTCAGTGTTGGTTTTACCAGGGAGACAGTTTTTGTGACTGTCACGCCCTTCCAAAAAGAGGTCTACCCTAAAGGGAAATAATTAGCTCCAATGGAGAGCTAATTCCATCCTTTTGAAATAGACCATTTTTTCAGAAGGGAAGGAAAACTATTTTACAGACATATTTCGCGCATTAGGGTATCCATTCCTTATAAGACAGGTTTATGGCACGGGCAATACGCCAAGAGAAAAACTGAAGATTCGGACAAACATGCCTGCGCAAATATTGTCTACGCTGGTCAAACCGTTTGACGTATGAGATCAATATAGACAATGATCAATATTCACTAGGGAAAAGTCTAATAAGGTAAACAGTGCACACCCTTTAAGTACAGTGTAATCTGGGTTAGCTATTTGTTGCTGCATTAAGGTCCCACCATTTTGGGTACATACGGTATGGTCATATATAAGTGTTATCCGATTTCCTGCATTAAAACATCATGTCCCATCATATATATTCTTGCTAAAACAATTGATTTAGTGACTTATTTGTTTCGAAATTAGGGATGATAATTTTCTACTTATTTTGAAACAAACATGTACGTACCAGATTTGCCTATATATTTTGAAACTTTACAAAAATAAGGTCAGCACTTGCTGCAGCAATATAACAGAACTAATTCGCCATACAGATGTGCTGCAAGATACTTGTGCTTTGAGAGTTCGCTCTATACTGCCAAAATGTGCACATAAATTCCCTGTTCCAGAGATATCCCTGTGCATATGATATCTCTGTTCCAGAGATATCCCTCTGGGAATACTACGGATTTTAACCATCCTACAGTAGTTTTAACCCTTAAACTGCCAATCACAACAATTGTCGTCTGCTTTGTCATCTGCTTGCGATTTTAGAAGTCAGACAGGCTGCTCCCCTAGAGGAGAGCAGTTTGATCAGGGTCCACACTGTTATAGGTTTGAAGAAGTATTGCAAGAATGAACAGACGATATTTTCAGATGCAGATTTTCTTGGCATTTTAAAGGTCCGTTATAAGGCGCCCTGTTATGTATAATATTTAAGAAGTAAGTGGAAGTGTACGGAATCGAACGTCTGCAAGAATCAGAGATCACCGTATATACCCAATCTACAGTGTGGGGGAACCCACGTGACCAAATGACTAGGTACACGGAGTTTGTTACTATTTTTAGCTTCGCTTCAGGTAGGATTTCTAGAATATCTCGATTTGTATCTAATGGAATTTGTTCAAATAAAGCGCATACGCAGAAAATCAAGCTCTTTCTGGTGGTGTAAGAGCCATTCTACAATCTGGTCTGATTCGCGAGAACATTCGGAGACTGTTTTCGCTGTCAATCTGAGCTACCGGGACTGTACACGAATTTTGACGAAAAGCGTTCTTAGCACCTACCTGACAGGGTTTGAAGTGATTTCCTTGCTGGAAACATGTCAAAAACAGTTTCCAAAAAAGTTTCTATTAATATTTCGGTTTATAAAAGCCCCATTTTAATGCTTGCAGTCTATACTAGAAATGACCATGTTCACGAAATCGAATGCGACATCACGCTAAGGAACAGAAAATGATACTGAACACGAAATATATATCTTTATACAGAACCGAGTGTGCTTTAGAGTTGTATACTATCCTTTCAGACAGTTTTAGCTAGGTCATCTAGACTGAGAAAGAATACCATTTAGAATATATTGGAATAGAAAATTGTCAATTGTCTAAAACAAAATCACAAATTGCGACAACGAAAATGAGAGACAAAAACTCGAAACAAAAGTTGAAAAAGCTTTGCTTGTTCGCCACATCAATACCTACTTATTTGCCATCTTACTTTCTTTCCAAATATATACCAACTTATTTTACTTAACCTTCAATTTCAGGATGAGTTCAAAAGAGAGGTCTGGTGTGTGCTGCTTTTGCGGCAAGGCGTATGCAAGTGTGTCAGGGCTGTATGCCCATGAAGATACCCACTGAGGTACAGCGTCGCACATGTGCTGCGGAAAATGCATTTGTTCAGCAGAGCCAATTTTCTGAGACACACAGGTGTAATCTTTACATTGTCAAGTTGTACGTATTACATTATGTGGTATGAAGAACATAACTAGGCATGACATTTGGATTTGTTCGTTTGTAATGTGGTTAGACGACCCTTCAAGACTCTTCAACACACGACCCTTCAACACACTTTAGGTCATTTTGGGAGCGGTCAATTAACATTATCACACTTTTCGTGGACAGGATTCCTAAGCGGTTCATCAGTCTTTAGTGCACATTCTTTCGCCAGTAACTGACAACTGCCCTTCTAGATTCAGCGGAAGGAGGAGATTGGTCTTATTTTTTTATGGCCAAATCTCCACGAAAGCATGTGCCGTGCGCTAGGATCTTACCGGCGACCGTCCGTATGCAAGGCAATGCAGATCCATCCTGGCTGCCGCTCCCGGTGTGATATTTTGAAATATTTGGTTCGATTATGGTAGTCATTAAAATTTGTACTACTGAACTGACTTCTGTATTTCTTAAGTACTGTCAAACTAATAAGGTGAATAGCGACCTGCTCCAAAAAGCTAAAGTGTGCTTGAAATTATTATTTACGTTTCATAATCAAATGAAAACACCCCGTGTTTGTCCCATTTAAGTTAATGTCTATAGTAATATACGTTGGTGGGAGTTATATTAAACAGAAATATAAGATTTTCTCATTTGCATCAGCACAATTCGATAAGTTGTGAATATAAGCAAAAGTATTGGGTAGTAAGGACTACAATAGTGTTGTTTCGTACATATTCAGAGTTTTACGACATAAGAAGTATTTCTGTTAGAAACGTATATATGAGTCTCTATTTTGAACACGGGTATTGCGGGACATATAAACAGCCTCTTTAAGCTATTACTGTTTCAAGGATATCAATACCCTTCTATATTTAGTCGAATGACTGTAGAGTATGATCACGTGGATATTTTTGACTAAAATGTATTAAGCATGTCGCAAAACTGAAAAAAGGAATCAAACCTGGGAGTAACTTGAAAATGACCGATAGGCACTCTGTTGGGTTGTAGATGATCTGTTCGTTATGTATAATTTGCCCATGCAACAAGGAAGTCAGAACATTGGTATTCTTTGGAAATTTCTATTTTTTATTTCATTTATATGGATAAAAATGAAATACAATCTGCATTATGACCTTCGGATACCCTTTATATTGTAATGAGGCACTTTGGCGCACAAAATGAATATCATAATAGAATGTATGCATCTCTGCATCGATCGTCTCGAGTATTTGGGAGCATGAATTATATCAACATGTCATTTCATTACAGGTTGAAATAATACAGGCTCTCAAATACTCGAGACAATCGATACAGAGATGCATTATATTAGGACATTCATTTTGTGAGCCGAGAGCCTTATACCAATATTAAGGGTATACCAAGGTCATAATGTAGGACGTGTTTCATCATGTATCTGTATAAAAGAAAAAAAAAATTGCAAACTTTTTCATTGACTATTGTTGCATGGGCACATTATATATAACAAACAGATCTATTACAACCCAAAAAGCGTGCATTACGAAAGAATTCAGCAGAGTGGTTATCAGTCATTTTCAAGTTACTCACGGGTTTGATTCCTTTTTCAGTTTTGCAACATGCTTAATAAATTTTAGTCTAAAGTATCTAAATGATCATACTCGACAGCCAGGCAGAAGGCATTGATATCCTTGAAGCAGTAATGTCTTAAAGGGCATTTTAAGTGTTTTCATAAAATACTCTTATGCACGTTTCTAACAGTAATACTTCTTCCTATGTCGTAATAATCTTCTATATTGTACTACATATACTCATAAAAGTGTTGCATTGCTAAAATTCCAAATAAATGAATTCCGTACTCCAGGAACCTATAAACGCGTAAACGTGTGATTTTCAACTTCTGCCATATCGTTGAATATGTTTCGAAACAACAAATACTTAGTACTATTGCAGTCATCCTTTGCTGATGTTCACACTTTATCGCAATGTGATGATTCAAATGAGAAAATCTTATATTTCTGCTTACCACCCACTAATATATGTTACTATTGACATTCACTTAAATGGAACATTTAAACACGGGGTGTTTTCATTTGATTATAAAGCGTATATAATAAATTCCAAGCACATTTTAGACTTTTGGAGCAGGTCACTATTAACCAAACTAGTTTGAAATATTTTACTTAAAGTTTCCAATGTTAAGAAATACATAAGTCTATTCTACAATACAAATTTCAATGACGGTCATAATCGAACCAATTATTTCCACATATCACGCCAGGAAGGGCAGCTCGGTCGGATCCCCACTTGCATACGGACGGTCGCCGGTTAGATCCTTGCGCACGGTACATTCTTGCTTAGAAATCTGGTCATGAAAAAAATACGGCCATTCTCCTCCTTCCGCTGAATTAAGAAGGGAATTACTGACGAAAGTATGTGCACTTAACACTGATAAACCACTTAGGAATCCTGCTCACGAACAGTATGACAATGTTAACCGAACTGAACGCTCCCAAAATGACCCATTACAAACAAACAAATCCAAATATCAAGCCTAGTATTTTTCTTCATACCAGATAATGTAATACGCCAAACTGACAATAGTATGATTGTACCTGTGTCTCAGAAAATTGGCTCTGCTGAAATTTTTTTTTTTTATTTTTTTTTATTTTTTTTTTATTGTTTTGTTTTTTCCGCAGCACGTGTGCGGCGCTGTAACTCAATGGGTATCTATTATCTACAGGGGCATGCAACCCTGACACACTTGCATACACTTTGCCGCAAAAGCGGCACACACCAGACCTCTCTTTCGAACACAACCTGAATTCGAAGATATAGAAAAAAAAATTGGTATATATTTGGAAAGAAAGTAAGATGGCAAAGAAGTATGTGACCGTAGGTATTGGTGGGTCGAACAAGCAAAGTGTTTTTGTTTCTAGTTTACGTCTCTCATTCTCGTTGTCGGAACTTTGTATTTTGCAATTGTTTTAGATAGAAACGGTAGGGTCGCTTTCCGTTCAATTATACTATAAGAACAGTGAATAGAAAATGACAATTTACTATTTCAATATATGCTAAATGGTCTAGTTGACCTAAAAAAATCTCAAAGGATGTTGTAAAGCTCTTAAACACACTCATGTCTGATCATATATCTGTATAATCAATATTTTCATATCATTTTCTGTTCGTGGGCATTGTCCGTCGTATTTGATATCGTGTACATGGTCATTTAAAGGAAAGACAGCAAACATGAAAATGGGGCATTTATAAACCAAAACATTAACAAACACTTTTTTCGGAAAATGTTTTTGACATGTTTCCAGCAAGGAAATCACTTCAAACCCTGTCAGATAGGTGCTAGAAACGAATTTCGTCAAAATTCGTGTTCAGTGAAAAAATTCTCCGAATGTTCTCGAGAAGCAGACCAGATTGTAGAATAACGCTTACACCACCAGAAAGAGCTTGATTTTCCGCGTACTCTGCGCTTTATTTGAACAAATTCCATTAGGTACAAATCGAGATATTCTAAAAAATCCTACCTGAAGCGGAGCTAAAAATAGTAACAAACTCCGTGTACCTAGTTTTTTGGACACGTGGATTGCCCACACTGTTCTAGTGCAACTAAAATGCTTTTGTCTGGATCTGGAATATCCTCATCTTGGTTTGAGCGGAAATGTATTGTTTGTTTATTATACAATACTATTTTACAGCGTCTTTGTGTAATTCTCGAATTTCGAATACTACTATTACTTCTACTACTACTACAACAACAACTACTACTACTACTACTTATAATAATAACATAAAGAATAAGGAACATCTCCTCTTTGTTTAGCAGATTTGTTGTCTTCATCTATCTATTTGCTAAGTTACAAAACGATGATTTTGCTTAAACGGCCTCCCTCCAGGAGCGGCTCTTTCAAAGCATTTTAAGCACTTTCAGGGGAAACTGTTTCTAAATTCTTGGTAATTGTTACATGAGGGCAGTTTGTTAATGAGAAAATTTACAATACGTATATCAGGAGAACAAATGATCTGCAAAGTCAGAAAACGTACCTTCGGATATGTGCGTTCGCGCTGTCTGATCAGAATCTTTAAAAGGCGCATTGTAGCAAGGACGCAATTTTTTTTTTCATGCAGACAATAAAGTATCTGATCACACTGCGCAGATACACAGGCTGATTTGAATCTTCGTTGAGCGCGCGTCAGAATTTCCGCTTTCTCACTTTGCGGGACAAATTGTATCGTCGCATTCTTATATACGTATGCTAAAAGATTTCATTTTGTATAACCTAATCATTATACATTTTTATAAACATATTTTTATTGCATCATTTCATGGCAATGTGCTCGGGCCACAAGTTCTACCAACATTAGTTACGGCCCTCCTCCTACAGAGTTTTATTACAACAATAAACAGACACATGATAATGGCAAATTGAGAGACATTATCTTAATACTTGATATGGAGTGATTGTTTAACAAAATATGGACTCGAAAACAATACAATATATAATTTTAAAAGGCTAATATAAGGTGGTGAGAAAAATAAAGTGAATAATTAACCAAAAATATGTAATAAGATAATAATAGAATGTCATGTTGGTCTTTTAAGTTGGTCTTATACATATGAGCATGGGTACAGTATATCCTACAAGATGCATGTATGTCCAGAGAAGATTCTGAATAGCCTACGCATGCGCGCAGCCTGAACAGTCTTCAGTGTCAACTTGAAGGACCTTTGGATTCTTGGCTACCCACAGTGCTCTGCAAAGGCTGGGATCAGACTGCGCGGATACACAGGCTGATCTGAGTCTTCGCTGGGCGCACATGCAATATTGTAGGAAATGCTCTGCCCAACTTAATTATTAGAAGCTTATATGCAAACTAAAATAGAATGAATATAGACTGGAATGGCAGGCAACAAGTACATAAATTACAATAAATATGAAAAATCTCGTTTAATAACCGTTTCTTGCCAGGTGAGGCTTTTGTGGAATACAGGCTTTAATATATCAGGTTCTGTATTTTAACAGAACCCGTCTGATGTCTAACACCACAAACAGACAATATGTACTTCAAAAGGTGACGTTTTATCTCGCTAAAAAGACTAGCAGAAACTTGATGTAAATAAGAAGTAGGCAATGCAAATGCTTCTTTTCAGTCAGAACATTACTTAGCGTTGTAATATCAATGTCAGATAGGACACCATAGCCGAGTGATTACAGCGTTTGACTGCCATGCTTAAGGATTCAAACCCACCTCAGACCATTGGCAAAATTATTTCTGTTCATCCAGCAGTGAATCGGTACCGTTCGGGGGATACAAGGCTTCGAATAAGTTTAGAGTAAAACGAAACGACACCACAGAAACGCACTCTAACAACAACAGAACGAATACAATAATCAGAATGCAGATTTGAGGATAACATACTATTTGCCCAATTAAATAGTGCCTGATACAAGTGACTATCCCAAGTGAGTTTTTACTGATCAATGGAATACCGATAACTGTAGGACAAAACCTAAAACATAATGACTGTCGTCGACAAAATACAATGGAACTTGTTTTCGGTAACATTACTGATATAAGGATAATATCCTCATTAGCGCACTCACTCAAAGCTAGGTTTGGCTTTCCCTCTTTTTTCTTGCTTCAATCAAGCGCGAGTGTCTGATATCTGCGGTGATATTGCTTCGTGATGTAGTGTTAGTGACTGTGCTCTCTATGGATAATGCTTCCAACCTGATTTCTGCGGCTTCTGTGTTTTCGCAAGTCGTGATTACAGATGTGTTCTCGGCAGAGAATACTGGTTGCATGTCGACAACTGCTGCTCATTATATGCGTTTTAGCCATTTGGGCTAGTGCTGACAAGGAATTAAATTACAGAAATTGGATATTGTGCTCTCCAAAGGGCACAGCTGTGGTGACAACTTTAGTTTGCAATTGGGTACTGTGGTACTGATATGAAATTAACCGTTTGCCATTTTCGTTACAACGTTTGAGTAGGGATACAAGAAGATGAATGCCTCCTTTTAGAAGTTACTCATAGTGTGTTTTAGGCTTTTCATCCTATGGTTTATACCATACACCGAGAGCTCGCGTTAATGAAGTGCCCCTGTATGATATGCTGTTACCCTCACTTCAGGTGTCATAGCTGAAATGGCTAAGTGCAAGTTTGGGTAGAGGCTCTCACCGAGAAGCTGCTCCTATCAAATATATGTGACTGCTGTGTCCGGGACACACAGTCGTGATGTTTGTTGATATTTGTGCGGTGGAGATGATTTATGTTTGGGACACATGTTCGTGATGGTTGTTGGGTGTTTGTACGGTGGAGATGCTGCTGTGTTCGGGGCATATATTCGTGATGGTTGTTGGTGTTTGTGCGGTGGAGATGCTGCTGTGTTCGGGGCACATATTCGTGACGGTTGTTGGTGTCTGTACGTTGGAGAAGCTGCTGTGTTAGGGGCACATATTCGTGATGGTTGTTGGTGTTTGTGCGGTGGAGATGCTGCTGTGTTCGGGACACATGTTCGTGATTGTTGTTGATGTTTATGCTGCTTGCTGATACATACTTTTCGCAAGTTTTTTTTTGTTTTTGTTTTTTTTTCAAACATTTAGATTTAAAAATGTCTAGGAATATAACTGCGTGACCACGTAAAAATTACGTTGATGTTTGTACGTAATTACTTGAATAGTAATCCGAGGAGACATTGTTAAGAAGTGTCAAGTATGGTGATTTAAACGCTAAACGCTTAAGCAGTGGATATATTTATAAGGAATGATAGCATTAAGATCTCATACATGATATGCATTGAAGGCGGTTTGAGACAATTATTTGTGTGACCCTCTAGAAACCACCAGGATAGCAAAACATGTTTCGACTTAATACATTCGTGTCATTTATGTTTTAAATTAATAACGAAACGAAATTAAAAACTTTGACTGGGGCCTTGTTGCTGCTGGCTGTCTTTTTCATGGTCTCTAGTTTTGTTCACTTTATTGGTTAACTTTGTGTTCGGTGGGCCCTGTCTTGTGTCTTTGCTTTTCATTTGTTTAAAAATAACGTGTTTGTTGTCCATCATAGATTGTTTATGATCCCTGGTGTTGTCATCGCAAGTTATGTTTTGTGAGCTTTAGTATCTTGATACTCTACAAGTCACATGCATGAAACAATTCTCTAGTACTGTTTTGGATAAGCGGAATGAAAATCTAATGGCCTACTATAATAGTGATGCATGAGTTGTATACAAAAAGAAAACGAAGAAATTAAGAATCACAAGTATAACAATATATTAACAACTTTTTTCTCAATTGTCGACGCTCAGTTGTCGACGCCTTCGTATGCATTCTGTTCTTTGCAGTCTGAACTATGATGCTTCGTTCTAAATCAGTACAGCTACTGAGACAAAGCCATAAACATGCCGTATTTAATGATAACAGTCGCTTTTGTATCATCATTATTGAATGAATGAATAAGGGAAATGGGTATTTTTGGAAGAACTTACGCCGTTAGAATTTACAAGGAAGACAATTTTTGTGTCTCTCTTTATGCGTAACTGCAAATCAAGACCTTTAAGAAAAGAGTTAAGGTTGTTTGTAAAAGGAAAAGAATGCTGCCTGTGGGAGCAATCTGTTTCTTTTTTAAATATATTCCTTTCAAGGAGGCAGGGGTGGAGGTGGAGGGGGGAGGGGGCGGGGGGGTGGGGACAAAACGGGTTTGACATAGTTGTCTCCCTAAAAAATGTATCCAAATACCTTAATGTCCTTACTTCTCAACCAAATCATTAAAACAAAGATACACTATCAAATATCATAAAATACATTTACGCTGATAATACGTCTTTTGTCTCCAATTTCATAGTTACACAATACAAGTCTAAAAGGTTGCCTTTGGAAACAAACAATACATAAAAGAACGGCTTAAGCAGTATTCGATTTTCAAGGTAACGAGAATGAGGAAATAAAATATAATTTGGACTATGGTGAAGAACTTAGCGGGGTGGGGGATTACGGTCGCCATACGGCACTTTACACCAGCCGTAGTGTAGTAAAATAAATATGTAAAAGGTGTCCTTTAGGAGCAAAGAGCACACAGAAGAACGAAATCGAGAATCGGTTTTAATAAGTCGCTTCATATGCAGAAATGTAGTTTGTGTGGCTGCATATGTCCCCACCCCCACCCCCTCCTCCCCACACACACCCTAGCATCGGCTTAAGCGGTTCTCGACTTTTAAAGCAACCAGAATGGACTCACTGATCGTAAAGGAAGTTAAATCTGCGCTATGGTGAAGTACGTGTAGACGATTAACGGCCGCCACACGGTACTTGAAACCAGTTGCAGTGAAGAAAAATAAAACTCAAGAAGTGCCCATTTTGAGCATATTTATACATTAGATATGTAACTTGTAAAATTGAAATCCGATACAAAAATAAATAAAGGTAATAGTACAGAAGATTCCAGAAAGCGTCACAACCACAATATCTAGCCAACACCCGGCACCGAGAGGAAGAGTTAACAGGCAGACAGTACACATGTTGCTTAACAACGAAAAACAGAGCAAACAGTTCTCTCTTCCACCAACGAGGTGATCACAATGCCGGACGGGATCCATTAAACACAACAAGAAGACAGCATACAAGGCAAGACATTTCGGCAACAGATTGTACACATATGTGGATATATGAACACACTTAATAATGAATGCGAAAATATCTTTTTTTTTTCAAACATTTCTTATTGTTCGGAAACAATGTCATTTATCTATCCTTGTCACTTAGACATAGCTAAAATGAGACTGTAAGTAGTAAAGTAAATAAGTGAACTCAGGAACTGATTCAATCCGATCCACATCAAACCCCCAACACTAAAGGGAAAGACAGACAAATACAATTAAGCAGCCACAAAAGGAACAGCTGGCAAGCAGAATTGGCAACTTTTTCCCATAAAAGTGGCAACTCTGTTACACAAATTTTACTGAATCTTAAACTTACATAATTGTTAAAAAGAAAACCTTATAAGTGAAACACTACATAACAAATAACAAAATAAATTTCACAACGAAACACTCACTAATGACTTTATTGTTCCTATTTAGGCGCTGTGCAGGAGAGATAAAAAGCATGTCATAAAGAGGACTGGTGGTTATAAGATCCCAGCAGGGGTCGTAAAGAGGTATCAAATAAATTAGCCAGTTCTAAATTCCCCTAGTAGGCCTCTATTTGTTATTGACAGTATACTAGATTATTTAACCCAGTCTCTTATCAGTAGTAAGACTAATGACTGAGACACATTTTATTTGTATGTTTTGAAGTGGAAATGATTCACTTTCATGGGAGGTAACTCTGTCAAGTTAGATGTTTGCACCCTTCTGAGAAGGGGCCAACTCTAAATAGAAACTATTTGCTCCCACTTTCCTACTTTTTAGAAGGGCACTAAAGTGCAAGAAAACAATCAGAAATCACGCAATTTGTCGCCCTTGTCAAAAACCGCGAAAATACTCCAATTGTATCCAGACCCCTCAAACAAAATAGATTAAGAAACTTCTCAAGAATGAATTGATCATCTAAATGACAAACCATGTTCAGAGATTTCACGAACTGCGTTTGCAAATACTTTTTCTTGAAAAACGTGTTCATTTATATGGCTGCAGAAAATAATCATTTGCACAGAACAGAGGCTTTATTTGTGACCTGCTTTGCTACGTGACACAGATAACGCATCAGAAGATTCGCGAACAAATGGTAAAACTAATAAAACGCCGACAGAAGAGAACAGCAACAATGTGATATCTTTGCTACACTGCGCAGATCACGCGTCAATAGATTCGAGGAAAATAGTGAGAAAGAATAATATGAAACCCTCGCAGAAGAGAAAAGCAAACAATGCAATATCTGTGCTGCATCTTACACATAACGCGTCCGCAGATTCGGGTACAAATGTGCAGAGCTAATGAAAAGAAACGTTGACAGAAGAAAGTAGCAATAAACTTAAATCTTCAGATGCTAATATTAGCAACCTGTTGTTTTGGATATCTGCATTTGAACTAGCCAATCTGGATCAGAAAACTTGTTTATTCTCAAGGATTCAAACTTGGCACACTGACACTAACGCCACCGAGAGCAAAACTATCGGAAAGTGCAATTATTCCGTTACTGGAAAAAAAATCACGCTTTAGAAGTTGATAAAAGAACATATTACCTCAAAATCAGGACTAGATAGGACAAAATATACAATAGGATCAGCACTGGAATCAAACCACATGCCAACATCAAACAGTGGCAATAACGGTCTTTTTAAAAATAAATCAATTTTTCCAGCAATATACCTTTAATAGGTTACATATTTATGCAAATTATATGTCTAATTATTAACCCAATCATGATGAAATAGTTCAGCACGGAATCATGATCCTGACCCAAATCCAATCATGATCATGACCCAAATCTTACCAAGGACTGTATCCAGGTAGGATGTCCTCAGACTTGCCCGCCGTAGATCAGCGAGTTTTCCACTGATTGCCAGTGTAGGTATTTTTTGTCACAAGAAAAATCTTTGTTTTAAAGTAGATATTTTGAATGTACATACACACGCGCACGCACGCGCGCCTCTCTGCATCTGTTTGTGTGTGTCTCTCACTGTCTGTATATTTGTGTTATATGGCTGATCTACTTAAGAGGGAGGTTCTCTATGTTATTTATATTACTTTGTGGTTATTAGATTGTGGATTGTTTATATTCAATCCTTGTTGGTGTCTTAGACTTGCATTTGTTCTGTCCAGTGTACATGTGAATGTAACGTTTACTTTATCATTCAAGATAAATATATAGTCTTCTTATTTACCTTCGTATTCATATATTGTGGATACTTATCAAAAGCACCTCCGTGAACTATCCGAGTATACTCGATCGTAGAGAAAAATGTAAACATTGGTCCTTGCATCCCCCTGATCTGGTGGTGTGCAAATAATTTCATTACATCAATTAAATATACAAAGTAGACAAACTGAAATCAGATTTAGAAACTATGAAGTTCTTTGAATTTGCCTAAAATTCAATTTCACTAAATGCCTTTTATTATGAGGGATGGAAAAGGTAAACACCACATAGACTGATTAATGTAAAGAGATGATAAGCAGTATTGCTATTACTTTCAAATGGTAAGGTAACGTCAAACGAACACCAAATTTATTTCTAACAGACAACATAGATTAGCCGCGCCGCGGGTTCAGATTAAAAGGTCTAGATTAGTCCCCACATCAGAGCAGTCGTATCAGGATGATTACTATTCGCTAACACAGTCAATGCCCACATGTTATGGGAATGTTTTTCTTTTCTTTTTTGTAGATTCTAAACTGTTCACTTTTAGGAGAAATAACTGGCAAATTAATTTTGTCCCCCTTCTGGGAGACAGTCCACCCTAAAAGAAAAGAATTTGCCCTCAGGGATGGGGGCGGTGCAAGTTCTAATCATTTAGGGGGCGACCCCGTTTCAGAAGAGGCCTTGTGTGCAGGAAAGTAAGCAGGAAGTTACACATTACGAAACCACACCTCTATATTTTTTACCCCCTTAAACCCCTCTTTTATATAGAAAAACTGGGGTTTACAGGGGTATACACTATTTTTCTTATTTCTGCTCAAAAACATAGATTGCGGGTACTCGTTAGAACCGCCTCGCCCCACAGTCTGTGGTTTGAGCAAAAATATGAAAAATATCAGAATTTTTTATCAGAAAATTTTCCTTTTTTGGTTGTAAAATGTTCAATAAATTTGAATAGCGTTTTTACGCAATGAAAGTTTTTCACACTTTTGAAAGGTGGCGGAGAATCTACCAAATGGTCAAATCCCTTTGACAACGGCGTCAATGTAAATCATTCACACCAGAAAGCGAACTCTGTGAGTGAATCGGCGATGACAGAATCCGTATAAAATATCATTAAAATTTATCATTCTCATACGGCAATGTTTATGTAGTTAAATGGCTTATTTTTGTAAGTAATATCATATACAATACATTTAAAGAACGTTAGACTTATTATTCACGTTCTTAGACTACTGAGCCGCAACGTCCGAAATGTACCATCGGACATATGCTAGATACATGTGCGAAGCATAACGAAATCATGCCTATATAATATGACCCTTAAACCCCACTTTTATACAGTAAAACTGAGGGTTTTATCTGAAAATTTTCATTTCGTATTTTCAGTATATTTGAATAAGCATATTTCTACGCTTTTGTAAAATCAGATCTGAATATTCACTGGTATTTTAGATAGCCAAAAATGCAAGCTTTTTTCAAGAGGACAACGAAGACTTATGTCAGGCTGCGCGGATACGCAGGCTGATCTGAGTAGTCTTTGGGCGCTCGTGACAGATGCTACGTTTCCTCGCGTTTCGGCTTTTTGTCCTTGCTGTGAAAAGCTATAGCGCCTGGTTGTACTTTGAAAACACAACATGCGTATTAATCACAAGTCGAGACGCAATGTTCAAACAGGTCACTTAACCCATTTATGCCGAGTGGACTCTACCATAGATCTTTGGACCTCCATTTCCTATATAAGGGGTGTCTGGTAAGTTTTATAATTATATTGTTTGGTAGAATTTTCTGTATTTAATGCAAACAATGACGCTGCATTCTGCGGCGTCTGATCTCGGTCTACACTTTTTGCCAGTGTCCCTTTATATGGGACGCAAGGCTTAAATGGGTTAAGTCATATGCAAACTGGAAGGGCAAGATAACCATGTACATCCGAAACACTTTTTGTCCGTTGATATATCTTACAATATACTTTAATTCTGTTCACGTTTAACGGCGCATGCGATTTATGTGATATGGAACTGTCGAAAATTGTGAATCAGGAAGCAGTTATGTTGCAAATAGCCATTCATAGATAAATCGGTCCGCCAGTGACCTGAGTGGCGTCCGCAAAGAAGAGTAAGGGAGTACCCGATTTACTCTGATGCTCAGACACCTTAATTCCCAAATTAGGCTGGCATTTGTCCGAGAGATGGGACCTGTTCAAAGTGAGTCCGATCAATCTAATATTGTCTCTCTGACATAGTCTTATATAACTCTAGTCGTACAGTCTGAGTAAGATAGTAAAACGTGAAACTAGATCGCGCAAATCACCACGCTTTCACCACTAAGAAAAGAGAAGTGAAAAATAGTGTTGTTCTCGCACACCCTTACCACGCAGGGAAGTCATGTAGCAAGTTTGGTTAAATTCCGCCCATTGGTTTAGTAGAATATAGCGTAACGAACGGACATTTACAATATCCCGATCGCTTAAAAAACGTGGGGATAATAAGGGATTTCTTTGGGAAAAATACTTAATATGATGCACCTATAGCTTGGGACTTACAGAATGGACTGTAACAAGTCTACTCCCAAGTATACCTCTCCTAAGATTTGAACAAGCCTATTGACTCACGGTTAATGGATCAACATGTCCTAAATGGTAGTTAAATGGACACGACGGCGTCTGATTTGAGTCTGCAGTGTTTGCTAAGACGCATGTTTCCAAATACTTAGGGTCAATAATGTAATTTATGTTACAGAAAAATGCTTAGCTAATAATGCTCCATTTCGTGCAAAAATTGATATTTTTAATGTGTAATTTTTTGTATTAATTGGTACACTGGTATCTCTGTATCATAACTATAGACGGGGAGAACTACAACTGACTGTCTCGTTTACTCTGCTAATAATGCAGCAGATTTTACACTCATCAACAGATAGAGAAATGGATCTCTGGTAAAATTTTAGGACAAACCTAGAAAGAAGTTAACGTGGTTGCTATAACAAGTTATTGTTGTTGTTCTTGAGAGGAAACTGCTGTTTGTGAAGTTATAAGCATTTTTTCTGAAGAGCAAAGCCGTATCCACTAAATTAATTTTGAGTATTTTAAAAGCAACACATGTAAGGCAAAACAGATACACCTTCAGGAGGAGGTAACTTTCGAATCTATTTCGAAACTATTTTGTCTCTGTTGGGGGCATTTGTTTCTGATAAGGTTCATTATTAGAAATAAAATCCTATAATTTGAAAAGCAGACACATAAATCACAGTTTTTTAAGAAAATACTTTTTGAATCGAGTTAAACAGTCAATGCTGTCTGGCTTCTTTATTCAAACATTGTGTTGCGATACCGTACCGTAAGTACTGGTATGGTTCAGAGCAATATGACAGACCAAAAATTGTAAACACAGACCAAAGGATGCATCTCAATCTTCAGTAAAACAAATACACTGTAATTTACAGTTTAAGGAAAAATATCAGTTCATAAAGGAATTTAACACTTTTTTGTCGACCTACGGGCGTTTTTCAGTAAAGACGAATACACTGTTACTTAAGAAACCATGTCAACTCAAAACGGAAGAAAACAAAACAAGTACATGAATTCATAATGATTTGTATACTACTTACCTCTGTAGGACTTGCATTATAGAGACATTGCTTACAGACCTGCGTTTCAAACGTACACCTTTTAGAAGCAATAATCAAAGAAAATTTTCAAGAATAACAAATGGTTAAGTATGAAGTTTAGCAAAACAATGCCACATTTCAACAAAAAGAAAAATGAATAGAATAGATAATAGATATAAATGAATAGATAAACATTACTTTGATGAGATGCTTTGTAAAAAATTGTTTTGAAAGTGGGTCAATGCACATTACGGGCCAATCTATCGCGTATACCCTAAATATTTGGACAAAGCAAAACTTAACTATACCCCTAAAACCGGATATCCGATCAGCTACTCGGTTATATAATTATGTAACTAAATTAGTGGTAGAATAGCAAACAATGTACACCTTGATCAGACGCGCGATCCGTGTCCCCTAATCTTGGTCTACGCAGTTCGCTGTAATCTGGATCTACACTGTTTACTGTAATCTTGGTCCGAATACTAAGGGTAAATGCAATATTGACCACTGCGTCCTTATATCAAGTATCATGCACAAGACACATTTAGCTTTACCACTCTTTGGGATTCAACAGTTGAACAATTGATGATATTTTTCTTATTTTTCCCAGACAATAGACTTTGACGGAGACAATTTCCAAAATTTCAATTTTCTGAAAAAAAAAAAAAAAAAAAAAAAAAAAAAAAAAAATCAAAATGTCATCCGCTGATAATTTTATCCAGCATGTTAAACATTTATATAAATATGTACCTTTCATACAAGCACTTTTAATCCTAATATTCCTATTTTAATATCCTCCTTATAGCGCTGTCATAAGATAAGTGTATACTGTGTTAGCTCTTCTTGTATTGAATGACTATCACCACAGAGATACTGTCGTCGCGTTAACGTTGTGTCTGCGATACGACAAGCCTATTGGAAATCAAGCTCTGTAAAATCCTTTTCAGCTTCTCATACAGAACAGAAAATGGCAATATAATGTATAACTGCACACGCACATTACAACTCGCGGTTGCGCTAAACATGGTTGAATATTTATAGTTAAATATCTTAGAAGCTGTTGAACTTCTCAATTTAAATTACTTTAAATAGAAAAGTATCACAAAATACCGCCTAAACATAGGCACCGAAATAAGAAGACTCGAGAGCAAAAACAAGACACAACAATGCATTTACATTAACCGACATACAAAGAAAACTGAAAAAAAGAAATTGCCTTAGAAGGTCAACAGAAACAGCTCATATGCTTAAAGTAGTTTTATCCAATCAAAACATCGCCCTGAATTCTGATTCAGCTTAAAATTTCATAATTGATACGCACCAAACGAAAAGGGTCCTTATGTACTTTGCGGACAACAAAGGCCCTGATCAGCCTGCGCGAATGCCTTCGTTGCCCGCTACCAGAATAAATGGATATAGTAGAATATGTTGGCGAACAAGGAATGTTCAGTTCAGACTGTACGGATGCGCACGCTCATCTAGACCTTCGCTGTTCGCATGTAACAAGGACTTTTTACCACGTGACACATCAGATATGTCCGGCACGCGTATGGTCCCCTACTTAACAGTTGAATGTCACAGTAAAATACAAATATTCACAAAATTGCAATGAGATAAAGTTAAATACTCAACTGCAATCTATAGCCAAAGGAAAAGAAAACCACAAGTTCAACCAGGATGGGCCTGACACAGGCAGCCGTTTTACCATCATCATTCGGACAGGAAGGTCTGGATAAACATGGTAGACCAAGATCGAGCATGGCCTACATGTTTTGTCCTTCAATCACAGCATTTTGCACACCTCGCCTGGTGATCAAATTGACCTATTCAAACAAAAGGATAAGTATGTACACAGAAAATCCAAATTTATAGGAAAATATGGTAATTGCAGTTAAGTTGGAAACTGTAAAGTCAGGTGTAGAGTCATAAGTCATGTAACGTGCTCAAATACACGAATTTATACATTTGACTACTAGTCTTAGGAGTATCAAGGCATATTTTGGAATTCAAATTTAAGCACTGGCAGCACTGATTGGTCTATTGTCTGTCAGTGAAGGCTGGGAAAATGGTCATGAACGGAGACTGTTTCTTTTAAATTAATATCTAAAAGGTTGCCTTTGGAAAGAAAGAAGACAATACAGATAGAAAATGGGAGTCTCCTTTAACTTAAATAAGCCCTTAACTTCCTGTAATTTAAGTAAACAGTACAGACCCTGATCATACGCCGCGGCGTCTGATCTGAGTCTGCACTGTTTGCAAATGTTCCAGTCCAGGTTTTACAGATAATCCTCTTTGCACGGCACTCCGACGTCACAGTGACAAGAATAGCGCGGCCCGGATTTTGTACAAAAGCACGGTTTGATTTCATTGGTCGATGGTAATCATGTGAACAACAACCTGAAGGGAAGTTTGGCAAACAATCGATCCAAAAAATAAATATGAAGACACTCCGACTGATTAAGAATTCCGGAACACATCCAAACCAAGATTTCACGATATGAAATGACAACATAAAACTTCCAAGAGCACTGAACGAAAAGAACAAAAACAATTTTGGATCTAAAAACTAAGGAAGAAGGTCATGATGTGCAATAATCTGAAATCGTCATCTGTTTCTGAAACTCAGAGAAGGAGCGAACCGAATGAACAGGAATATCTACCGCCAGAACATATTTCTCGTGAGAGAACAAATAAAAGAAAAACATCCACCCACAATGAATGAAAAAAAAAAAATAAGGAATGAAAAAACAAAAAAACAAAAAAACACTAGCACCGCTTCAAAATAATGCACATTAATAAATGAATAAACAAATAAATAAATAGACAAACAGAATAAAAAATAAAATATATAGGGAAAGCGCCAGAAACACCGTCATAAGATGGCATGGGTTAAAACAAATGGGGCGTGGTTAAACCAGTTCTACACTTGCAATATCTTAATGGTTCAATCCTGTGTTATCCCGTAATATGCTTAATTTGCATGTTGAATTGAGGCAATTGGCAGTTTCCCCACATGATGTTATGCAGGCGTCACTGTCTGCTTAACCGAAAGCATCCAAAACCGATAACGGTCCGATATAGATTTAAGTAGAATGCTAGGTGGGATTCCACTTGCTTTACACTGTCAGATATATTTCATGTGTAAGAGGTTGAAATAACATTCCTTAATAACATAATTTGTACACAGACGCATGGTCTACTATACTGCCTACCCCTTACAGAAAGTAATCCGTCGCCTGTCAACAGAAGTCAATTATACACACATTTCTCTTGATTTAATGCAAACCTTTTTGTCGAAAATACTAGTGCATCAACAGTTTTATTCTGTTTATTGGTTTAAGTGTCGAATACGCAATCGTTTCCCCCCATACCTTAGCAGAACTGGCACAAAATTAGGCGAAAATCGATAGGATTGTAGCTTGGAGGTTTCTACAAGTATTACTTCTTCTAAATTTCCGAAGTTTTCGCAAAATTGTTATGACATTATCAATTAAATTCATCGGCATAAATTAGTATGTTTATTTTCACGGGTATAACAAAATGAAAATCCAATCAATGTGAGGGTCTGGATGGGGTTTGTTAATTGCATGTACTCATTACTTGCTTTATTTTTTATTGGCTACTGATTTTTGGCTTAAACGTTAGTGACTACCTCATTTTTGTGATGCAGAATTTAACAATTTAAAAGACCAAAAACTAAACAAAAAAAAAAAAAAAAAAAAAAACCAAAAAAAAAAACAATAAAAAAAAAAAAAAACGATTTTTGTGAAAATGGCTTTGTCGTATATTTAAAGGCCTTTCTCTGTAACTACTTCAATTTTTACATAGGGCCGTGCACCGATTTTGCTGAACCTTTCCTATCTTCTATGTTGTGACTCAAAACCAAGCTATCAATGTTCCATTCACCAATATATATCACCATTGCCATGGCAACGCCTGATGGATATCTGACCAAAAACTGAGGTGAATTTTCACCAAAAAATGACCGTTTTCAAGCTAAAGTAGTGACTATCAGAAAAAATCATGTGCTTTTAATTTTTTCAAACATAACAGAAATTGGTTCATCCGGGCTAAATCAAGAAATTTACATTACAGATGGATGATCTGTTACGCTGTGATCTTTGAAGTGGGTGGGATATCTGTATTTTGAAAAGGGCAGTTTTTACACACTTCCAATGCCGAATTCTGAGTTTGTGCGTCTGTGTACATTCTTGATTGATAATTATGCGTACATTCTTGATATAGAGGGAGGTTTCCGGAGTAAAGTTATAAAAAGACATGTTTGGGGTTTTACCGTTTTTGAAGCGTTACAATGGAAAAGAAAATTTACCAAAAATGGCCCATTTTCTCCTCACTAAAATGAATATTTTCCCTTACTTGCACACATTTTTACATATACTATAGTGATATTGCCATCATATGTAAACACTAAATATTTCCTTAATATGCTCTTCAAATTGAAGTGAAATGCCATAGAAAACACTCTGTAAGGTCAAGGTCACAAAAACAAGAAAAAAGACTCAAAATGACCCTTTTTCTCCATACTAATGAATATGTTTACATAAACTGCTGAATTATTGTCATCATAACATTACTACTTTGTTCTTCAAATTCCACTAAATAACCGTAGTAAAAACTCTAAAGTCAATGTCAAGGTCACAAAAACCAGAAAATGGACTCAATATAGGCCAAGTATAATGTCAGTCCATCTTTGAGAAACAAGGCATACTCACTGGACCCCGAGATATAAAAGGACATGGTAATCTACATCTATTATATAAGTTTGTTTGTCTGTGTTGTGGTTTTACGGCCCAGTCAACCCAGTGGGGTCATGTCGAGCGCGGTCAGTTTACCTAACTACACGTTTACTGGGCAGGCTTAGTCCTCTAAACGGTTAACCAGTATTGTGCACATTCTTTCGCCAGAAACTGACCACTGCCCTTCTTGAATCAGCGGAAGGGAGAGAATGACCGTAGAACATATTTCATGATCAATCTCCACGAAAGAATGTTGCCGACCTCGGCGGGGGTTGAACCCGCGACCTCCTGGTCTCCAGTCCGACGGCGCATCCAACTGAGCCACCGAGGCCGGCTATTATATAAGTTCGTCTGTCATTACTGACAATGACCAGTCCTAATCAAATGCGTGCAGTGTTATTGTTTGTGTGTTTTAAGATGGCTGATTAGATCAATCTTAGCTCTAAACTGCCTGTTGCAGACAGCACAAGAGAGGTCTGAGGAAGAAAGCTCTGTTGATGATGCCTTAGCTCTGTTTTTCCGCACCCCTTCTTATGATGCCTTAGCTCTGTTTTTCCGCACCCCTTCTTATGAGGCCTCGCCATTTTTGCGCAATCTATTCCCACGACTCTGTTGGTTTGTTCAAGTCTTTAATGGAGGCTTAGAGGGTGTCCTTGTATTGCTTCTTCTTACCACTATGGAGCGTTTTCCTATTTGTAGTTCTCCATAGAGGATTTTCTTTGGTAAACCGTCATCAGGTATTCTGGTTACATGACCTGTCCATCATAACTATGCCAATTTCAGAAGAGTATTACACTCTTACACTCTGCATCCCTGCCCTTTTCAGGACTTCTGTGTCTGGAATCCTGTCTTAGACAGCTTGTATATATAGCAGTCGTTGACCTTTCACTGTAATGATAGGCTCCTTGTAAGGCTTTCCAGGTGCTGGTTGATATACTACCTCACTCTTTTTGATGCTGATTGTGAGATCATAGTTGTCACATGAATCGGATACTTGATCCACACCTTTTTTGCATTTTCTCTTCTGTTGGAGCACCCTTTGCCATGCCATCAGCAAAGAGGAACTCTTCTAGCACCTCTCTCTGCACCTTGGATTTAGCTTGCAACCTTCTTAGGTTGAAAAGTTTCCCATCAAAGCGATACCTAATAGGTATACTATTGTCACCGTCCTGAAAAGCATCTGTAAGAATGGCAGAAAACATCATGCTTTAACAGTACTAGTATTCCTGGTGAGTTGGGTATAGCCAAAAATAAATGAATAAATTTTGATATGGCTAATGATTTAATAAGTTTTCTTCATGACCAAGTCTTGATAATATTTTCCACACTTTTAGGACATCAGTTGCATTTTGATCCCATATGCCAAAAAGCTCTGGAGTAAAAGTCACTCCTAGGATTTTAAAAGGTTCCTGATTCCAGTCTAAATTTTATTAGTTTAAGCATTTATTCCTTTGTATAACATACATATGGTACAATGCAAGTAAAGATGAATCATTAAGTACAATTATACATACATTGGGATTCAGAAGAAAGTCTACTGACTTATTAAAATCTGTCTCCCATTATTGCAATAGCTATTAGTACTATATTGATGTGTGACTAGTAATGAAACAATTGATAGGCTATAATTATTGTATGTTTTGGCTGTTTGCCTAATTCATGTTGGTATGTTCTAACTTAAAATCGATGGCGGCTCCACCGGGGCGTAGAAATATCAGATGCAAGAAAGTTCATAGGTTATGTAAAGGTATCTCTACATCATTTATTTGAAACCGCGTCAGGCTAATATTGGCCGTAGCTCGATTCTTGGCCATAACACAGAATAACTTTGTTCTTACATATAAATTAAAAGCAAACATTGCAAACATGCTATATAACTTTGACTATTCATACCATCACGTATATTAAAGATACAAGTCTTGGTTGCCTACTAAGATGGTTACTTGAGGTTTGTTTAACCTCAAAACGTTTGGTTTGATCAAGAAGTCTTAACAGCTAAAAATATTTGCTTATTAGTAGAGTCTGATAACTCACGGTCACCGTTCAAAAGTACATTCAGAGATGGCTGGCATAAAGGTATTGTCTTATTAAGGAGTTCTTGTCGTAAGTTGGCGTATCGTGTACATGGAAATAAGAAGTGTTGGGTATCTTCAATAGACCCACATACACATAGCGGTCTGTCAACGATATTTTTTGAGACAATTGTATTCGAATTATAACTTGCGATTTGATCTATTCATTGACCCAATCCATATTGCTCTTGTTTTTGCAACATTTATTTTTAGACATTGAATAAAATAATTTTAATTTAAAGGTTTTCTTAATGATATTTCTGATCCGTCTAAGAATATTTGAGTGTCATCAGCATATTGACTCAATTTGAATTCATTGTTTTCTATTATGATCTCTACTATACGATTGTCTTTTCTGATCTTAATACCTCGGCACATAGGAGAAAAATGTATGGGGAGATAGGTGCTCCTTGTCTACAGCCTCTTTGTAATCCAAAAAACTCTGACATATGGCCATTTTGTAATATACATTACTCAAAACCAGCCTGAAATAATTTAATCCACCATTGAAAGGATGGTCCAAAATTAAAATATTTGAGTGTTTTGTGTATAAATTTCTATGAAACTAAATCAAATCCTTGTTAAAAGTCAATAGAAAATACCGAACCTGGTAGTTGTCGTTGTTTTGTCTCAAAAAAAAAGAATGTCATAAATTTGGCTTATGTTTCTCCTATAAATCTTCCAGAGATTAAACCTTTTTGATCTTTATGTATAAGTTTATGTAGTACAGTTGTAAGGCGTGCAGCAATGGCAGAGGAAGCTAATTTATAGATTACATTAAGAAGGAAATAGGTCGCCAATTCTTCAGATAGAAGGGTGATTTGTTTGGTTTTCGTAAGCAAGTGATTATGCCTTGTTTTTGAGTAATTGATAGCGAGCCAGTTCTATAACCATAGTTTAATGAGTTTAATATGAAAAACTTCAGATCAGTCCAAAAAAAAAAAAAAAAAATAAATAAATAAAAAAAAAAAATAAAATAAAATAAAAAAAAAAAAAAAATAAATAAAAAAAAAATGCAGCAGTAAATCGGGTGTTTTTAATTTTTTCATATTTTTCAATGCCTGTGCAAGCTCTGAATATTTAATATCTCCTTCCAATAATCCAGCTTTATTATCAGTCAGTTTAGAACTATTTTCTCCTATTATGGATTCAACTGGAGTATCATCGATAATAATACTTTCACTGTACAAACTTTTAAAGTATGTTTTCTGGCTGTTTAATATTTCACCTGTGCTTAAACATTCTTGACCATTTTCCTCTATTATTTTTATGATAACTTTATTTGTGAAATTTCTCTTTTCATGATTAAGAAAATAGCCAGAAGGTTTTTCTCCTTAGTCCTCGTACCTACACCGTGATCTTAACATGACTCCTTTGTTTTTTCTTATTTCATGTAATCTGTTTTTCTTATCATCCAGTAATGTCTTCTTGACTGACTATTTGTAAAGTCACAGTAATTTTACTTTCTAAATTTGATATTTCATCCTCTAGCTGTTTTTCCTCCCAACTGTTTCCTTCTTTTTTCTTGAGCTGTATTTTATTGTTCCTCCCCAACCCCCTGCTAGCTAAAAATATCATTTCCAACAAAAGCTGGTCATTTATAGAATATGTATCTTGTATGTTATTATTATTATTGTTATTATTATATCTTGTATGTTATTATCATTATTGTTATTATTATTATTATTATCTAAATTAACACTGTCTTGTTGAATATTGGCAATTTTATATGTATTTTTAACCTCTTCTATTGACTTCTTTATAAGCTGAATATAATCTTTCAAAAGTGAATTATTGAATTTCCAATAGCTCTTTCCTCCTTCATTTTGATTAAGTTTTAATTATAGTATGATTCCTGAGGGATCTGTTCTGTATCCTGACACCACATTTCATCATAAACAAGCTCAAAGCTTTCCTCACTGACCAGAAAGAAGTCCAAACGTGCTTGTTTTTTTCTCTGGGTTAATTTTCTTCCATGTAAAGCCTTTGTTATCATGTAAAAATCTAAATCATCAATATCATTATCTTCATCAATAAGTTTTAAAACTCCTGACCGTGCTCTTGCATTATTAATATGACGATAATTTTCAGTGTCAACATACGGAGTCAGAACTAAATTCCAGTCACCACAAACAAATGACGTTTTCATTTCCAAAATAAAAAATCTAGTATTTTTGTTTGATATTTTTATAGAACTTTGGCTTATCGTCATTTGCTTCGTAAATACTTACAAAGTTTCCATCTGGACCAGTTAAAATTTATCCTTTATCACAATGGAAGTTATTTATTAAAACATTACTCCTCGGGTAGCATTTACCCCATTCTTTGCACTCAAGACAAGATTTTATCTCCACTCTGCTTTTACATATGAATACATTTATTTGTCAATATGCATATCTTGTAAGCATGCTATATTGAATTTTTTTTAATGAATGTACTGGAATAAGTCTCTTCTTTTTTTTTTGCATATTTTTGAGGCCTCGACAATTTTGGGAAAAGACAGTTATCAAATCAACCATTCTTTGTTTAAAATTAACCATACTAAAGCGCTTATGTTCACATATGCAAAGAAGTCATGCACAACAGCAGAATTTAATTTAAACAAGAAAACAACAAAAATAATAAAAAAAAGAATATATATGGTTAAGGGGTGTGGATCTGAACAGTTTCTGAGATATTAGGCCTTTAATAAAGTGAAGAGGATGGGGCATGCCCACTGGGGACCAAAGGTCTATATCACTGAATGCACCTTATCATAAGGTACAAGAGTACATATGGTTTAGGGTTAGGATCTGAACAAATTCTGAGATATTACGCCTTTTATGAAGTAAAGGGGGTGGGGCATGTTCCAGGGCTACCAAAGGTCTGTGTCACTGAATATGTCTGATTATAAGAAACAAGAATATATATGGTTTAAGGGTTGGGATCCGAGCGGTTTCTGAGATATTAGGCTTTTTAATGCATGCCCCCAGAGGATCCACGGTCTGAGTCAATGCATGTAACAAGAATATATATGGTTTAGGGGTGGGGATCTGAACAAATTCTGAGCTATAAGGCCTTTTATGAAATGAAGGGGGTGGGGCATGCTCCTGGGGGACCTAAGGTCTGTGTCATTGAATGCATTTTATCATAAAGAACAAAAATATATATGGTTTAGTGGTGGGGATCTAAATGGTTTCTGAGATATTACGCCTGTCTACCCAAAGTGTGCCATTGAATGCCTCTTATCATGAGGAACAAGAATATATATGGTTTCTGATGTTTTAGGCCTTTAATGAAGTAAAGGTGTAGGACATGCCCCCAGGGAGACCCAAGGTTCATGTCATTGAATAAGGAACATATATTTAGGGGGTGGTTATTTGAACGGTTTGTACAATATTAGGCATTTTCACTTCTTCCCTTACAAATGCCTATATGACCAAATTTGACCTTGGCCTAAAATAGGTCAAGGTCATCCAAGGGAATCATTTAAACAAAGTATGATGTGCCCGAGTCCCCGATGCTATATACCAAGTTTCATGAAAATCGGTCCACCAGTTCCTGAGAAAAATTTTGAACATATATGGGCATGGCGGCCATTTTAGTCATGTGATCTGGAGGTGATCCAGGAAGAAGCTTTCGTTCCCCCATCCCCTGGAGGCTCCATATGAAATTTGACTTCATAGGCCCAGCGGTTTCGAAGCCTTGCCATCCAACAAAGGAAAAAATCATAAAAGCATATTTGTGTAGCAGGAGCAGGCCACATCCAGATGGATCGGCTCATTAACTGCCTTAAATATGGTTTGCAGTTTTGCTTCCTACTTGGAGTAGCCATAGGTAATGTTGCTGAAAGATTGTGACTTGTCCAACCACATAAGATCTCAAAAGCTGTGCATCGTAGACCGGCAATATTTGTAACAGGTGATTACAGACGAACAATCAGTGTTGGGAGCATGCTTGAACATCTGGAAGATCTCCACACTCGCAGATAACATGGTAAGATGATCGTGATCTACAGAATCACCAATCATCTTGTTAAAATACCAGCATCCCACATTCTTCAGCCTGTCGGCGCATCTCGGACAAGAGACCACAGATATCTTGTGCCATACTGCAGTGTACATGCCTACAAGTTTGCCTTCTTCCCATTTTGAGATATATTTGACTGGTCTCTTGAGAAGGAGTATGTCTGCGGCAGTTCCTAGACATGTGTTAGACATTCATTTTGTTCTTCATCATCGCAAACTGATGAGACTTAATGTGGGGAAGTCAATATTCCATTTAGTGTCATAACGTGAGAACAATATGAATATCCCATGCATGTGCAAGGAAAACCTGTGTATTCGTGCTGTCCCTCTGTGCTGCACAAACAATCACTGGCTACTGTAGAATTTATAAATGGTGAAAGAAGACCCTGATCCGACTGCTCAGATGCACAGGGTGGTATGGGCATTTTTTGTCTGCAATTAAAATGAATGAATAAAAGGTGAATTTTCCGCTATGTTTTACGAAGGCGACAATATAGGTTGGTGCAGATGCTCTCCTACTGCCAAGCTCCTTCGGAACAGGTGTTTACTCTGAAAAGTTGAGAACAGTCTTTCTTTTTAGAATATACTCGTATATTGTTTCAGAATTGAGGCATAATCATCTTTGACAGAATACCAACCATGGAAGTACAGATATTCCCTAAACATATTAAATGATATCTCATGACTTGTGTGGCCGACTCCCTAGCGCAGCCGGTAGCGCGTCTGACTGCTGACCCAGAGGTAAAAAAAATCCCAGCTCGTTCACGTAACTTTGGTGGAGGTTCGGTCATTCTCCTTTATCCGCTGATTCAAGGAAGGCAGTTGTCAGTTACTGGCGAAAGTATATGCGCAAGTTTACTATTTGGTAGAAATGTCAAACATCCAAAAATGTATAGCTCTATTATCTGGCAGAAATATCAAACTTCAAAGAACGTATCCAAAAGAAAGAGATGGACTAAATAAGCAGTATGCTTTCGTTCAAATCCTAATGAGTATTGTGTATATATGTGACTGTATTGTGATTTCGATGAAATAAAATACGTTTAAAACAAAAGAAAGAAACGCATGGCAAAAGAAACGAGGCCTAATGATTGTAATTAAAGTTAAAAAGGAACTGATCTTGTTTATAAAACGTGCATGTAAATCAACAACTGAGGTTTCATTTGAATTGTTTATTTAAAATATCGTTAAAGTCCTATTTGTTGAGATAGTGAAGCAAACTCAAACGAATAAATTAAGGCCACAAGTAAGATGCTTACTCTTATTACATCGGATATCCGGGCACAGCTTTTATTTTACTTTCGCTGTCGTTTAGGTCAGGTAGTAATAGGCATCAACTTTTGTTGGGATGTATTGGTCAGATCCTAGTGCACTAATAGGCATACAAGACACCAAGCTGGCACCTCCGCTTGCCTTGATATCAAAGCCCTAGTGTCAGTATGCTCAAGACACCTTTCTTTTTGTAATGACGCGATTCTTATATGAGCATAAATGCCCAAATATTAGCATGGACGAAGAGTAATTGTGCACGTGTACAGCCTTGTGCCAGTTTACAGTATCAATATGAGCCAAAATATTTTCTTTCTGTCGTTTTGGCGCTTTTAACATCACTTCCTGCCGACGTCAACGTCATTTGGCGCTTTTACATCTGAAGAAGGAATATATCTTTTACTGAAGAAGGAATATATCCGAAACATGTTACTTCACCTTTCTGTAATGACGCATATAATGCCCCAAAATAGCATGGTGAACAGTAATTGATTGATCACGTGTACTGGCGTCTATGCATTTACGCAGTATCAATATTTTCGAAACCTTTCTTTTTATAATTACGCGACTCGTATGCAAACAAACAATCCTACAGTAAAACGCAAACTTGCATCATTTTTTTTTTACCCCTGAGTTTTTTAAATGGACCTTTCCATCTCTGAATTTGGACACATCAATAGAGGTTTGAATCAAGAACTGCAGGGCAAGCAGTGTAGATCCTGATAAGACGGCTCATTATGAGTTGTCTCATTTAGATCAGCCCTGTTCGCAAAGGTAACTGTAGTAGTCTGCAAGAATGAAAGGGTTAATTATATCCTACAGTCTGGATGTAAATTGTGCTATATGATTTATATTAGATACTATATCATCGTGGTGAATAGCGACTGATCTAATGCACAAGCTGATGCGTTTTATCAGATGCTGTGTAATGTTTGTTTTCCTAATTTGGCCAGAGGAGACATTTACCTCAAGTGGCGGAAAATAAATTTCACTTAAGATATCATGAATGAGCCGCACGTCAATATAAGTACCTTCGGACAGGTGCGTCCAGCGAAGATACAGATCAGCCTGCGAATTTGCGCACTTACCAGAATCTTTACTGGTGCATTTTGGATAGCTAAGGATGCAAAGTTTCATCATGCGGGCAACGAAAACTGACCAGACTGAGCGGATGCACAGGCTGTTTTGAGTCTTCGTTTGACGTACATGTCAGAAGGTAGGTTTTCTCACGTTGCGGCTGAAATTGTAATCGCGGAAAAGATTTCATTATGCTAAACGAACTGAAGGCAAACTGCATAATGCAATTGCTAAGGAGGTTCTGCCAAATTGAATTAGATATGGTAGTGGTAAATTTAGAATACAGTACAACACGCATATTCTGTGTGTTCGTTACAGCTTTATTTTACCCTGACTCCACTGAGAGAAAGAGAGACAGAGAGAGAGAAAGACAGACAGACAGACAGAGAGAGAGAGAGAGAGAGAGAGAGAGAGAGAGATGTTACATGTATTGTAAGGAATGCTTACTACACTTCGATAAAAATCTATGAACGAGAAGTATTTTATTATTCCAAGTACAGTCGACCTTCAATGCCTCGAGCATCTTTGGGATCAAGGAAATTTGTTCGAGATATGGGTAGTTCGAGCTACTGAGGCTTAATCATTGCGCCGGGTCAGGAAGCAAAAAGCGATAATTTAGGGACATAGTTTCGATTTTCTACACAATAATTGAATGTTGAGTGTACTCATTAGAATGAGGTGATTCTAATGAGGCAATTCTAATGAGTACACACAACATACAATTTCATGATGAAATAAGAAAATTTCCCTAAATATTTGTTTTCTTGGGCTATCGGAAGAATTTCGTAGGGACTCCAAAAAACGAGTACGAATTAGCCATGGTTAACAAGCCATCGATGTTCGAGGTATTCGAGTTCGAGTCAAGGTCATATTTACAATGAAATATTTGGGTTGAATTTCACTCGAAGAAAAATGTTCCAAATAGTTCCAAAATAACTCCATCCTGAACGGATGTATCGAAGTGTGAAATGCCAGTCTGAAATTGCTCTCGACCAATCAAATTGCGCTAAATTAGTGTAAGCCTGTTGAATTTGAATTATAAGAGTATAAACACGGTTCATTACTATATAATAAGCTATTACTATATAATAAGCTCACGTCTTCCCAAAAGCACCGGCCTAGACATAGTCGTTTCTACTTTTGTAACTTGTAGGCTTTTATATTAAATCATAATTCTGCTGTGAACAAATTGCACTTGAGTAGCGCAGTGAGAAGAAAGACCGTCGAAGCAAAAGGCGTAGAGTAAAAGCCCAGATCAGCCTGACATTACGAACAATCCCATCAGGCGGTCACCTACAGAATCGTCAAGAGCCGCATTGTGAAAACGAGCTATCGGGGCAGCGTCGGCCTAGATGGAGGACTGTCCCGTTATAGAATTATTGGTCAGTGTTGAACATGCCGATGTACCAAAAAGGGCTTATCATATTGTACGGCTCTTTGCTCTTTTCATATGTCCGAGAGTTCTTTTACGCATAATCCGACCCATACGCTACAGCAGAATATATTGATAACAAGCATAATGCCCTAAAACGGCTACATGTGCGCGTAGTTAGTCCGGATTATTGCTTTTCGCACGTACCAACGAGACCCCATTCCTTATACGACCCTCATTCAAACCTTTCAGCAGCTAAAACTACACCGAGATCAGCGGAAACGCTAAACAGACTGTTTAAACCTTTCACAGTTTGCATATAGCAAATGGTACGACCGGACAAATCAAATTTACTGGTATCAAATTGTCACCATAAGTTTAGATTAAATACATTGACTGTGCCATTCGAAAACGTGTCTTTGGGTATATGCTGACAGCGAAGGCCCAGATCAGCCTGCGCTTCCGCAGGCAGAATTATTTGGATATTACAGAATGTATGAATGGAGAGCAAAGGCCCGAATAATATTTGACGTGTATCTACGATTCTCCCAACACAGACGACTTTATATTGGGAGAGGTTGTTCAGAAGACATGATTAAATCACGCCCGTACAACGCGTTTAGGGAATCCATAAAACTGTCGATTGTTTCCTCGACGAGTTCTAAAAATAGGTACGTGTACTTTTAATCAAATATTTTCAATGATGGTATTCCGAAGAGAAACTGCAAAAACTAAGTCCTTTCAAATGAATTTTAGCATGTGTCACCAAGACATTTTTAAACATTGATGTTGCTATTTTAAACTCACAAGTTGCATGACCACGTCTATGTACCTTTGTTTATAGCACTTAATAAACAAACAGCAGCAATTAGATTAATCCTATTTTATTGCTTATTATATAGCTATAGATATCGAATGATTAAAATATGCGATAAGATCCGAGGATGAATAATGTCGCTCCATGGGATATCTATGGACACTCGTAAGTGTCTATACTCCGGACAATATTTACCAATATCAGTGCAATAACCCTATAATATTAAACAAAAGGACTTGATACAAGTTTTAACAATATCTCCTTTGGGATCATTGGGCCAATTTGGTATATTTGAAAATGGAGTGCTGCTCATGTGTGCGCTAGACGGCGTGAGCAGTGTTGCAAACTAATGAAGTACTGCTTATGAAGAGTCTCAATAAAACTGAGAATCCCATGTTCTAATCTGTAATGTGTTCTTTTAAAATAGGGGAAAATTTAATAGTTTTCGTGTCATTTAATTTCGTGTTTGACAATACGTCCTTGGACCTTATTCTATGTGTTTTGTGATGGAATAACATGTTTCCTCACAATCGTAAATGTTTTAAGAATATTCACAATGTTTCTAGCCTTCTTTGTTTGTCGCAAAGTTTGCAGTAAAGGCTGACTATTATCCTTAAAATACAGAGAATATGTCCAACATCACAGAATTTAGACTACCAATAATACTAAGAGGAAGACTAAACAAATTACCACAGACAACATACATTTTACAAATTAACGGAAAGCAAAGCAGCCAACTCTCTCTTCATCTAAGAGGTACCGTATTCGACCTAATTACCGCACATGCCCCTATAAGCGCAACGCAAGCAATTCCGTAGTATTCAGATTTCATCCAGTGTATTTTTGTCTACCTCTTTATAAAGGCAAATGTTGTAGGTACCCATTTGAATTGCATCGACTTTTCGATGCAATTCAAATGAGTACCCACAACATATGCTTTTTTAAAGAAAATAAGAAAAAAAAAAGAAAACAAAAAAACAAAAAAACAAAAAAAAAAAAAACAAAAAAAAAACATCGCATAAGCACTATTTGATAAGTCCTTCGTTGACCATTGTTTAAGTGTACCCTTACTATAGGTGGATACATATTTTACCACAAGTTTTCCCAGTGATTTTGTAAACCCTTAGTGCACGGTGCGGTAATTAGGACGAATACGGTAATCACAGTACAAGACAGGACCCACCACACATAACAAAAGAGCATCCACATAACCACACAAAGAACAAATGGCACTAGAATCATAACCTTAGAACAGACATTAATTAAAACAATTACCGGAGTGGGATTTAAATCAATTTTACTAGTACATGTACCAAATAGTTATCCTAAGTTCAATTATGGTAAATTTTAACGTACATGTAGGACAAATAAAAAGCAAAACACCCATGGGCTACAATTCGCTCCCCTGATAAAAACAGCTGTTGCATATCTGCAAATGCCATGCTACATTCTTCCAGTATGCTACAGCAGCTGGGACACAAATTTGACCATACCATAAAACGGTCAAAGGTTTACTAGGAAGTCACATCATTTCAAGAAACTTGGTAGACCTAGAGTCCCCGATGCTGTATACCAAGATTCAGCCTCAAAGCTTCTTAGTACTGGAGAAGAATATTTTTAAGTGTTTTTACCATATACGGGCATGACAGCAAGATGTTCAATGGTGCAGAATCATTTGAACAAACGGTGGTTTACTCTACTGACCGTTCTAAGGCGGTGGTCCCGGTGTTAGTCTTACTCTTTGTTGCTTTGTGGTTTATTCTAGGAGGCGATTTATTGTATGTCTTACCATGTGTCATTTTGTTCTTGTGTTTTTCAGTCCTTTTAGTATTGCGATTACCTCGCTTGGGGAAGAGAGAGCTAATCTTAGTGCTTTTCGTACGTTTGTTCGATTTGTGCTTGTTTGGATTTGTCGGTTTCCTCTTCATCTTGGTGTCTGGGAAGGGCTGCGGTTTGTGATTGTGGCACTCCCTGGACTTTTCTCTTACCTTTTTTATGCCTTCGACAGAAGGCCCCATGTAAAATCTGGTGAAAACTGGTCAAGCGGTTTCAGAGAAGAAGAAGTTTAAACATTTCATGATTTTTTACATGAATATAGCCCAGGGACAAGGGCAGATAATCCCTGACAAAATTTTGATCCTAGCTAAAAGGTTTTACTGCTTTAATCATACATTGTAAGCTTCAGCCATTAGTCTTAAATACATATTAAAAAATGATTTTTCAACTTTTCCCCCATAAAAAATCTATAGAGACGCAAATTTGACTTGTCGTAAAAGGTTAAAGGTCAACCTACGAACATCATTTGAACATATTTGGTAGTGTTTGAGACAGCAATGCTATATACCAAGATTCAGCCCCAAAACTTTCTTGGTTCTAGAGAAGAATATACCATATATGGACATGGCGGCCATTTTGTTCAGTGGAACAAATTGGCAATACCCTTTCGGCAGAAAGCCCCATGTAAAATCTGGTGAAATTGCTCAAGTAGTTTCAGAGAAGAAGACATTTAAAAATTACACAATTTTATACACGTATACAGCCCAGGGGCAAGGGCAGATAACCCTCAGGGAACAACATTTTAAATATAACTAAAATTATTTACGACTTCAATCACACATTGTAACTTTCAGCCATAAGTCTCTAATACATTTTGAGTAAATGACTTTTTCAGTATTTTCCCCATACAAATGCATGGAGACGCAAATTTGATCTTGCCGTAAAAATAGTCAAAGATCAGTCAACTTACGGTCATCATTTGAACAAACGGTAGACCTTGAGTCCTCAATGATACTCGTACCAAGACTTAGCCCCAAAGCTTTCTTGGTAGAAGATTTTTAAATGTTTTTACCATGGCGGCCATCTTGTTCAATGGCGCGGAACCGTTTGAACAAATTTGCAATAACCTTTCGACAGAAGACTCCATGTGAGATCTGGTGAAAAAAAAACAACAAAAAAAAAAAAAAAACAAAAAAAAAAAACAAAAAAAAACAAAAAAAAAACAAATACATGTGTATATAGCCCAGGGGTAAGGGCAGATTCCCCAAGGAACAAAATTTAGATTATAACTAAAACATTTTACTGCTTTAACCACTCATTGTAAGCTTCAGTCATTTGTCAAATACATTTTGAGAAAATGAGTTTTCAACATTTTCCCTAAATAAATGCATGGGTACGCAAATTTGACCTTGACGTAAAAAGGTCAAAAGGTCAATCTAGGGTCATCATTTGAACAAACTTGGTAGACCTTGAGTCCACGATGTTATATACCAAGATTCAGCCTTGAAGCTTTCTTGGTTCTGGAGAAGATTTTTAAGTGTTTTACCATATATGAGCAAAGCGGCCGTCTTGATAAACGGACCGTGACCGTTGGTACAAATTTTCAATCCCCAGGGAACAAAATTTTGATTATAACTATTATTATAACAGAAGGCTCCGTATGAAGTTTGAAGAAAATTGACCCAGGGGTTTCAGAGGAGAAGTTGTTCAAAGGTGTGGACAAAGATGAGCTAAAAACGAACAAGCAAAGCATTCGCAGAAAGAATCAAAGTGTGCAGCTGTTGAAGGTTAGCTGACCGCAATGCTAGCACAAGAACAAGAACATGTCACGCGAAAAAAAAAGTAGAAGGAAAGTGGGCAGTTGTACAGCTTGTCACCGCAATACTAAAATACAAACAGGACTCAACCCTTATCCTACTTTTCACATTTATGTACGCTTTTAGAGGTTATGGATATCTTTTGAGTGCATCTCAGGACCTCCAGAATCACGTTTCTTTGTTATTTGCTTTTCCGACATGGGAAGGAATGTGCTTAAATACAAAGCTTGGTTTGGCCACACTCAGTGAAATGTTTCTTCAATTTCACTGTCAAATTTCACTACCTTCTATCTTTACCGTTTTACCGCTCTCACCACTTAGTTTATCAGATCAAATAGGATCCTGTGCCAACTACACGGATTCTTCTTAAACAACTTCCGGGGATAAATGTACACAAATGGTAGACAGATCAACTAGTTGTCAATTTTTTTCTTCCTGCAGTACAATGTAGCCACATTTAGTGTTTGTCTCATGGTGATATATAAAGCAAACATTTGTTTGAGAACTTAGTCTGAAAATAATCACACACACACACACACACACACACACACACACACACACACACACACACACACACACACACACACACACACATGAATGCGCGAGCACGCACGCAGGAACTTAAGAAAATAGAGGATCTTACATGTGGTCATTTAATATGAAATTTATGAAACGAGTTTCGGTAATTTCGGTATTTTGCGAGCCTTTGCGAGCAAAATACCGAAATTACCCAACGAGTTTCATAAATTTCATATCAAATGACCACGAATCTATGATTCTGTTTATCACATGGCCCTTCCGATGACAAAAAATGCACAAAATATATTTTTAAAGATAACGGCTTTCCGTAGCTAAGCGGAATAACACACTTCCAAGGATTCAATAGTACTACGCAACAAAAAAAATCGCTTATTATTTGATAAGTTCTGAAAATAGCTAGAAACAAGATAAATATGCCTCCGTTAAACTGAAGGAAATAATGATGATTTTTATTTGAGCTAATAAATATTTCAATTGAATAAATCAATTCAAAACTAAATATTCTATTGAACAACGTCATTCAGCGAGTCAATACGTCACTGAGAATCAGTAGGGAAACCCCTTCCCCACCCCCTCCCCCCACACACACAGCTCTCGTATTTAAAGGTCATTGACCTTGATCAATACAGTTTTATGCGGTACTTGACACACTCAAGTGAACGACAGATTTCAAGACTATAAAACATTTTCACTGTAGTTTGGATTTTAATTTGACACTGTCTGAGTCATGTCTTCCCCCAATGCCTTTTATGGTTCATCTCAAAATCATCTCAAAATTGAAGGCAGGATCTGTTCCAAATGTGAAAGTTGTATCGGCGAACGCGGACACCATCTTGGTTGCTATCGATAAGCAGTGTAATACGAATATTAATGTGGCTAACCAATGGGAAGCCTTGCAAGTGTTATAACACGTGTGATTTTTGTGACATGGGTTATTTCACTGACTAACTTGACGGTCATGTGATAATCAGTTATTTTCAGCAATACCACAACTGGAGAAGAAAACACGTATACTAACGTATACAGGGTCATGATGATTATGACCATGTGAAAAGAATGTTCTCAAGATATGCGTCGAAATCAGGATTTGTGCCATAAAGTGACAATTGTAAACCAAACGATATAATATAGCATGCTAACGAATCTGCGACAAAATTGCTCTAACTTTGTAAAATGCGTGCGCTGGATGGAGCTAATTTCGAATAACGTCAGTTCGAAATTGAAATTATTATTATTATTATTATCATTATTATTATTATTATTATGACTGTGAAACGTCATTATTCCTATTAACTGAAAGCGTTTGTATAACTGAGATGGATCTTATGAATATTGATGGGCCATCGAATCTGTTGCAGGACTATTTGTCAATGTGTTTCAGTCAGCCAACAAGGAAATTGCAACCACGCCAAAATGCAAATAAACCGACATTAACTGCTTTAATTGACTCAGTGGGACACAATTGTTTCATGATATATGAGCCGGGGTACAACATTTCTTGAGAGATGCATGTGTGGCCAGCAACAACTAGAATAGTCTGCGTATCTGCCCAGCCTGGTTGGTCTTCACATAGGTCTCTTTGGGAAGCCAAGGAACAAAAGCGTCTTAAGACGGAGAGCGAAGATTAACGAGCCTTCGCGGGAGCATACGTAAACTTGTACGAAATGCTGTGCACTAGTATCAATTGCAACGAAACCGCGTTTGGCAAACAATGCAGACCCACAACAGACGCCGCACAACGCCACAGGACGCTGCAGAACAGGGTATGCACTGTTTACTTGACTCAATCAAACCGAGTCTCCGATTTTCGTGATTTTGTGTGTTCTTTGTTTCCAAAGGCTTTTTTGTTACTTTTATTTTACTCTACTGTAGCTAATGCTGTGCTGTGTGGCGGCCGTAAAAAGTCTCCCCGTACACCATCATAGTGCAGGTTATATTTTATTTCCTTTGGGATCACTGGGCCCATCCTGGTTATTTTGAAAATCGAATACCGCTTAAGCCGGCGCTGGGGGACATATGCAGCCTCGCAAACTACAGTATTGCATATAAAGAGCCTCAATCAAACCGAGTCTCCGATTTCCGAGATTTTGTGTGTTTTTTGTTTCCAAAGGCAATCCTTTTTTTACTTTTATTAAATGAAACAGTCGTCCCCATTTAGGACCATTTTGCCTGCTAAGGCAGAGGCAATCAACCTTACAGTGCTGTCAATGATTTGATAAGTTAATCTTCAGATTTTATTTTTTTAAGTATGCGATTACAATCTTTTTGACGTTTATTTTATTGTCATCCAGCATGGGATACGGTATACCTAAAATGTCATATGTGTACGAGTTTCTATCGATGCAACTTTTCATTAGGTTTCTCATTTCAAAATTCACGGTTTAACCCCTTCACCCCTAAGTGGACTCGTCTAGCTTTGAATTTTGGCGTGTCCATCATTGAAAAAAGGGTAACAGTCAAAAGACAAAACCGGAATGGCAAACAGTGTCGGTTCTGATGAGACAGCTCGTTACGAGCCGTCTTATCTGGATCTACACTGTTTAAACAGGTACCTAATTCGATCTGCAAGGCTGAATGAGTTAACCATAAAAGTTGCTTGTATGTAAGTCAATACAATTTAAAATAATTTTGTTGCAGCCCTTTTCTTGTTCGTTCTATCATTGTCGTTTTTAGTTCTCGTTTCTAGACTCGTAATTTGAAGCCTTTCAAAAGTTGGATACCTCTCAGGGGTATATTATTCACAGATACGAATGGCAGAAGAAAAAAAAAACTTCAGTGAGACTACTTGGGGAATGAATCTATCAAGTATATTTTGAAAGTTGGGAAAATTTCTGAGGAGAAGTGATCATTTTAAAGGTAAGAACCCACATAGAAATATCTGATGCGAGATTAGTAGACTTGTTTTCTTATTGGGTTGGTTCATCTAATATAATTTGTAACCCTACTCACGCCTCCTAGCTACGGCTTGACTGTGGGTTGATAGCAGGTACATGTACGAGTTTGCTTTACCTGATATTTTAGGCATGTTTTATTTCATGAAATAAAAAAACAATTAATAGTCTCCCTCGATCATTTTTTTCTTTAGTCGTAATTAGTCCCTAATGATAAGGCATCATTTCGCTCTTCCTCCGTCCCCCATCACTCAAAGATAAAATAGTAAAGGTAACAGTCTCCGTTTGAAATCTACAACTGACACAAATCCTTCAGACTGATACGATTCTAAATAGACAGTCAGTATATGTACGAAGAAGATAGCCGAAGCTCAACACGCCGTTGTGCAATCAAATGTTTCACTCACTCACCAATAAACCAATACACTGTTTTTAATTGTTCAACCCCTACCCCTCCACCCCACCCCCCGCCCCATACACACACAAACAAAGGATGGAGCCTAACTTTGCACAAGCACATCAGAAGAACTCCAAAATTCAAAGCTTAAAGGCTCAATATTCCTCAAAAATAGACATTATATTTTCCAAGAAAGTTTTAATAAATTGATATATGGTATTAATACAATCATTAAACGTGGCATCTGAAAGCCTGTAAAATTTCAATTAGTCTCTCGTTCTTGAAATGAAATGATTTTTTATCGTATCTTTGAATTAATGATGCCATCAGTAATTCTGTGATACGATAGAAAATCATTTCATTTTTGATCCAGTTCATAAACGAGAGACTAACTGGAATTTTACAGGCTGTCAGATGCCACCTTTTATTATCGTATGAATACTATACAGCAATTTATTAAACCTTTCGTGGATAAAAAGAAGGTGTATTTTTGAGGAATATGGATCCTTAAAACATTAACCTGCTGACTATTTATAAAGCAGAAAACATTTCAAAGGTTCAAGTCTTAGATTTGTCTGAAAATAACATTAATTTCCATGTAATGATTCAGCCAACGGAGCGCTAAAGTGGTCAAATTTCAGTGGCTCGAACATACTTGGGGACCATAAGAATTTCTTCTAGACATTGGTAGTTCGAGCTACTGAGAGTTAATCATAGCTCTAGGTCAGGAGGTAAATTGGGATAATTTAGGTACATCTTTTCGATGCTCTATAAGATAATTGTTTGTGAGGTGTATCCATTAGAATCGCCTCGATAAGTATATAAAACATACACTTCATGATGAAATAAGGAAAAAAATATCTAAAATATATTGCTATCTTGCGCTATTGGAAGAATTTCCCAGGGTTCGGATCAGCCATGGTTAACGTGCCATCGGTGTTAGACTCATTGATGTTTTACTGTATATGCGACGGAAGCCAATTATAGACACTAAATTTAAATATTATCAGATTATAGTCTAAATATAGATTATAGTCTAAATATACTCATACGTTTTGCAATAAAATATTATACGACACTTTATTTAAATCGTTTCCTAAGGTGACAGGCCAAAATGCGTGTTTCTTCAGTTTGAATGGAATGAAAAGTCTTAATGTTTTGGAAAAAAGCGTAAGAAATATTTCAAGCGCTATCTGCTTAAAATTGTAACATAAAGCTTGCAACTTCGGAACCCTTTAATTAACTTTCACTAAGTAAAAAAGGGTTGGAGAAAAGTCCAGGGAATGCCACAATCAAAAACCGCAACCCTTCCCAGACACCAAGAGGAAGAGGAAACCGACAAAACCAAACAACACACAAATCGAACAAACGTACGAAAAGCACTAAGATTAGCTCTCTCTCCCCAAGCGAGGTAATCGCAATGCTAAAAGGACTGAAAAACACAAGAACAAAATAATACAAGGTAAGACATAAAACAAATCGCCTCATAAAATAAACTACAAAGCAACAAAGAGTAAGACTAACACCGGGACCACCGCCTTAGAACGGTCAGTAGAGTAAACCACTGGGGCTGGGGGTGGGTGCGGGGGGGGGGGGGGGGTTGGGGGGGTTAAAGCACTTTTACAGCTAGACTCAGTTGGTGGTTTAACAAAAGAGATTCTTGATTTATTCCTGGGATTTCAAATACAATCATTAGTTCAAACTCTCTGTGGTTGAGAACAGAGGTAACCCGTCCCCACAACCCCTAACCCAGTTCACCACTTTTATATATATATATATATATATAAAAGCTTGAATTGTGGAATTTAGGAGCTAAAATATTGTTCACGCGTTGAAAATCAAAAGACAGAAAAAAAGAATGCATGGATTTGCTGTCTGTTTATACGATGATCGTAAGGGTACATGTACTTAGTCGGAGCTAAGCTTTTCTCTTTCACTCGGGTGATCAGAGCATGAGTCCGGTCTAAATAAAACCATATATATATATATATATATATATATATATATATATATATATATATATATATATATATATATATATATATATATATATATATATATATATATACCATAACCTGCTGACAATAATTACAGTAAAACTTAAATGACTCGAACACCAATGGTTCTTTTACCTTGGCTGATTCGAACTTGTGTTCAAGAAAAACAATATTTAGGGATATTTTAGGGACATTTTATCATGGAAATGTATAGAATTGCCTAATCGAGTCTGTTGTTATGGGTGCTCAACAAACCAACTTCTCCCAATTTGCCTCCTGACCTAGCGCTATTATAAACCCTCAGTGCCTCGAACTACCAATGCCTCGAACAAATTTTAATGGTCCAAAATATGTTCGAGCCACTGAAATTCGACTGTAAAAAAACGACAACATTTAAATCTGAGTTTTTTGTAAGTCCTAGCAACAAAAACCGTCATTTCATTCAAATCGTCTCTAAGTATAAGCGAAATGTAAAGTCTTATTTCTTATTGAAAATATAGCTAAAAGTTCAAAGTTCCAAGGCGGTACTTTCATCGGTACTTTCTGTAAATGTTCTGTAGTGTAACAATTGTTCAAGTTAAGCATATATTCTGTAAATGCCACCTTTTCGGGAAAAGGCTGCCAGGTCTGCTCGCTGTTTAATTCTATTTGTCTATCTTTTAGTTTGATGTTGAGAACTTCGTGTGGTCCTAATTTTATCAGTTTCTGAGTTCAAATATTTACTTAAAATGTATACGAGATGGATCACGCCGTTTCGCACGTGCTTAAAGAAACATTTTCTCTTGACTCGCCTGTATTAATTGCCAACAAAATCTATATAAAACCCCTGCTGCAGGGGTTTCGGAATATTATTGAAAGCGTCTACGAATTTTAACACTGAATTAAACATTGTACTTATAAATACCACATTCTGAACGAATTCTAGGCCATATTGACCGCGTCATGCAAAAACATGCCTTAGACCATATGCGGACAGCGAAGATCCAGATCAGCCTGGTGAGTTGGATTTTCGCTGTCTACAGAATCATAGAATATTATTGTTTCAGCGGAGAGCAAATGCCCAGATGAGACAGCGGTTGTGCAGGGTGATGTGAATCCGTATATTTTGCGCTTGCTCTAAGAGCCAGGTTTGCTTAACGAGGTTCATATAATCATAGAGAACGGTAATCGCTGGAAAATATCTAGAGGAGACGTCTATTGGTACTAGTAGTGGAATTTTATAAGCGTCTATGAGTATATGATATAAAGTAATGTCTTCATTTGAACTGCATCCAGGACAACTGTAGTAGTATACATGAGGGGGTTTCTGGACCACTCATACGGCGGGCGAAACTCAAACAAAATGGTCTCCACCTACACAACTTTTTGGCAATCCATCGGCACCCACTGCGAGTCTGCGGGCCCGCCCCACCCCTCTGGCGGGCCCCAACCCGTCGCTGTCTTGTTGCTTCGCAACGGCACCCCTCGGGGGTTCTGGACCACTTTTTTGTCCAGGTTGGGTATTCCCAACGGCGCAGCCCCACAACGCCACACACAGCGCCCGCACAAGGAGCCCCAGGGGACGGCCAACCACTCTCGCCGGGCTAGGGTATCGCGTTGCAGGCACGTTTTGATCTCCTTTTAGACAGTCCCATCGACATAGGTATAATAGAGTGAAAGTCGTAACTTCCTTAAGTCGTGATATCACGACCTATATCCTGATACAGCGACTTATAAGGGCACCCCTCTGATATCGCGACCTATAAGCTCTGATCTGCGACTTAAGCTCTGATCTGCGACTTAAGAAACGACTTCTTTTCAAAGTTACGAAAGATAATATCGATACTTAGTATGTGATATAGCGACTTAATATATTCGGTTCCCAGAAATCTTTTAAGTCGCATATCGTGATCTCAGGTCGCATATCATGATCGCTGAAAATGACAAAGTCCATAAGGTAGCATATCCTGATCCGACCTAAAAAATGACTAAGTCCATTAAGTCGCATATCGCGATCCGGCCTAAGTCCAATAAGTCGCATATCACGATATGGTCTAAAAATGACTAAGTCTATTAAGTCGCATATCATGATTTGGTCTAAAAATGACTAAGTCCATTAAGTAGCATATCATGATCTGATCTAAAAATGACTAAGTTCATTAACCCTAACCCTTGTTCTAAATCTGAATGGGAAGCATATCGTAGGTCAATTACTGAAAACATCATGGTGTCTCCTCTAAGGGTGATTTCGGCTTTTGAAACGATAGATGTATTTGCACACCCTGTACGCTCTCTGAGGGTGATTTCGGCTTCTGAAACGATAGATGTGTTTGCACACCGTGTACGTAGGTGGCTAGGATTAGGGTTAGGGTTAGTTTTGATCGAAATGTAGTAATATATACCTAACAGTAGTGTCCCTACGGCTATGTTTAGGGTTAGTAGGGTATTTTTAGTAGGGTTAGGGTTAGGGTTATTAGGGTTAACGTAGGTGGCTAGGGTTAAGGTTAGCTTTGATCGAAATGTAGTAATATATACCTAACAGTAGTGTCCCTACGGCTATGTTTAGGGTTAGTAGGGTTAGGGTTATTAGGGTAAATAAAGTTAGGGTTTGCAGCCTAAATAAGCTGAGCGTAGATGGTTTCTAGTCCATTCATTATTCGTTCCAGAACACATAAGTAATTATCATTCTGCATAAACATAAAAAGGCAAAAGATAAAAACACTAAATAAAACCGTCTTTCTGCCATTGCCGCTGCCCTTTCCGCATTCATTTTATTAAACGAACGCATTCATTTTATTAAATGAACAATCAAACTGCTCTGTTTTTTATGTTTTAATCATCCCTTGTCAGCATCATACTTAGTTATGTGTTCTGAACATTTTCAGAGAACTTACTAGCAAACGATGAGATAGAGTCCTGATTTCAATTCCGCTAGTAAGTGAATTTTGACAAAGAATCCAAAGATAGGCAGCAGTTGCAGGTATTATTACTGCTTCTAGGTTAAAACATAGTTTTTTAGGGTTTTGAAAGTGAGACGCGAATCCATCGAAAAGTCAGAGATGTTATTCCATTCCATCACAGTTAGGGTTAGGGTAAAGATGGCAAGGGGTTACGGTTACCCTTAACCTTATCCCAACTCTAACGCTAATAACCCTAACCCTAGCCGTGTTATGCACACGCTAAGTCGCATATCATGATATGCGACTTATATAATCTTCTTATAAGTCGCATATCGCTATATGCGACTTATAAGAAGGAAATGTCTAAGTACGTTGTTATTTTTATTATGTCGCATATCGTGATATGCGACTTAATAAAATATAGCCCTAACCCTAATCTAGTAGGTCAATTACTGAAAACATCATGGTGTCTGTAAGGGTGATTTCGGCTTCTGAAACGATAGATGTGTTTGCACACCGTGTGCGTAGGTGGTTAGGGTTAGGGGTGATCGAAATGTAGTGATATATACCTAACAGTAGTGTCCCTATGTTTAGGGTTAGTACGGCTAGGGTTATTGGGGTTAATAAAGTTAGGGTAAGTAGTGGTCCTAGGGTTAGGGTTTGTAGGTTAGGGTTAGAGTTAGTAACGTTCCTAGGGTTATTAGAGTTAGGGTTAGTAGGGTTCCTAGGTTATTAGGGTTAATAGAGATAGGGTTTATGGGTTTGGGTTAACATTTGCAAAGGTTTAGGGATAGTAGGGTTAGATTTAGGGCTAGGGTTTAGCATTGGCTATTAATGTGACAGTTTGATTGAAATGTAGTGATACATACCTAGCAGGGGTGGCTTTGATGATATGGGTAAGAAAGCTCCATCATCAGATTAACGTGTGTTCTGTGAAGAGATCTCATCACCAGGGGATCTCTGAATTAAAAAGAATTAAAGCAACATGCGACAACTAGAAAAACAAAGCAATATAAACAATATTGGATTTCTTTTTTTTTTTTTTCTTTTTTTTTTTTTTTTTTTTTTTTTTTTTAACGGGCTCCTCCTCCCCTACACCCGTACCATTTTTTTTTTTTGCCTCTCCTCATCTTTTTTCTTCTTTTCTTTTTTTAAATGTATGTTTTTTTTTGTTGTTGTTTTTTTTGTCTCTTTTTTCCTTCCTTTTTTTATTTCTTTTATTGTTTTTATTTAATCTTTTTTTTCTGTCTCTATGTATACATAATTAAAATTTCAATACAATGAATTTCATTCTTTGTCTGTAATCCTGTATCGTTCTGAAACGAGAAAGAAATATCATAATGTAAAGAGAAAACAATGGGAAAGCTTTTTCTAGCCTGTGATCTCCCAAACGGGGTATATTAGCTTGGCCGCCATTCTTTAAGAACTTGACCTTAAGCATTGCTCCCCGATTTGGCAGGCACAGGTCTCGATTGTTTCTTATAAAAATATCAAATCTAAATATTTTGAACCCTCTGCTTCAATAATTACAGCAGTGGCTATTAATTCTATTTGTTGGTGTCTTCCATGTGTCAAATATTGAAAACTTACCTTACCATTTGGGAGGTTATCTAATTGCATCATACCATCTTGGAGACTTTCCGTAGAAGTGTTCTATTCAATTTTGGAGAGAGGAAACTGTCCGTAGATGGCTTCTATTCCATTCATTGTAGATTCCAGAAGGAATACGATTCTGACAGGGATGTAGTCGAAATACGGTAACTGCATTGGACGTTATGCAGTATATCACTGTTAAGTTGCATATCATGATATGCGACTTAAAGGAAGATGATATAAGTCGCATATCATGATATGCGACTTAATACTTGTATTTATATATTGTATAAGTTAAACATCAATTTATCACTATTAAGTAGCATATCATGATATGCGACTTAAAGGAAGATGATATAAGTCGCATATCATGATATGCGACTTAATACTTGTATTTATATATTGTATAAGTTAAACATTTTGGAGATAGGAGACTGTCCGTAGATGGTTTCTAGTCCATTCATTATTGGTTCCAGAACACATAAGTAATTATGATTCTGCCAAGGGATAAATAAACATTAAAAACAACAGAGCAATATGATTATTTATTTAATAAAACAAAAGACATTTCTTTAAAACGAATTTATTTTTTCCCAGCTTGGTGATGACGATATGAGATAGATAATCTCATTTATATATCTTATATCATCATCACTGAAACTAACAAATAATGAATTCGTTTTAAAGAAATTCCATACTTATACCTATCTGCTATAAAACATAAAAGCTATAGAACACTAAACTGTCTTTGTGTTCCACGATTAATCCATTAAAAAAAATAAACTAAAAGAAAATAAGATCGTTTTAAAGAAATGCCATACTTTATACCAGTCCCCTAACTTTCTGATAGCTACTGGTGTGCTATTTGTTTTAAACAAATTTATTTATTAGCTTCAGTGATGACGGTATGAGATAATTAATGTGACTTGTCTATCTCATATCGTCATCACTGAAACTAACGAATAATAAATTTGGTTTAAAGAAATAGCTATCTTTCCGTCTAGTCGGAATCTGAGTCCTGGGACTTTATCAGGACAAGTCTGAGATGGTCGTCTGGTCTCTCCCCTTCTGACAGTCGTTTTTCGCTGCTAGGCCCCGGTTGCTCTTCTTTCATTTTCTCATCCTTTGCAAGGGTCTGGAATTAAACAAAGAAATAACATTTGTACAAAGCAGTTGATGTAAAATATATTGACGGATGAGTCGCAAATTTAACAGCAATAGGCAATATTTGTGAGTAATTCGTGCGAGCATACCTTATATCTGGTCCTCAGCTTCTTGACGATCTTCCTCTTTGCCTCTCCCATGGTTGATTTGTCGTAGCTTGCATCTGCAGTTTCAAGCCTGTGTACCATTTGTTTGGCGAGGTCTGCCTGCTCCTGGCGTGTGGCCCCCATCTCCCTGACCTCCGTTGCCGCCACTTTTCTCGATAACGTAGCCGTCATCTTTGGTACTTTGCACTCCGTCTGCTGTGCATGTTTTACCCACTCTACTTGGAATATTTTCGACATTTGCTGAAATTAAAAATAAAATAACTAAATAAAAAGAGATTAGAAACTTGATCGCAAAATTACTAGATGGCATAAAATATTTGTTTTTGTAAGAAGTAAACGGAATATAAAGAAGGAATGCTTACTGTTAGTACCAGTTTCCTCAAGGTAGAGCCCCCCCGTCTGCCTGCTTTTCTACAACGTCGTAAAGAGGTATTCGCACGTCTCCGTTGAGTATCCCCTGACCCTGTCGACGTATGTCCTCATCTGTTCAAACAAGTCTTGTGGCACTAGGATGGAGCTAGGCTTTGCGTGTTTGCTGAGCTTATGTTGAGGAATCTGTAAAAGGAGAATAAACATTATTAAGTAGCATATCAAGATGTGCGACTTAAACAATCTTCCTTTAAGTCGTATATCTTGATATGCGACTTCATACTTGCTTTATATATTGTATAAGTATAAACATTATTAAGTCGCATATCACGATATGCGACTTAAAGGAAGATTGTTTAAGTCGCATATCGTGATATGCGACTTAATACTTATATTTATATATTATATAAGTATAACCATTATTAAGTCGCATATCACGATATGCGACTTAAAAGAAGATTGTTTAAGTCGCATATCGTGATATGCGACTTAATACTTGCATTTTATATATAGTATAAGTATAAACATTTCATACGATATAAAAACAATCACACTTTAAAGAAACATGTACTTACAAAGATATCGATGTCCCTGTCTTCTTCCTCCGGCTTAACTGCCTTAAGAAACTCTACCATTCTCAGGTGAGGCACATCTCCCCCGCGCTTCATGTTGAGCAGCGTCAATTGTACTATCAGAGAGTCCCTGGTACTCGTCTGCATAGTGATCTTCCGGGCCTCCAGCTGTTCTAGTATCTTTTTTGGGCGCGGCCCATCCAAAGATGCCCCTATATCGGCCCCGGTGAGCTCCAAACCAAATGAAGTGCTTTCGGCATGCCTGAAAAAAAGAAAGTAATGCACTTATCTTCTTGGAGCTGAGGGATAGAAAAAAATGGCAGTGATTAAGTAATCGTTATTCCAGACAGATCGCAAATTTTAAGTGACAAAACATGATCTGTGAAAAATGACTTGCGATTTAATTCTATGTGTACGACTTCTGACAAAAATGTGATGACTTACTCTTGAATGATCTGTCTTTTAACATCCGAATCTAGGGATACAGCAACGTTGTTGAGGATAGTATCTATTTTCATGACTTCCTCGTAGGTGGACTCTAGTCTGCTCAGCCATTTGTCACTGATGGCCAGGAACTTTACCAAACTTCGCCAAAAATACAAGGTATACTCGCAATGTGTCAACTTTGTGTCTGAAATTGGAGAAAAATAACCCCATTAACATTGAAACTTTTCATTATGAACATTAACATGGTAATCATTAAAATTACTATTAAGAGCATATAAAATGAAATGTTTCGTTTTAAGACACTAAGAATAGTTTAAATCATACGACTTACGTTTTGTCTTGTATGAGCTGATCAATGCGACCTCCCTCCTTTCCAATGTCCTTCAGTTGTAGTAATATTGGCTTTGACAGTCCTTTATCTAAGTAAAAATTGACAACTGACTTGTAGACTGTGCTAGTCTTCTCCGCCCTTTTTATTCCCGTTGCCCGGTCTCTCGAATAGGCCCTAAAAACAGAATAATTCCCATTGAATTTAGAGGAACAAATTATACATATTTCATTAAAATACGATTTATAATACAAATTTATTTGCAGGAAAACTAAAAATATAATTACCAGTAGTCGTCGATGGCTTCTTTAAGAGTTCCCATGGCCGTCTCTGTGGTGACATCTTGCTGCGCTTCAGTCACAAACGGGTACGCTAGCTGCAATGCCTGCTCGTAGTCCTCTGTCCCCTTTTTCAGTTGATGTTGTCGCATCAGATGGAGGTCGAGACGGGTCGTGCACCCTGTGCAGTTCTCTAACCCACACTTCATCCTGGTTCCGGCCTTGCGCTCTCGAAGATACTTCAAGTCGGAATGGCACTGCCTCATGTGCCTAGCCATATTCTGAACGTACCCGGAGCATCCTTCCACCGTGCAATTTTTGCGTGGTCTTTTCTGAAAAAAAAAAAAAAAAAAAAACAAAAAAAAAAAACACTCATTATTATATTTACCCGTAATGCTTAGAAGTTCAAGATTGCAAGTATCTGAGTCATCTAATTGCAGTGCTGTACAAAATATTTATTATTTATAAAGTAAACTTAAATCTACTAACCACGAGAGCAACTGTCCTCTTTCTAGGGGCCGGTCGCCTCTTTCTCGGCTCTTCTGCAGGCTTCACCTTTAGGCTTACTGTTAGGCTCTGGTTGTTTTCTGAAACAGAGGCCTTTTCCTTCTCCCCCATTTTTCTTCTCTTTTTCGTCGGCTCTTTGTCATCTGCAAATCATAGAAACGGATTCGTTATATTAGTTTTACATATTTGTTTTGCGAATAAAAGTAGGATTTTAATATAAATAAAATATGCATATAAATAAAATATCAATTACATGAAAGCGCAAATGTAAGGCAATATCGATAAATAATTTATCCTTGCTTACCGTCCGATGTGGATATGTCCGCATCCTCCTCAGCCCTTGGTACGTAATCGGCATCGATGAGGTCGTCATCGTGCTCTTCTTCTTCTTCGTTTTCTTGCATATCACCAAAGAGGTCAACATCTATAACGTAAAATTTTGTGGGGTTTAGTGTAAATCTGAATACACAATTTTGCGGGTTTAATACATTTGAAGTCGAAAGACAGACGTTTAAATTGTAATATCATGATTTGCGACTTATAATAAGAAAATATCTAAGTATGTCTTTTAATGCTTTTATTAAGTAGCATATCACGATCTTCGACTTATATCCCTTCTTATAGGCTACATATCATGATTTGCGACTTATAAGAAGAAAATATCTAAGTATGCTGGCTTCCTTATTAGGTCGCAGATCGTGATTTGCGACCTATAGGCATTCTATTCTATCGCAAATTATGACCTATCACCGGGTCATCCCATTACACTCCTGAAAATACAATCTGATAAAGGTGTTATAGGTATAGATATAAGATTTACAAAAATGCTAATCTATTCAGCATTGCTTACCACCAATGTCTACTTCAACTTCTTCTTGTACTTCTTTATCTTTTTCAATATCCGTCGTCGCCGCCACAACATCTCCATCTAAAACGATACAATAAGTACCATATTAGGTATTAAATTGGTCTGTTTTAAAGTAAGTTTGAAAATTCTCAGGAACTAATACAATCTGAGAAAGGTGTTATAGATATAGCTGACTTAAGATTTAAAAATAAATGTCAATCTATTTAGCATTGCTTACCATCAAAGTCTGCTTTGATTTTTTCTTGTGCCTCTTTATCCTCTGTATAAGTTTCAATCAACATCTCCGCCGCCAAAAGACCTCCGTCTAAAACGATACAATAAGTACCAAAGGTAATAAATTGGTCTGTTTTAAAGTATGTTTGAAAATTCTCAGGAACTAATACAATCTGATGAAGGTGTTATAGATATATCTGACTTAAGATTTAAAAAAAATGTCAATCTATTTAGCATTGCTTACCATCAATGTCTGCTTTGACTTCTTGTGCCTCTGTATCCGTTTCAATCGACATCTCCGCCGCCACAAGACCTCCGTCTAAAACGATACAATAAGTACCAAAGGTAATAAATTGGTCTGTTTTAAAGTAAATTTGAAAATTCTCAGGAACTAATACAATCTGATAAATGTGTTAGAGATATGTCTGACTTAAGATTAAAAAAAATGCCAATCTATTCAGCATTGCTTACCATCAATGTCTGTTTCAACTTCTACTTCTTCTTCTACTTCTTTCAAAATCGACGCCACAAGACCTCCATCTAAAACGATACAATAAGTACCAAATTAGGTAATAAATTGGTCTGTTTGAAATTGTAAGTTTGAAAATTCTCAGGAACTAATACAATCTGATAAAGGTTTACCTTCTGTAAAGGCTTCTGTCCCCTTTACGACATGTAGGGTAGTTGCAACAACATTCCCGTGTCCGGTCTGATGAAGTTCTATAAGAATAAATTTTAAAAAATATCAATATACAATATATCAATAACTGCGACTTAAAACTTGTTAAAGTTGCGACTTGTTATAAGTCGCATATCATGATATGCGACCTACAAAAGGTTGCATATCATGATTTGCGACTTATAACAAGAAAACACGCAAGTCAGGTTGGTTTCTCGTTAGGATGCAAATCGTGAATTGTTGACATATATACATTATATATATTATTAAATTACAAATTGTGACAATATTAGGTAGCATATCAATAACTGTGACTTAAAGTTAAAGCTGCGACTTGTTATAAGTCGCATATCATGATATGCGACCTAAAAAAAGGTTGCATATCATGATTTGCGACGACTTGTTATAAGTCGCATATCATGATATGCGACCTACAAAAGGTCGCATATCACGATTTGCGACTTATAACAAGAAAACACGCAAGTCAAAGTCGGGTTGGTTTCTTGTTAGGATGCAAATCGTGAATTGTTGACATATATACATTATATATATTATTAAATTACAAATTGTGATTTCAGACAAATCAATAATTACAGCGGTAGTGTACTAAAGGACAGTTTGATCGAGCTAAATTCATACATACCCTGATATGGGTGCATCCAAACTTTGATAAAGTCCGCACGGACGTTCCCATTATCGTTAAATATCACATGGTTTCTTCTGGGATTGAACATCAGCAGGGGGTCTCTTACAACCATCGTGGTCCCATTACGCATGAGAAGGTCTATGTCCTGAAAAAGAGTGTAAATAGCATGCAAAGCTCTGATATACAAGAGGATATATGAGTACCATATAACTAATAAAATATATGCGCTTGGAAACAAAGAACAAATAAAAGCAAAGTAGGAGTTTTGAGACACAGTGCGTTGTTGGTATATTGGACATTTAACCAAGAATAAGACTAAAGCAAGCTTACCTTTGACTGTTCGCCGAATTGTTCACCGACGATGATTGTCTCCATTGGACCACTTTCTTCAATGAACACGTGGTGTTTTAAAAATGAATCTTTATAGACATATGGCTCGACCATGGCCACTACTGATGTGCCATCCGATCTGGCGCCTTGATACAAAATGAGGGAAGGTTTGTCTGTAAGTAAATATAACGGAAATTTTGTAGAAATGCCTTCTTTTAGGTTACATATCATAATATGAGACTTATAACAAAAATTATACAAGCTATTAGGTTACTTCTGAAAATTTACCTTCGTCCACAGCTTCTTCCTCCAGTTCGGAATGATCTGAACAAGCATCTTCTTCTGAGGGCGCTCCTTCGTCCACAGCTTCATCCTTTCTCTCCTCCTCGTTCCGAATGATCTCCTCCTGATGGAGCCAGGGGTAGCCATTAGCTATGAAATAAAAAGAACATAAAGAGCTTACTTTTTTCTACAAACAGTAATCGTATAAGAAAAATGTTCTATTTTAATTATCAAATATCTAACAGGATTCTTATACAAGTTACGATATTTTATGAGATTAATGTACATCGTTGAAGTAATTATGAAAATATGATGTATGAAACACTTACTTATTCTCAACAAAGGGCCACTCCTTTCAACCTCTGTGGTCTCTCCATCATCCGAAAATCTTATGTGTCTCGGAGCCCTCATCTTGCGACCAAACTTCTTCTTCACTTCTTCCTTCTCCTTTTGCTTTTGTTCCAACTCCTCAATCTTCTCGCATACAGCATCCAACCATGGATAGTCATCAGCTAGGAAATAAAAAAAAAGAATATAAAGAGCTTATTTTTCTATATAAAGTAATCGTATGAGGAAAATGATTTATTACTTTTATCATTATTATTATTATTATTATTATTATTATTATTGTGTACAACGTTGAGGCTATTATAAAAATAAAAGTTGTGTAAAACACTTACTTATGGTCAACGAAGGGCCTCTGGTTTCTACAACCCGTGAAGTCTCTCCGTCATCTGAATACAGAACATACTGCCCACGTCTAGTGGACCCCAACGTGTCGACGATTATGGCAAAACGCCCTTCCTCTGGTACATACAGTTTCCTATCTCTGCGCTGAGCATGCTGAAACAAACAATATAGTGTGCACATAACAAAAAACAGAAATATTGTGTATTTCCGAACTTATGTAGCATACGAACACATGTAACAGCGAATAGCGCTACCTATAAAAAAGTTTAACTTCACGTTTGATAAATTCTCCATCTTATATGTGCATGAATACACTTCGATCCTGGTGAAATTATAAACAAGAAACAGGAATATTGTATTTTTCCGAACTTATGTAGCATACGAACACATGTAACAGCGAATAGCGCCACCTATGAAAAAGTTTAACTTACGTTTGAGAAACTCTCCATCTTGCACTTTTACTCACTGTAGAACACTTTCAATAATAGTGAAAAAAAAATACACTTTTGTTCTCTTCGAAACGCATACAAAATAGCATGAAACTCACCTTTAGAGTCTCTTTGGTTCATTTAAATTTTAACAGGTGGCGTATTTCTGTAATGACTACAGTGTGTAAAAATATAATTTCACAATTTCGGCCTCCAGCAGACGTGTATTTACTTGGAACTCATATATTTAGTCATGTCTGCAAAACCACAGAGAGGACAGCCATGAGACTTGTTTTGCATATAGAGTAGCCATATATCATGACATACATAGCATGAAATCGAAAATCTATTTTTTGACCAAGACCACTTTTTCTGCATTATAGGTATATATAGGTATATGTATACCAGAGCGTTATAAGCTTCATTTCTGTTACTATAATACTTTTTAATATGGGTCAAATGTAGTGTGTGTTTGTGTCATTATGTCTCCATGTTAGATTCACTGTAATATTTCTCCCCCATCTTCGTAATAGTAGGGCTAGACAACTTAAAAGAGGTATACCCCCGTGTAATTTGTGTAATTGAAGTAAGAAACACTTCTTTGATCAAATCTCTGATTGCACACCAGAGATTGAACATTTTCAGAGAACTGACTAGAAAACCATGATATAGAGATGAGATAGAGTCCTGATTTCAATTCCGCTAGTAAGTGAATTTTGACACAGAGTCCAAATATAGGCAGCAGTTGCAAGTATTATTACTGCTTTTAGGTTAAAACATAGTTTTTTAGGGTTTTGAAAGTGATATTGCGATGCGAATCCATCGAAAAGTCACAGACGTTATTCCATTCCACCACAGTTAGGGTAAGGGTAAAGATGGCGAGGGGTTACGGTTACCCTTAACCTAATCCTAACTCTAACACTTATAACCTTAACTCTAGCCATGTTATACACACGCTAAGTCGCATATCATAATATGCGACTTATATAATCTTCCTTTAAGTCGCATATCATGATATGCGACTTATAAGAAGGAAATGTCCAAGTAAGTTGTTATTTTTATTAGGTCGCATATCGTGATATGCGACTTAATACTAAGCATCTTTATTTAAGTACTTAATGTCGTGGCAATTGAAAACTTCCAACGTTGGGAGCATGAGATTTGGAGAACATATAGAACCCTTCATAACATCTTTCGAAAACAAAAATCAGCGCCATACGTTTAAACTGGACATGCCCGACAAAAGAAGTGTGTGAAATTCGAAAGTCTCCAAAACTATAGGAAAGGGTCTCTTTGATTCATTTAAATTTTAACAGGTGATGTATTTCTATAATGACTACAATGTGTAAAAATATCGAAAACTTGCAGTCACAATTTCGGCCTCCAACAGACGTTGTGTATTTACTTGGAACTCATATATTTAGTCTTATCTGCAAAACTACAGAGAGGACAGCCATAAGACTTGTTTTGCATATAGAGTAGCCATATATCATGACATACATAGCATGAAATCGAAAATCTATTTTTTAACCAAGACCACTTTTTCTGCATTATAGGTATATATAGGTATATGTATACCAGAGCGTTATAAGCTCGATGTCTGTTACTATAATACTTTTTAATATGGGTCAAATGTAGTGTGTGTTTGTGTCATTATGTCTCCATGTTAGATTCACTGTAATATTTCTCCCCCATCTTCGTAATAGTAGGGCTAGACAACTTAAAAGAGGTATACCCCCGTGTAATTTGTGTAATTGAAGTAAGAAACACTTCTTTGATCAAATCTCTGGTTGCACACCAGAGATTGAACATTTTCAGAGAACTGACTAGAAAACCATGATATAGAGATGAGATAGAGTCCTGATTTTCAATTCCGCTAGTAAGTGAATTTTGACACAGAGTCCCAATATAGGCAGCAGTTGCAGGTATTATTACTGCTTCTAGGTTAAAACATAGTTTTTTAGGGTTTTGAAAGTGATATTGCGATGCGAATCCATCGAAAAGTCACAGACGTTATTCCAGTCCATCTAAGTTAGGGTTAGGGTAAAGATGACGACCCTAACCCTAATAATAAATATGACAACCCTAACCCTAAGTAGCATATCAAGATATGCGACTTAAATATGTTACGACTTTTTTGGACCACCAAGAGAGTGCCTGATAAACTGTAGAATTTATCACGCTGTGTATGCGGAATTCTTATACACAAGTGTAATCTACATAATAGGGTGTTATAGTTAAATGATCTGGGTGAATTGTGATGAGTGAGATGTCTTGAGTCATTGATATAATAAGTCGCATTTTTGATACGGTCGTAACTTCACGACGTTACGACCTTTTGTGGACCGTCAAGATATTGCCTCTTGCACCGAAGCTTCTGACGGGCTTTCCGTGCGAAATTCTCATGTAATAATGAATTCTGTATGCTGTTATATCAAAGGGACACACATGTGGTGCAGGGGTAAGACTGTGATATGATGAGGCAACACTAAATCTTACGAGTCTTATAGGTCGCATTTCTTGATATTTTTTTTCATTAATTCGCAATATCATATTAAGTCGCAATATCAGATTTTCAAAAAAGACCCTACCGTTCGCATGCGCTTTTCAATTTAGATACAGTCGCTTATGGGGATTCATCGTGGAATTTGCTTTTCAGAGCGAAATATTAGCACAGTTCTGACGAACAAATATTCCCCTACTCAGATACGTATGTGCCTGGCAAGTCCAAAACACAGCGTAACTGAAAAATGCTTGTAAGTCGGTATCATGATAGCTGCCTCTATGGCTAAACAAGGTTCGACCAGCCGCTCTTTGCGGCCTCCCTGGACACATTGAGAGCCAGACAAGCACACAAGACAGTTTTTTTTGGATAGACGGGGCCTCGCAAACAAAATCGCAGCTCAGTCAGCCCAGCGGTTTTCGAGATCCACGAAACCCGTTCCTAGTCGCTTGTAGAGGACCAGGGCACTCAAAACAGCACAAATCTTCGCTCAGATCAACTAGAATACATTTCCAACAATTTCATTGAACTTAGAAATTTTTGCCATTTTTGAGCTTTGAGCGTCCGGAGACTAAGTCTTATAGGTCGCTTTTCTTGATACGACTTTAAAGGGAGGTATTTACGTTGCAAGATGAAAGGACATAATCAATGCTCGTGGTTAAAAGTGGGCGAGCAAGATGTCTGTGGGAAAAGCTGCTGCCGAATGTTTTGCAAGGTTCACTTGGCCAGACTTCGCAAAGGCCGTCCAGTTCCCGTTCACTGTAAGTCTTGCAGAAGCGGGGTTCAGAAAGAGATACATCGCTGCCGGGAGTGCGGGAGAGAAAAAGTTCGCCAGTATCATTTAGGGTTGGAGAAGAAAACCAGAATAAAGTTCGATTTGGTGCTAGATCAGCTCATTGCAGAACAAACTCCCATTTAGACAATAAGTTGTGGTGTATACACACACCGCAAGCATGGATAACACAGTACAGCAACTAACAAGACTTCTTCGACAAGGGCTTATTACGCCTAATACCTTAGCGGAAGTCCTGAGCGCTCTTAACGAGACCCATAGGCAATCCACCCCGGCCCCCTGCGAACGGCCAACACCGGCCCCCGCCAGCAGCCAACCCCGGCCCCCGCCAGCGGCCAACCCCGGTCCCCGCCAGTGGCGTGAGCGGCCTACCCCGGCCCTCCCGCCGTGAGCGGTCAACACCAGCCCGGGGCGGGGCAGGTCTGGACGCCTACATCGAGGAGATATTGCGGTCCATGCGGCCGACCCCAGCCCCGCGCCAGCTGGTGTTCCGCCGGGCTCCCTGGGTCATCGGTTTATTCCTTCGAGGATGGCAGATGGATATTTCGGAAGGCCATCCCTCAGGCGTCGATGTAAGAGCCTTTATGCAAGAAGTGCGCCTACAGATACACAAGAAACTCACAGAAGAGATCTTAGCTCTCAAAGGCATCAAATTCCAGCTTGCTCTCAAGGTCAAGCTTCGGAAGGACAACCAAGATGTCAGTGAGGAGTACACTGAACCTGTACTCCGCCACAAACAGGCCAGCGAAATCAAAAAGGCTTTAGACAGGGCCATCCCCCACCTCCTGGAGCTGCTCGAAAAATAGACTCAGAGGGTTTCTGGGTCGATAGAGTGCAGACGCTCTGGCTGGACGTCACCAGATACCAACCACTGCGCGGGGGCTCTTACATCCGACTCCCGACCGCAGTGAAAGACAAGAAGGCGGTCATTAACGTGCGGAACCGCGATGACCTCTGCCTGTGGTTGGCACTCAGGTCGGCCCTGTTCCCAGCCTGTGACCACGTAGACAGACCGTCAAAGTATCCTACCAATGATGGTCTGAACTTTGAAGTGATCGATGCCCCCACGCCCATCTCTCAGATCCCCCAAGTGGAGAAGCAGAAAAAGCTGGCCATCAATGTATTTGCCTGGGATAAGGGTGCGACACACTCAGCACCTAGCCGGAGGGCATGCCCCGCATCAATCTGCTGCTGATCGAGAAAGCTGGCAAGTTTCACTACACCTGGATCAAGGACCTTAATCGCTTACTCTACGACCAGAGCAAGCATCGGAAGCGCAAGCACTTCTGCGAGCGCTGTCTTCATGGCTACAGAAGAGAGGACCTGCTGGAGGCCCACAGACCCGACTGCCGAGGGATTGGGCAGACTGCAGTCCGGGTGGAGATCCCAGCCCCATTCATCATCTATGCCGACTGAGGCTCTCACCACCAAGATTGAGGGGCCCGAGCTGGACCCCCTGAAAAGCAACACACGGAAAACACAGGAGCACGAGACCTGCAGCTACTGCTATATCGTGGTGCGATGCGATGGGCAAACTGAGGCACCAGTTGTATACCGCGGACCAAACGCAGCAGAACACTTCTTAGAAGCACTCATTCTGGAGGAGCGCAAAATCAAAGCTGTGCTGGCTAACCCCCAGCCAATGCACATGACACGATAGGATAGGCGGGCACCACCTGCCACGTCTGTGAGAAGCCTTTGGCCGGGGACTCTGTCCGCGATCACTGCCACATCACGGGGCAATACCGAGGGGCCGCCCACAACGCATGCAACCTCAAGCTGCGCCTGAACCCGAAAACCACCCCGATCCCGATGGTCTGCCACAATCTGCGCGACTACGACCCCCGCCTGCTAATGCAGGCCATTTCAAAGGTGGAAGGCAAGGTCTCCTGCATCCCCAACAACACAGAAAAGTACACCCTGCGCTTTATTGACAGCGCTCAGTTTCTTCTAGCATCTCTTGACAAGCTGGTGGCGGCGAACCGGCCTGAGGCTTTCCAGATCACCGCGCAATACGAGCCCAACGAGGCTAGACGCAAACTTATCATGCGCAAGAGTGTGTACCCCTACGAGTACATGGACTACTGGGCGCGCTTTGAGGAGACCCAGCTCCCACCCAAGGAGGCCTTCTACAGCAAGCTATCCGACGAGAACATTAACGAGGCGGACTACGCCCACGCGCGGCAGGTCTGGACGACCTTTGGGTGCAAGACCCTGGGGGACTTCAGCGACCTGTACTCCCAGAGAAGCCGAATAGCCACATCCTCTACCTGGACGCGAATAACCTTTATGGCTGGGCGATGAGCCAGCCTTTACCGGCAGGCGCCTTCCGGTGGGAAGAGGACTGTAAAACCCTTTCTGAGAGTATAGTCAGCCACCCCGCAGACAGCCCTGAGGGGCTCATCCTTGAGGTGGATCTAGAATATCCTGAAGAGCTGCAGAAGGCGCACAACGCCTACCAACTACTAGCTCCAGAGCGCATAGTTGCCCAAGGTGGGTGGATGTCAGAGTATCAGGACAACCTCCAAGACGTTGGGGTGGCGCCAACTGAGGTTGAAAAGCTGGTACCTAACCTCCGCAACAAGGACCGATATGTACTCCACTATCGCAACTTACAGCTCTACCTCTCGCTGGACATGCGTCTCACGAAGATCCACAGGGCCCTCTGCTTCCGGCAAAGCACCTTCTCCTGGGCATACTGGTGCACGAAGATGTGTTCAGCCAGCGTCCGGTTGAAGCGCGCCACTACTCCTTGGTCCCTTTGAATATCGACCCGAACGCGCCGGACCTCGACCCCGTGTTTGGCGAGCAGCTCGCTCACCGCACCCATGAATTCGCGCCCAGGGTCAACCTGAAGGAGCTTCGGTCACCGCAAGGGGCTCCACGTGTAAATCCGAGCCAGGCCATCGGCGACCTCTGCGCAGTCTTGCTAGTCTGGGGCTCAGCTTCCTTGTAGCGGCTGGCGACGACCGTGAGAGCGTAGCGGAAGGTTTTCCGTCCTACGCGGTCGTGTGGCAGAAAGAGCAAATCCGCTTGGTGGACCTCGTTCGGCGTGGCGATGTCGTATTTTGGTCGTGGAATGTGCAGGAAGGTAGATCTGCCAGATGGCCTGCTTCTTCAATCAAGCCCGGGCCAGATCTTTAGATCTTAGCTGCGGCCGAGAGGTTTTTGATGGCCACCAGTCCCTTCCAAGCTTCCCCTCCATCGAGATCCGCGAGAAATAAAAGGTGAGTGTCTCCAACAGGCTTCCGCGACCGGCCAAGGGTGTTTTGCGACGTTGTTCCGGAGCATACGCGGTCATGACATCACAAGGCGGGCAAAGCGAAAGGCTGCCCGCTCGTCCCGTCACCAGAGGTCAAGAGACTTCTGTGCAACGTCAATCATAGTGCCGGCTAGAGGGCCGGGGATTTTGTGCCGTTTGGCCTGGTAGCCAACCCCAAGCATCGCGTGGTACAACTCTTCGGGAAGACTCATGTTGCGCAGCAACGTATCAAGGCCGCAGAAAATTGTTCCGAAGAAAAAATAAAACTCACCTCACTACTTTGGTCGTTTCGGTCGCAACAACAAACTCCGCTCGGTCAGTTCGGATTACTTGGCGAGCTCGTAGGTGACCAAACCGGTCGCGGCCATTCCGATGAGGACGAAAGTAATCTCGCGATCTTTTTTGGCCGTCGTTCGGGATGTAAAAGTCAGAGAGCTGGGTCTCTGGACCCAGGTCATCAAAGCTGACCTTTTTCCCGGTGACCTCCGCATAGGGCCTCATGGCCTCGTTGACATCCCGGCATGTTTTCAAGGCGTGGCCTTGACGGCGAAGATCCTCGGCGATCCAATCCAGGGGCTCAGTCCGTTTCCTTGACCAAGCCTCGTGCGCGGCCTGTAACTGCTCGATTGCTTTATCGTGTCGCTTTCGCTCCTCATCGGCGTCAGAGCTCTTGAGCATGGTAAACAGGTAGTTCGATCCGGAGAAAGCCAAAGCGTTGACAAGAGCTCCTCCTACGAGCATAGCGATGCTAGCCATTACTTCAAGAAATCGGCGGGTATGATCCCTTGTTTAATTAACGCGTCCTTAGTCGCCATGGCGAAAGCGATGTCCATGGAGTCCAGTTCATAAATTTGGTTGTTACGTTCCTTCGGAACGACGGCAGCAACGTGTTCACGTGTGTTACTCGCATCCTTTGGAGGGATGCCGTTGCGTTCCTCCAGAACACGAAATAATTCCTTGGCTGCCCGAAGCTCCTCGAAGAGCCGTTCTTGCTTTGCCTTTGCCTTTCGGGCGGCAGCGCCGGCTCGCCCGACTGCCACTTTCTTCGGTTCCTTCGATGGTCGCGAAGCGACAGTAACCCGTTCTACTGGGCCGTTAGTCGCTGGCGCCGGCAACTCCGCCACGTTGTGGCTGCTGCTCGATGCCTGTTCGTTGTTCTCCATCATCTTCGTCTATGACCATCGGAGGGCAATGATGTCCAAATTGACAGGGCTTCAATGTGGTGAGCGCGGCGGTTAGCGGTGCTAAGATCATGCCAAAACGATGGTATAATTCGCAGACAGCCGTGCTAAGTGCGTGCCTGACTAACGGGTCGCCCTCAAGGTCCGCAATAAACCCAGGCTGATTTTCGACCGGGATGCCAACCCCGCATAAAGCTGGAGCGCTGCAGACCCCAGCGTCTTCTTCATCATCGCCCCAAGTCTTGCTTCGTAGCTGGCAAAGAGCCTCTCGACCTCGCTATCGTCCAAATCAACTTGGTCAGCGGTTAGTGATTTTCCACGGACTGCAAGTCCATACTGCCTGGCTTGGCCTCCCACTGCCAATGCGGCGAGTCGCTCACGGTGCTTTTGCACGTAGCCCTTGTCGTCAGCGCTGTCAATACAGCGCACAGACTCCTGTGTCGGGCCTGGCTCTTCCTGGCCATGTGTCTCCGACGCTGCTTCCAGCAACTCATCGATGAGTTGGTCTGCCTCCAGTTTGCCCGTTGCTGCGCAACTATGGGCCAAACGGCAGGTCCGTCTAAATCGGAGGATGGCCCAGAATACCAGCCCCACGATAAAAAACAGCAGGGCCAAATTCGTAGCAAGCACGGTGATGAGCAGTACTTCAGTTACGAAAAACATAGTCTTAACCAATTGTTACACAATCATATAAGCAGTTGGTTGATCAGTTTTTAACAGAAGCTTGGCGTGCCTCCTCGCGGCTAGCTGCTGTCGCAGCAACGCCCGCTCCTCTTGTGTAGAGATCACGTCATTTTCCCGCAGACACTCGTCGAACGAATCGCGATCCTTGCAATGAAATAAGCCTACCCAGCGCGTCTGCTCGCCCAAGTCTTTCAGAACGGAGTTGTACTCTTGGGTGAGGACCAAGACGCTTTGGTCGGCGTGGCGGCCCGAGAATGCTAGCTCTGACAGCATGTCCTCGTCAAAGCCTTCGTGGCCGAGCAGTCATCTATGATATATAGGGTGGGCTCGCCTTGGAATACCTGGTAGAAGGCTCGCAATTTATCATGCAGGCGCTCGCCGGGGTCTAGAATGAAAATCTCAGGGTCCGCCCAGATCCATGGGCGTCGGTGGTATGTCTTATTGTATCGAATGGTGGAGCATGGGATGATGATGTACCTTAATACCCCCACGAAGGTCCTTCAAGCAAATCTAGTACAAAGGCTGTTTTTCCACATCCCGTCTGCCCACATATGATCGCCGAATGTGCCGTCCGCGGCAGGAGGTCGTTAGTAGACTGCTTGGACGAGCCGGCCATCTTCGAAATCGAGCTCGGCATCAGATATGAGATATTGGTATACGTATTGTCAAATCGCCGACCGCCTCGGTCTCCCGTTGGATCCGAATGGTCATCTCCGCGCTAAGCTTGCGGCCGTTTCCCTGGAGTCGCTGGTCATCGGTTGTCCTGAAGTCGAGCCACAGGGCGTATTTGGTCGTCAGAAACTGCCCCGGGGAGACGTCTGCCAGGGCCAGGTCTTTTGCCACCTCAGCCACTTCGGGGTGCCGTTTATCGCCAGGACACACGGCGAAGAACTTCCTCGCCTCATCCCACACGTGGTAGGCACGCATTCCCTGACTGAAGAGCTGATTCGGCTTCCCCTCGATCGATACTTCGATGTTAGTAATTTTGGGGTTATGAAAGGCCTGGGTATCACGAGCAAAGGGTGCTTGCGGATCTTCGAATAGCATAAGTACCCCCACACTCAGAGCGGACACCTTGATGGGTAAGTTCGAGGGGGAGTCCTTTTTCTCCTTTGTGACTCTCCGGTAGAGTAGCACACGGTCGTACAGGATCGCATACCTGCCTTTGTACTGGTTGCCGATCATCCTGGCGAGATCCGTCTGGGTAACCATATCATATTCGAGGCTAATATTTTTTACCTTGTATGTAGCGTCGGCAGGAGCTCCCGAAACTCCCGAGGCAAGGATTACACGCTATAGTCATTCAAAGTAAGCTCCATTTCGATCCTATCCCCAAGGACACTCTGGTAGAAAGGCACGTGAGTCTCCAGAAGCTCGAAATCGAGGGGTATATGAAACCGATTAGAGAACACATCGGCGATGGCCTAGTCGGCCACAACAGACTCATCTTTGTTCCCAGGACCAACTCGAATCCTCGTCGTATTCCGGTTTGCGGACGTATCAATGCCCTGGTAGTGGCCGTTTTCTCTCTCTGAGGCCGTCCTCCACAGGTCAAAATAACAGCCTAGCACATCACTATGGTATATTGACAATACCTCGTTACCCGAAACCTTGACAACTAGCTTCTTGACGATGGCTTGGCCTATGTTCTGAACCAGGATCGCTGTTAAGCGTGATCGTAAAGGCCAACCTCACGGTCCCGGGGACAATCACGTCGTGTCTGCCGAGGCTTGGGAACCTGATGGTTAGCTGCTGCCCAGGGCCAATCGTACTCGGGTAGTGGATAATAACCACGGATTGGCGCACTCCCTTAACACCCAGGGCCTCCCGGAGTACCTGTATGGGTTAATTGATTTATTAAATATTGACAATATTTACTTTGACCAAATGGTGGACCGGATATACCCTACGGAACTCCAATTAAATAGAGCAAATTCTTCCGATACCAAGGCACCTTTTTTGGATTTGAATCTATGTATTTCTACGGTGTCCACCAAACTTTATGATAAACGAGACGACTTTGATTTTGATATAGTCAATTTCCCTTTATTGGATGGCGATGTCCCCCAGCGTACCTCATATGGGGTATACATATCTCAACTTATTAGATTCGCCAGAGCTTCTTCAAATCTTAATGACTTTAACTACCGTAATAAAGCACTTACTGCCAAACTTCTTAGGCAGGGCTAACGTTATTTTAAACTTCGTCAGGCGTTTTCGAAATTTTATCGCAGACACAGTGCCTTGTTAGAAAAATATAGCGTCAGTCTGAAAACACTTCTGCGACAAGGTATATAGGAACCAGAATTTTACGATGACTTAGTTTACAGATTTAGAAAAAATGTAGGTAAATCTAACTTTTCGGAGCAATTCAGAAAACTTATTAACCGTTATAAAAGAATTGGTTATAGCCTGGATATTATGCGTCAGACTGCATGCCTAGTTTTCAACCCAATCATTGTTGATGGCTATGCTTCACTCTTTAATTGCACGACGGCGGTTCGGGCGTCAGACCCAATGACGGCCTCTTCGTAAAACTTTAACCAGTGGGTTGGGGCTTGACGATATGTCTTTGGCTTGGCCCGCCGTGGTTCAACTATTGGTTTTCATTTACTCTGGCATACAGTAGAATTAGCCAGGAGTACTCGTCTTTGTTTATTATAGTGATTAATTTGATTTTTGTGTTTTCGCTTTGATGCATTGACTGAGTTGGGACCCAGGATGAAGTTAGCTAGCTATAAAAGTGCTTTAACCACCCCCCCCCACCCCCCGGTGGTTTACTCTACTGACTGTTCTATGGCGGTGGTCCCGGTGTTAGTCTTACTCTTTGTTGCTTTGTGGCGATTTGTTGTATGTTTTTCCATGTGTCATTTTGTTCTTGTGTTTTTCAGTCCTTTTAGTATTGCGATTACCTCGCTTGGGGAAGAGAGAGCTAATCTTAGTGCTTTTCGTACGTTTGTTCGATTTGTGCTTGTTTGGATTTGTCAGTTTTCTCTTCCTCTTGGGGTCTGGGAAGGGCTGCGGTTTGTGATTGTGGCACTCCCTGAAATTTTCTCTTCCTTTTTTTAAGCTTTCGTCCAAACCTGCTCGATGCCATAATGGTGACGTGTTTTGATCAGGTGCGATACCTTTAAATGAGGTGATACAAGCAAGCACACAGGATGGCCGAGGGCAGTGGCGATATCGAAATGGACACGTTCGGCGGCGTCGGGACGTCCGACATCGGCGATGATTACGGGGATACAATTACCACTGACGATGATACTGTCAAACTCCCCGACATCCCGATGTCCCACCCCCCACGCCGGAAGTCCAGCTTGACGCGTCCGGGGACAGTATTCAGAGCATGCGAGATGAGTTAAGAGGTCAGCACTTGAAGACCAGAAGAAGCGCCTGGTTGATACTTTCTACAACGAAGTGCACCGTACCTATAGGTTGCGCCCAGGCAGGATCGACTATAGACACTTTGGAATTGGTGAAGACGGCAAAACGCTATACTGGGAGTCCGGCGACGCAAGAAGATCCGTATGACTTCACCGAGGGGGAGATCCCAATTCCTGGCATTATCGACGCTGGCCACAAGATGGTACAAATGCGCTGCAGGACTCGCTGGGGCTCACGTACAAATCGGGGAAGCGGCTGCCTAAAGCGGCCGAGGAGACGATTCAGAAGGAAACTGAAGCTTCCCCGAGCCCCACGGACATCGATAGCGCCGATCATAAGGATTTGTCTAACTTTGCCGAGGACGAGAGGCACATGATCGACCGAGCCCTGGCGGCAGTGGGGGACGAGCCAGATGTCTCCGCGTGGCTATTCCAGGCCGTTCGGGAGCTTAATGGGTTAAAAACTACGATGACCGATGTCCGAGACGAATTGGCGAACAACCTGACGAAGCTGTCCAAAACTGAGAAACATTTGGCCCTGGAGTGCCGGAAATTGACGGAAACGGACGACCCCAGCGATCTGCAAAGGATTCGAGACCGAATCAGTCAACGAGGGTAAAAGAGAGGGACAACAAAGTCCTCTCTGCGAACAGAGCAGCTCTCCGGTCGCAGGTAAGCCGAATCCGCGAGACGTTCCGGCGATTGCTCACTGGAGACCAAACGCTCGCGAACGGCTTCGTACCCTCTTTCGGGAGCAATGGATCACCATCGCGTCGGTTCTCACGGCACTCGGGATGACCATCAGTACTATCGTCCTTGCGATCACCGGTGGCGGGGGAAGCGCGGCAGAAATACCGTCGCCGTCGCCCAAGCCATCCTTCGGGGTGAAGGAGTGGGTCAAAAAACACTGCAGGCCCTCGGGCGGGTCCTTGCCAAACAAGCGGTAAGGCTGCTGCCGCCCTCCCTGGCATCATCGGCTCAGTCGTCTCCTGGCTCCTGAGTACGCTGGGGAAAACTACTCTCTGGCTTGCCGTAAATCTTTGGGCCGCATCGGTGCTCGCGTTGGGCCTGATTATCGCGGCCGTTCGGGGGTGATGGCTATATGGCCGATCGCCGTGTGTACCACCAGAGGGCCGCAAGGCCTAGTGCAATTCCAGCTGTAACTAAGGCCTTTTTTTCTTCTTCATGGGCCGTCGCCTGTTTTTGTTTTGCTTGTTAGGAAGTAACGCGGGAACAACAGCAGCACCGCTGGCTCGTTGAGCCGCCGCCGGTACGGCAGGTCCCTTGTGAACAGTCCCGGCTGGTTGAGCGACTTTCCCGGTACTTCGTGCTGTCGGGACGACTGGTTCCGACTCATTTATCCCTAGGTTGTGGCCGATAGCCGCGTCAGACCCAGGTATGATGACTTCGTTTTTATAGCCCTGGATGTTTCCGGGATGGAGTTCCATGTCGCTCGGTAACCGGTAGAGCCCAGTTCCATACATAAAGTCCAGGGGGGTTGATGCATACTGGAGCGTTTTCTGATAGCGCCGGGATGTCGACGGGAGAGGCAATGGCATCTTCGACATTCGACACAAATTGCCCCTGGGCGTCGAACACCGTCCCGGCCTTGAGAATGTTCGAGCGCGTCTGGTATTGCGCCCCCAGGATGGCCCAAATATACGTCCGTATGCTGTCGATGAGGCGATGCACGCCCGCTCTTGTGAAGCCGTTAGAGTTGTCGAGGATGAAGGTCGTCCAGGCTCGTGAGATGTCGCGGTAATGGCGGTTGGCGTCCATCAGATGGAAGAACGGTCCCTGGGCTTGGTGCGAGTGGCGGTAGGCGCCCGACGGCTCCATGTACGTGCTGTATGAGCCAAGCCCTTGACACCCATTGTCCAACCTGCCGCCAGTCTGCGTCAGCTGACACTCCGAGCTCGGTGCAGAGCCGCTTGTAGGCCCTGGCATTGTAAGCCTTCTCGTACCACTCGTGAGATCTCTGGGAAGGGCGACGCGCAACTCCTCCAGAATACCTCTTGTGGTGTAGTACACGTGAAAGGTGTAGAGGCCTCTGAGAAGCAGATCCGTGGCTTGGAGGTGGTCCTCAAATGAAACACCACATCCGGCACCGGCACACCAGAGGGCGAAGTTCAGCTGACATTTCCACCAGTCAAAGGGGGTGCTCGTCCAGGCATGCCAAAAAAGGTAAGAGAAAAGCCCAGGGAGTGCCACAATCACAAACCGCAGCCCTTCCCAGACCCCAAGAAGAGGAAACCGACAATCTAAACAAGCACAAATCGAACAAACGTACGAAAAGCATTAAGATTAGCTCTCTCCTCCCCAAGCGAGGTAATCGCAATACTAAAAGGACTGAAAAACACAAGAACAAAATGACACACGGAAAGACATACAACAAATCGCCTCGTAGAATAAACCACAAAGCAACAAAGAGTAAGACCAACACCGGGACCACCGCCTTAGAACGGTCGGTAGAGCAAACCACCGTGGGGTTTAAAGCACTTTTACAGCTAGCTAACTTCACCTGGGTCCCGATGCTACTCTTAATACAGAAATACATAAAAATTCGGTTCGCATAAAGGCTCCCAGCTCAGTCAATGCATCAAAGCGAAAACATAAAAATCAAATTAATCACTATAATAAACAAAGACGAGTACTCCTGGCTAATTCTACTGTATGCCAGAGTAAATGAAAACCAATAGTTGAACCACGGCGGGACAAGCCAAAGACATATCGTCAAGCCCCAACCCACTGGTTAAAGTTTTACGAAGAGGCCTTATTTGCCACTGCAACCAAGCCTTATTTGCCACTGCAACGTCTCTAGTGAGCGGCGGGTTTTGATAGTCAGCGAAGATGTCGGGGAACGCGGCTTGGAAGTGGCTTCCCTTGTCATCGACCATTATTTCTTGGTCGGCCAGAGAGGGCTTGTTCTCTTTAAAAATGGCCGCCCGCCCGATATTTGGCCGAGCTATTAAACGAAAACGCTTTATTGTCCATTGAGCATTGACGTGTCAATATTGTAACGGGCCACCACCTGGTCGAGCAGTGTTGACTGAAATACTTCAGTAGGTCAGGATGTGATGGTGGCGTCACAATGAATATTTGTGGATTCGACCTGGGTTGAGCTCAATGCTAAAGGGAAGAGAACATATTACCAACCATAGTTTCAGTTTTTGATAGTTATTTGGGTTTTCCCTTAACAATTTGATATTGCAAACTTAACTTTGTATTATGGCAATAAATACTGATATGAGAATGACAAGATACTGATGCGAAAATATTCAAGTTGAGGTGACTAAAATATTAGTAGGTCAAATACGCATTCACACAATATAAGATCTAAACATCAAGCCTGTATTAACAATTAAATCGCATTAGTTTGGTGGTTCTTTCTGTTATTAATATCAGCACAAAAACGTTCTAGATACGTACACACAAGCTAAGATAGTATCAATATGATGCACTTATTAACATGTTTGCGTAGTGTGTACTGTATCACACCAACATATACGCATATCAGATTTCACCTATATATGCGCACACAAAACGTCACCTATTTCTGCGCATATAAGATTTCACCTATATATGCGCACACAAAGCTTCACCCACATAGGCGCACAGTATAAAATACATTGAAGTTAATTAGTATGATTGCGTAAATAATTCACTCAGCTATTATTCTACTTGCAATATGGCACTCCAAAATAACACAAGGAGTATAGAGAATGCGTCGACCTGTGTGTATTCACACACCAAGCTAGCAATAAACAGTCAATGCCACTATATGTTACGCAAACGGAATATAATGCACATCAGACACTCTATACCACTGTAAGCATTATTTTGAAGTATCAGAAGTGCTACACTTGTGTGTGGGAACTTACGCTCATATATGCGAAATGCGTCTATTTATGTGATCTTGCGCCTATTTATGTGGAACTACACTCATATACGTGAGATGCGCCTGTGTGGGAGAACTTGCACTCATTTATGTGTGATGCGTCCATTTATGTGATCTTGCGCCTGTTTATGTGGAACTGCGCTCATATGAGTGGAAGGCGTAAATTCGACTTTGTACATGCAACAAAACATTCATTAGAATTCTAAACACATTCGTTTATAGTTTACAAAGTCTGGGACACATTTACCTATTTATCAAGGACGTGCTCTCGGCAATCTATCTTCACTCATATGAGCGAAGTGAGATGAAGCATGCGCAAGTAGAACTATTTTACTTTACAAGTTTGTTACAATTAATTTAACACGCACCAATTCATTAAATAAAATTTCACACACTTATTCCTTAAATAAACCTGTGCCAACTTTGCCTATATGATGGGAGAGATAGGAGAGTGATAGTAAGTGAAAGGTTCCACTCAAATGGAGTACAAAATCCAAGATGGGTGGAGAGAGAGAGGGAGATGTCTGCAAATGATAAAATTATGAGACCTGGCTGGGGCCTTTCTTTGGTCTAGGCATTGCTGAAGCTGCTGGTGACCAACATAAACCAGCGCCGATCAAATCAGAGTAGCTCTGATATGTGCGGATCTAATAAATCGTTCCTTTCAGTCTTGGCAGAGGCCAAACGTTCCGGTTGCTATCCAAACAACAACCGGATTCTTGACAGCAGACGTTGCTATTTATACTATCCATGCGCGTGCGCTACGTCGCCTAGTTTCCAGTCATGCGGAACATTTCGGTCATTATGGTGCGGCTCATCGCACTGAAGTTCGCAATGGCCGATCGGGAAAACAAGTTTCTGATGAGGAAGAAACGGAAAATTAAGAGATAAAAAGGAGCTTAAAGGGCAGGACACGGTAGGAAAAGCTCAATACAAGTTAATATTTCGTGATACAGCGTAGAATTCTGTATGACAATGGGTATTTATGCGGTAAATGCTAGGCAAAGTAGGCACATCTTCGTTCGGCCTTGGAATGATCCGTACCGAAGATAGATGTAACAGTATCAAAAATATGCATGTTTGTCATCTTAACAAACTTTGAACACTGACAGCCATAGAAATAACAGACAATAGCCAGGTGCCGTTACAACAGCCCCCTACCCAGAAAAGGCATGGACCCCATGAGGAAGGTAAGTAAGCTCTTATGTGCAGCTTGGAAAGTTGGATATTACATGTTTGACTTACAAACATTTTTGAAGGAGGGACCGGCTATTGCTGTTAATCCTTGCCAAATTATGAAGATTTACATGTACATGGAAAAGTAAATTGCAAGTTAAACATTTGACTAGTAAATACAAAATAAGTTGATTCAACTGCACAAACGTACGCGGTATGTTAATATGACTGCAGATTTTCGCGATTCCTAGTACACATGTATGTATGACACATAGAGAAAGCTTATAAGTCCGCGAACTTCAATACTCCTTATAATCTCGCGAAAAATAGAAAATCTGCATATGTTCGTACATGTGAACATAAATACAATGATACTACTAGGAGTGTTCAAGATCATTTGAAATAGTGTTGTAATATTGTCATAACTTCAACACATTCATGCAAATGACAATTAATTTATGTTTCAGATACCAGTATAATTATGAGGGATGATTCCATGTTAAGGTGAAGAAGCAGTTTCATAAAGTTCACCAACCTAGATCCAGAGTGAACGCGGAGGGTTACCTGCCACGAGTTCATTCCAAACCAAAGTAGGTAAAAGAAATCTGGCATCTATTGTAAAGAAACATCATCAGCACTCAATTTCCAAGAATTAGAACACTTTGAAATATTAACACTACTTCTAAAGAAAAAAGCTAAATTTCCCTTCATGGTATAAATATAAAATTCCATACTATAGGTTCAATCAAATTACTTCTCATTAAGAGTCAGGAGAAAACATTTGAAATCCTCACTCCGCTTGAACAATTATAACATGACAAACCTTTTCATTAGACATTATCAATAGAACAATTTAGGATGTAATACAGTGTACTTCCAACAATAGAAGCTATTCATGGTGAAGTTATTCACCTCAAATTACATGGGTCACGGGTTCAGTTCCGGGATCTCAAGAATCTTCGGATGAATCTCTAAACCTAAGTCCTCTCTCTATATGACTTTTAATGTTGTCAGGATGTAAAACACACACATACACTTCCCACAACACTTGACAAAAACATAACTGTAATGCTGTTGTGGCTCTGGCTTTGGCATCTGATAGAAATCCAGAGCCACAAATAGTATTACAGAACACAGAACTTCAAATCTTATGCTTTCCTCTAAGAAAACATTACTGTGGTTTATGTGAGGAGATACACAGTTAAGGTGAACAAATACACTCATAGGAGAATTCCTTATGCCGAAAGGAAAAGGCTATCTCCCAAGAGAGTATTCAAGAAGATTACCAGCAAAGAGTGAAACGTTTACCAAATATGGAAATACGTACATTCATCCAAAAATTAATGTATCCCTCACATAAAACACACATGGATAGGAACTTAGGATCAATACCCTTTCAGTTAACAAGTTTTCTCACCGAGGTAAAAGAAAATGGGTATTACAGTAAAACTTTCTTTGAATTGCGAAATGGCATGATCACTTGTGTCTGTCAACTGTAAAATAGATGCTTAATTTCATACATCTTATTTACATATTAGAGGAGCCAATATTTAGTCCCAGATACTGACTGTTGCCAATATTTAGAACCAAATATGGACTGTTTAATAATGAAATTTTACTTATTATTAACTTTCTCAAAATTTTGAAAAATTTGTCGGAAGTAATTTGAAAAATATCTTATACTTTGACAGATCAAGAACTTCAAAAATTAAAGTATTAAACTTATTCTAACCTATCTAACTATCTAATTTCCTGGTTTTCTTTCCTCTTGATCTTCACATTTTAATTAGTCTTTAAAGTTAAGTATATATTGTTTCTAAATAGTTGCCACTGTATATTAATACAATTTTAATGTCCATGTAATTTTTATAAACTAAACGCGAAAACACAGTTGCTGCATCTCTTCAGGCGTTGCATCTAATATTATCAACATACATTTTAAGTGCACATATATGCAGACTGCATTCATTTTCCATGATATGTGACATACCTGTTCATGATATGTCACATATCAGGACGAGCTTTACTGATCCGACAAATGTCGCAGTCTCTTTTTAACAATCTTCACCCTATAATATTCACATTCATTTTCAAGTTCAAGAAGATACCTTCTTTCCCTTGGCAAAACTGCTAAACTAGGTAGTTGACAGTCATTTCTTAAGTACGAGGGATGTTCGAAATGAATTGCTTATTGTCCTCTAGCTCGATATCCACGTGGGGCACGATAAAAACCAATACATACCTGTATAGGGCTATTCAATATCTACACAATGGTATATAAATATACATGTTAGACTAAGTGTAAGACATAAAATTTGCCATTTGAATACACGCAGTCATTGACCACTGCAGTAAAAATGGTTGGTAGAAGCGTCGACAAAAAAGATGAAATACGAGCTTACATCAAAGCTCGCTCAAAACTTGGTTGTTCTTTGAAGAAGCTGATGACTGAAATTTCTACTGCTTTTGGACCTTCTTGTGTGTCTTATGACACAGTTCGGCGGTGGAAAGAGAAATTTGAGTCTGGTGTAGAGTCCATCAAAAATGCACCGAAATCAGGTAGGCCAAAATCTGCATCTCGTAAAGAAATCATTTCCAAAATAAAGGAAATCATTGAAGGAGATGCCAGATTTACAGTTCGTGATATTGCACGAAAGGTAGGCATATCACTATCAATGGTTCACCTTATTTTGAAAAAGCATTTGAAAGTCAGAAAGATTTCTGCTAGATGGGTGCCACATCTGTTGACTGACGAGCAAAAGAGGCAACGGGTTAAAGTGGCCAAAAAGCTGCTTCAAATGTTTCCAAAATATGATAAAAAGCAGTTTGCCAATGTCGTCACAGGTGATGAAACCTGGGTCCATTATTTTGAGCCCGTCAGAAAGGTTAGCATTAAGATCTGGGCCACACAGCAAACGCCCAATAATTGCCAAACGTTCTTTGAGTACAAAGAAGGTTTTGTATGCAATCTTCTTCTCTGGTGAAGGAGTCGCAATAAAAGTGAAAAAGGACAAAAGCATCACCGGAAAGTACTACAAAGACGTAGTACTGAAGAAACTGAAAACGTATTATCAGAAACGACGCCCTGCCACTGGTTTTAAACATGTCCGTCTTCTACAGGACAATGCCCCAGCTCATACCTCCGCAGTAGTTACGGCGTTTTTGAAGAAAGAAAAAGTAACTGTTTTGCCTCACCCCCCCGTATTCCCCAGACCTTGCCCCATGTGATTTATTTTTGTTTCCGAAATTGAAAGCATTCCTTGCTGGGCGGAAATACCAGTCCCGACAGGCACTTGGATCTGTTCATTCATCAGTACCTTATTACTGTGCCCAAATCAGCGTACCGTGACGTCTTCAAAAGTGGATACATCGGCTGAAACTTTGCATTTCTAGCCACGGGGAGTACTTCGAGGGCATGAAATGAGTACTTTTGGGCTAACTTGAAATTTGAAGTCTCCAGATAGAAATAAGCAATTCATTTCGAACATCCCTCGTAATACAGAATTAAACGAAAATGTGATGGATCTCGGTCTATGAAAATACTGTTTCCTTGTGGAATGATGTTTGATTCTATTTTAGCCAGAAGTGAAGTTGGATCTTTCTGGATAGTTATACGGCTGGTCTCAAATCGGACCCCACCTATGTTCAGGACTACACGTTAGATTGGATTTTACGTAAGTTACAAATTTCTTCATCATCATCATCACTACATTCTTCTGTTTCAATCTCATCATGTTTTCTCTTTCTATTTTCCGTTCTACCTTCCATTTCACATACTTCCTTTTGTCGTTTTTCTTCCTCTCTCTGTCTTTCCAAATTCAGTCACCGTTCCTCCGCTGCTTCTAAACTTACATCCAAAACACTTTCCCTTGCTATATTCACTATTTCTTGTTCTAACTCTTTCTGGTACATTTCATCTACTTCTTCTTCTATAACTCTCGTCTCATTTATTGCCTCGGATATAGCACAATTAACTGTTTCATTTATAACCGTCAACTGCATTAACCTAACAGACCGATCACAAAATTCATCCATCGCTTTCTCAATGGCCATGTCTAATGGTCCTTGTGTGATACTCTCTACTGCAGCCAGTGTTTCTTCATCCATATGTTGAGTATTCGAAAATGTGTTTGTTATGTCTGACATTATTCTGTCCAATAGTAAACCACTTACAATTTCACCACTGTTTTGTTTATCTTTCGCATTTTCATGTGGATTTAGTTTCTCACATTCACTTTCCTTATTATTTCCTCCCATTATATCATTCTCCATCAATCTCTTGTTATTTTCATTCTCTTTCTGACTTTGCTTATCTTTATCTTTCACAACACTCATTTCCTTTCTATTTTTGCTATTTTCGTTCTCCTTATCTTTATCTTTGCTTAGCTTGTTCTCTTTGTTCTTTTCATTTTGTTTGTCATTATTTATACTTTGATTTTTCTCACAATTATTTTTGATTTTTCCTTCTTTCGTTTCAGTCACTTTCTGAAGTTTTCTGTTGTCAAGTTGTCTTTCCTTTCTAGAATCTTTCTTACTGTTTATTTCATTCTGTGCACTTTTCTCCTTATCAGAATTTCTTATTTTGTTTATTTCTTTTCCCCTATCATTTCTCTTTTCTTTACAACTTTCTTTTTCTACTCCTTTCTTATTTATCTTACTGCCACTTTCCTTATCTTTCTGTTTTTCTTTTTCGATTTCTTTCCCTTTTTCATTCTCTTTTTGTACACTTTTCTCATTATTATTTCTATCTTTACTTGTTTCCCTTTGTGTCTCATTTTGAATATTCTTACTACTTTCAACTACTTTATCTTTCCTCATCTCATTATCTTTATTCACTTCCTTATCTACAACACTATTGTCATCATCACATTGCTTTTCATTATTACTATCTTTTTCTTTTCTGTTCTCATTTTCAACTTTCTTATTTTCACTCGCCTTGTTACTTTCTTTATTATTTCTCTTACTATATTGAATACTTTTCTTATTTACTCTGTCACTGCCAGGTTTTGATGTTATTTTAACTAATCTTTTTGGACTCATTTCTATTTCAGATTCAGACTCAGACTCCGATTCAGAGCTGGACTCACTGCTACTACTGCTGCTGCTTTCATCATCTGACACTGATGGAGTTATATCTAGGTCTGAAATCTGTGAAGATGCAATTGACACTGGCTCGAGCTCCAGCCTGGATATCTCTAGCCTGGAGACCTTAGGAGGAGGCTCATCAAGATTGATCTCTTCAGGTTCTTCAAGCTGAACAGATGGAGCAGGTGAGGCTATTCGTTTAGAATTAAGTTTTCTGGGCCTAGGCTGCCTTGATGGTTCAGTGACCTTGTTGTCAGTAATGGGAAGTTCTAACTCATCCATTGTCTTTACATATCGCCATTTACTGTCCTGCTCCTCACGAATGAACTTAGCCATTATTTCCTTCGCTGCCTCTCCCTTTTCTCCAGTGATTCTGTGGATAAATATCATGTCGGATTCCCTGACATCACATGAATGTTTATAATTTTTGCTGGTAAATATCATACCACACTGTGAACACTGATAACCAATTCCTGTGTGTTGGCTCTGTAGGTGTCTCTGTACCTCATACTTTGTCCGGAAAAATGTGTTGTTGCATATCATACATAGGTAGTGGTGGCCCTGAAAATATATGTATAACAAGTTCTGAGAACCATGTCTGTTTCCTACCTAATGGAAACTTTCCGTTCCTTGAATAGATTTCACTTTATAATTGGACATAGGCACATACAGACTGGCGATGATCCTGCTGAGCTACTGAAAAGGACCAGTAGCTCACAGTCTACCTCTTGCATTTAAAGAAAGAGAAGACACAAAACGTCATTTATATTAGCTATTCTGTCCGTATACAAAGTGAAATGCTCGTGCACTGTACTCGCATGACTTATTTCATACAAACATACTACGATCTATGTATTTTTATCTTACGTCCCCTTCAAGATTGTTTCACTTATCTGGTGCCAGTCGCAAACCAGAGGCAGGCGTTAACATCGTAGTATTTGAAGAAAATCCACCTGACTCTTCGTAACAGAACTTGGTGTCTCACATTGGTGCAAATAAAACATGCTTGCTTTCGGACTATCGGTCTGTCAATAAATGCTTTCTATTTCACATAACTAGAAGCACACTCTGTAAAATGCTTCATGCTTTATAGTCAGTATTTAAGAAGATTTTTTTTTTTTTTTTTTTTTTTTTTTTACAGGTACCCAGAATCAATAACGAACCAACGGACAAGATATAAACATTCAGTTACACAGACAAGTATACAGTTCAATTCCTGACAGGTTCCACAATGCGGACTATTATCACGAAAGTTTCAAACTTCAGGCTTATACAACCAATGAAGTGATTATTCCTATCTGGGAAGCCTGAGTCTCGTACTTTTTTTTTTTTTTTTTTTTTTTTAAAGCAAATGATTATATATGTGTATATACATAGTGTAAGAATAAGAATATATTAGAGACACTGAAAGAGACACAGTCATAGAAGTCACAGAATTACAGAAATACAAGGCAAACACTTGTCAGCACAGGTTCATTTTAAAATTATTTTCAGTATTAGAAATAAACACATGCTATACTGGTATTGTTTGCTGATTAAAGAATATATTTGTTTCCTTACTGTTAAACCATTCTGGCTTGTCTTCCCCTAAGTATGGTTTAAGTTTGTCATGATGTACGACCATGGGTTTTGTTCTAGGACCAAATTGAATCCTAAAAAGAACATCGTTCAAACATTCTACAACGATCATTGGACCTTTCCAAGGTCTTTGAAGTTTCGGATTGAAACCTAGTTTTCGTTTTGGGTTATAATACCACACCGCATCTCCAACTTTATATGAAACTTTGTGAGCTTTAATATCGTATCTCCTTTTCATGCTTTCGCTTGAAATGTTAAGATGCTTTCTAGCGAAATCATGAATGTCTAGGAGCTTTTCTTCCAACTGATAGGCATGTTCTGTAGCACATAGCCTATCTTCTCGTATTGGTCTTCCAAGGGTCATGTCAACTGGCAGAGTCAGTTCCCTACCGAACATCATCAATGCAGGGGAAACCCCTGTACTCTCATGCACAGATGACCTGTATGCAAGCATGAGTAAGTGTTCATCCCAGTCATCTTGCTTATCTGAAATGTAGGAGGACATCATGTTTTGAATGGAACGATTAGCCCTCTCAACCATGCCATCTGACTGAGGTCTACGAACGGTAGTTCTTGTCTTATCGATTCCAAGAAGTTTGCATACCTCTTTAAACACTTTTGATTCGAAGTTAGACCCCAAATCTGTATGAAGCTGCATAGGTACTCCAAATATTGATATGAATCGGTTAACTAGTTTAGTTGCTACATAACTAGCTTCTTGTGTTTTCATGAGTATCGGATCCACCCATTTGGTAAAATAACAGGACACAACCAAAAGATATTTATTACCCTTTTTCGAAACCGGGTAGGGTCCACTTATATCAACTGCTATACGTTCCATTGGATAACCAACGTTGTACTGTTTCATGGGGGCTTTGGCGTGTCTGTGTGGCATTTTTCTGGACCCACAGGTGGAACAGATACGACACCAGTATGACACGTCTTTGTACATGTTACACCAGTAAAATCTTTTCTTTATTTTGTCATACGTTTTTCTTCTACCTAGATGTCCGGCAGTAATGGACTCGTGTAACTGCCGAAAGATTTCTCTTCTCAGAACCTCTGGCACTAGAATTAGGTATTCGGCATCATTACCAACATCTCTTAACCGTTTCTTGTAAAGTATGTTATCTTTTATTACAATAGTATCCCATTCATGCCAGTATGCCTTGAGTTCTTTTCGATAGGGTGCCACTGTAGACCAAGTAGGTTTCTCGCTACCTACTTTCCATTGTAATAAGAGTTTAAGAACAGTATGACTTTCTTGTCTTAGTCTTATATTTTCAGGAGTTAAGTCCAGACAGACATCTGTCTCTGAACTATTAGAAGTGGATTGGCCAGATCCACTGATATTTTGACATGCATTTCTTTTGCAGTCATCGTAACAGGTGCTGAATTCGTGAATACTAAATACATGATTATCGTGATCATTTTGTGGATTGTCAGAGTTTGAAGTGTTTCTCCCCGTTTCACACTCATGCTCATGCGAACACCTAGGACCGTCCTCACGAGCCTCATCTTTTGTTGTCACGCCTGCGTGAGCAACTTGCATTTTTGCGGAATTTTCCTCAAACTCAAATAAGCACCCAAACAATGACTCGTCCTCAGAATGAGCCCACCAATCTACACTACTTACTGCTACGTTGCAGCAACATACCTCACCATTTGCTGTCATCCTGCAGCAAAATCTATGTACACGACGACAATTTATTTTGCGAGCTGCGTCGAACCCATCACAAACATGATTACCAACTGCCTGTGTGCAGTGTGGATTCCCGATCTGGGTCATATCAGATGACATCTCCGAAGAGAGCACATCAGCTACTCCAGGTCCAAAAGAAGTGGTAGTGTGCACGATGCTACCACTGTCGTCCGTACTGTTGGGCCCATAATGCACAGGATTTTTCTCTTGGCTCGAGGAAGATACACGGGATTTATCTTCCAAACATAAGGATATGCTTTGTTCGCATTCCTTAAAGCTACCGACGTCGGACAGTGTGATTCTATGATCACCCCCACCAGTCTTGGGGTAGGTGTTCTCATCATAGTCACCCCCAATTACGCTTAGAGTGAACCTTTTGTCACTCTCAGAACTGCCTTTCTTAAAGGCTGTGTTCTTAACAGCACCTGATTCGTTTGTCATGATATCGGGAAAGTATCGTCTCTCATAACGGTCACAGTATTTACAATTATTGTTATGACATGGTCTACGTGACATTGCATCAGCATTATTATGCACCCTTCCTGCCCGGTGTTGGACGGTAAAGGTGTATGCTGACAGGGTCTCGATCCAGCGTGCAATCTGACCTTCACAATTCTTAAATCTCATGAGCCACTGTAAGGAGCCATGATCGGTTCTAACTGTAAAGTTTTGCCCTAATAAATAGTGATGGAAATGTTTCACTGCCACTAACTTCTAAGTTCCTTTCTTGTAGTACAATATTGTCTCTCAGATTTGGACAAGCACTTACTGAAATAGCTAATGACTTTTTCTTCACCGTTCTGAACTTGTGACAAGACGGCTCCGATTCCAACGTTCGAGGCATCACAATCAAGCACAAACGGTTGTCCTTGAAGAAGTGGCTAGCTAAGGATAGGAGCACTAGTCAGTAACTGTTTTATAGTGTCAAATGCATTCTGAGTTTTATCACTCCAGATGAAGTGAGCGTCCTTTTCAGTAAGCTTATGCAAAGGTTTACACACGGTTGCGAAGTTAGGTATGAACTTCCGGTAATAAGAAGCCAAACCAACAAACTGCCTGACTTCTGTAGCGGTCTTTGGCTCTGGCCATTCTTTGACAGCTAGAACTTTCGCTGGATCTGTGGCGATCCCTTTCTCCGACACCTCGTGTCCAAGGAAGGCAACCTTCCTACACAGCAAATTCACTTTTTGGGGTTAAGTTTTAGGTTTACCTCTCGAAGTCTTTCAAAGATCACTCTTAGATTTTCTAAATGCTCATCGAACGTCTTGGAAAATACAATTATGTCATCGAGGTATATGAGTAAAATGAGGAAGGTCAAGCCAGCAAATACCCTCTCCATCAGGCGTTCAAAAACACTAGGGGAGTTTATCAGACCAAATGGCAAGACTCGCCATTGCCACAAGCCACTGCCTGGGATGGAGAAAGCAGTTTTAGGCCTATCTTCCTCTGCTATGCTTACTTGATGAAAGCCGCTCTTTAAATCTAACGTGGAAAACCAGCTAGAGCCTCCAAGCGCATCTAACGTATCGTCTATTCTTGGTAAAGGGTGACTGTCGGGAATAGTAAGCTGATTCAGACGCCTATAATCTATGCAAAACCATCACGCTTAGGCACCAATACAGCGGGCGCACTCCAAGCGGAATGGGAAGGCTCAATTAGACCCTTTTCCGCCATTGCCTTTATTTCATTTTCTGCAAATTCTCTTTTAGCAAGTGGAATTCTATATGGTCTCAGTCTCACGGGCTTGCAATCAGGTAATGTTTTAATAGTATGTTCTACCAAATTTGTGCAGCCTAAATCATGAGAGGATTTGGAGAACTGGTCCTTATACTCGTATAACAGAGATCTTAAGCGTTTCTTTTGAGATTCGTTTAAGTTTGAAGAGCTTTGAAGAATGAGGTCATCAATATGAGGACAAGAATCTAGCTCAGGAGAAGTGTTACTGCTTATAGAGTTTACGATCTCAAACTTTTCTATTTCTACTGGCTCATACATTGCAGCTACCATATTTTTGTGAAGCATGCAAGGCTCATTGCTCAGATTCATAATACGCAGTGGGACTTTGCCGAATTCAGGACTAACTAAAGCTTTTGCTATCAACAGCCCACTGCGGTCTACAAAACTTTCAGTGGCCTCTAAAACGCCAATACCACAGGTATCAACTCTATCCATCGCGTGACCCATAATTATGATTTCACACTCAGGTGGGACTTCAACATTCTCATTGATAGCAATTCTACAGCAAGACGGTATGATATCAACACTACTACGATAGCTAGTAATCTTTTCACCATTTAGCAGGATATGGTTCTTGCTCAAAAACACATCACACCCATGCTTTGTAAGAAAATCCATGCCAAGAATTCCATCATTTTTAACATCAGCAAACAGAACATAATGCATAATCTTCTGACCACCAAGTTTAATCTCGATTTCAGCTTTGCCAATAAAAGGAGATGATTCACCAGTAGCTGTTACCAGGTGCATGTTTACAGGCGTTAAACTTGGGCGCATTTCATATGGCCAATTTTCAAATACATTTTTGCTGATAATAGTGCAACATGACCCAGTATCAACAAGAAAAGCATGAGGTTTACCTTTAATGTACCCAGCAACAAAATATCCGTCCTCCATGCTTCTTATTGGAATATCAGCGGACCCATTTATTGTCGTCGGGTTGTGGCCCCCCAAACCGACCGATTCCAGTTTCCCTGGTTGTTTTTAAACCGTGAAGGCCCATTTCTAGTATTTGTATTAGCAAAATTTCTATCACTATTTTGCCTATTTCTAAAATGATCATTCATACCAGAACTCGGACCCTGTACCATCTGGTTAGGATATAACTCATTACCTCGGCCTCGTTGATTATTATCACTTGGCTGACTAACTGAACTTTGCTGTGAAGCATACATACGAGGATGGGTATTTTGATAAGGTCTACCAAAGTTAACGTTCTTTTTAGAATTTCGATTACCTGGTTGCTTCCCATTTGAGTACATGCTTTTTGTTTGGTTTTTATTGGTCTGCTTTGCAAGATCCTTTACATAACTTGTCAGAGCATCCAATGATTTTTGGAGAGTCTGAAAATCATCATTGGCCCCCTTATGATGATCATTCTTCTCATGTTTGTTATCGGTTTCAATCTGACTAACATTTCGTGAACGTTGCCTATCTGCAATCTTATGGGATTCTAATCTCAAAGCCGTTCGCTCAGCATCCCCAAGAGTCTTAGGACCAAACTCTCGAACACGTAAACGGATTTCTGAGTCTCTCAGAGCATCAATAAAATGATCAATCGATAGGGTCTCGATCACGTCCTTATTTACTCCTGGGTATGCCTGGCGTACAAGCTTTTTAACAGCCTGAGCCAACTCAGGTATAGATTCTCCCTTATTTCTAACTCGAGACTTAAGTTGAGTTCTGAAAATTTCTGATCTATTAACTGACCCAAATCGGTTGGCTAACTTTTCCACTAAAGTGTCAAAATCACGCCTACCATCATAATCGAGCTCACTTAACAGGGACCTTGCCTCCCCTGTCAAACAATTAGCTAGGTATAGGGATTTTTCTCTATACTGCCATCCGTTAATCTCACATGTGATCTCGAATTGAGATAAAAAGTCATCAAAATCTGTCTCTCCACCGAAACACTGGGGTTTGAGTTTAAAATGGGGATGGTATGTACTTGAACTGGAGCCACAGGCAACAGTAGGTGTTACAGTTGCCTCATTACACTGGTTTGTTTGAGTAATTGATGAATTATCATTTGAGTTTTTCGGTGTAATATCTGCAACAAGATTATTAAATTTTGAATTTATTTCAGCAAGTTTCTGATCCATATGCTCAGATAAACTCGAAATCGTATCTTGCATCATTTTGCCCATTTTGGTTATTTCAGACTCAAGTTTGCTCTCAAGCATTGACATTTGTAGAGAGTTTGCAGAACTTGCTAGTGAATTGTCATCACCGTACATATCATTTTCGTTGTCGGTATTTTGTTGTGAAGTAGATGGAGCGTTGAGGTCTATCTCCATATTAGAATTATTTAAACTGTCACCTTCCACAATACAAAGACCATACACCAGGATTTATTTTTATTATTGTGTTTATTTATTTTCAACGGTGGTACGACAAGGCTCAAAACTAAGTCGTCTACTGTTCAGAGATACCACACCATAGCCACATATCCTCAGATCAGCTATTCTGATACGTAATTGAGTATTGATGATAATGCTAATAACACTTATTATGTTTTCAAATTGTGCCGTTTACTTTATTTCACTCCAGAATTTATTAACACAACATAGAATCCCACTTCTGACACCAAATTGTAACGCGCCACCACCTGGTCGAGCAGTGTTGACTGAAATACTTCAGTAGGTCAGGATGTGATGGTGGCGTCACAATGAATATTTGTGGATTCGACCTGGGTTGAGCTCAATGCTAAAGGGAAGAGAACATATTACCAACCATAGTTTCAGTTTTTGATAGTTATTTGGGTTTTCCCTTAACAATTTGATATTGCAAACTTAACTATGTATTATGGCAATAAATACTGATATGAGAAAGACAAGATACTGATGCGAAAATATTCAAGTTGAGGTGACTAAAATATTAGTAGGTCAAATACGCATTCACACAATATAAGATCTAAACATCAAGCCTGTATTAACAATTAAATCGCATTAGTTTGGTGGTTCTTTCTGTTATTAATATCAGCACAAAAACGTTCTAGATACGTACACACAAGCTAAGATAGTATCAATATGATGCACTTATTATGATGTTTGCGTAGTGTGTACTGTATCACACCAACATATACGCATATCAGATTTCACCTATATATGCGCACACAAAACGTCACCTATTTCTGCGCATATAAGATTTCACCTATATATGCGCACACAAAGCTTCACCCACATAGGCGCACAGTATAAAATACATTGAAGTTAATTAGTATGATTGCGTAAATAATTCACTCAGCTATTATTCTACTTGCAATATGGCACTCCAAAATAACACAAGGAGTATAGAGAATGCGTCGACCTGTGTGTATTCACACACCAAGCTAGCAATAAACAGTCAATGCCACTATATGTTACGCAAACGGAATATAATGCACATCAGACACTCTATACCACTGTAAGCATTATTTTGAAGTATCAGAAGTGCTACACTTGTGTGTGGGAACTTACGCTCATATATGCGAAATGCGTCTATTTATGTGATCTTGCGCCTATTTATGTGGAACTACACTCATATACGTGAGATGCGCCTGTGTGGGAGAACTTGCACTCATTTATGTGTGATGCGTCCATTTATGTGATCTTGCGCCTGTTTATGTGGAACTGCGCTCATATGAGTGGAAGGCGTAAATTCGACTTTGTACATGCAACAAAACATTCATTAGAATTCTAAACACATTCGTTTATAGTTTACAAAGTCTGGGACACATTTACCTATTTATCAAGGACGTGCTCTCGGCAATCTATCTTCACTCATATGAGCGAAGTGAGATGAAGCATGCGCAAGTAGAACTATTTTACTTTACAAGTTTGTTACAATTAATTTAACACGCACCAATTCATTAAATAAAATTTCACACACTTATTCCTTAAATAAACCTGTGCCAACTTTGCCTATATGATGGGAGAGATAGGAGAGTGATAGTAAGTGAAAGTTTCCACTCAAATGGAGTACAGAATCCAAGATGGGTGGAGAGAGAGAGGGAGATGTCTGCAAATGATAAAATTATGAGACCTGGCTGGGGCCTTTCTTTGGTCTAGGCATTGCTGAAGCTGCTGGTGACCAACATAAACCAGCGCCGATCAAATCAGAGTAGCTCTGATATGTGCGGATCTAATAAATCGTTCCTTTCAGTCTTGGCAGAGGCCAAACGTTCCGGTTGCTATCCAAACAACAACCGGATTCTTGACAGCAGACGTTGCTATTTATACTATCCATGCGCGTGCGCTACGTCGCCTAGTTTCCAGTCATGCGGAACATTTCGGTCATTATGGTGCGGCTCATCGCACTGAAGTTCGCAATGGCCGATCGGGAAAACAAGTTTCTGATGAGGAAGAAACGGAAAATTAAGAGATAAAAAGGAGCTTAAAGGGCAGGACACGGTAGGAAAAGCTCAATACAAGTTAATATTTCGTGATACAGCGTAGAATTCTGTATGACAATGGGTATTTATGCGGTAAATGCTAGGCAAAGTAGGCACATCTTCGTTCGGCCTTGGAATGATCCGTACCGAAGATAGATGTAACAGTATCAAAAATATGCATGTTTGTCATCTTAACAAACTTTGAACACTGACAGCCATAGAAATAACAGACAATAGCCGGGTGCCGTTACAATATGTACATAACGCTCACCGGTATTCAAAACGGTGAACCAGTATACCTGGCACGCAGTGTTGGGGATCCTTCTGCATGTCGGGGGCTGGAGGTTGCTCTTTGCGAGCTTACATACTACCATCAGTGGTCCAACATCAGCGCCGCGTTAGGGAATAACCGGCACAGAGTTCAGAAGATAGTGAATAGTGGCACCCGACTGTGCTCTTATTTCCCTAAGACGAAGAACATCGTCATTACCGAAACGAGCAATAGCCGGCGGGGGATTTTAAAAATGGTCTCCGAGTTTTTCCAATTGGGAATCATAGGTCCTGGGTCTCTAACATCAACGATCCTCCTCGAGATAGTACTCGGAGACAGGCCTGACAATTTTGTTGAAGTGTTACCTGGCTTCAAGCTTAAGTGGGGCCAGGCGCACGCCAACAAAGAACTCGGTGTTCATGTGATAGTGCGGGAAATATCTCGTGCGGTTTACGCTAGAAGGTGTTCAACATCAAGCTGATCACCGCACCTTGGAAATAAACGAGGTTTTTATCGGTCCAGTCGATTTTAAACGGCTCACGTCTGACCAAACCACGGTCATCATCGGTCAATAATTCATTTAGACCGACATACCGGCGGTGATAAGGTCACGATGGGTCTCTACCAGCCACTTGGAACCGGAGACAATGCATGTAGCCGAAGTCAGATCCCGTCTCGAAAAAGAAAGAGACTTCAGAGCCTCGCTGTATAAGAAATACCGGCGCAGGGTAATGTTGTACACGGACTTGACACCGCGCTTTCGGTGGCCAGCGTGGGCTTGGCTGCTTCTGGCGGTGGACTGTTGTCAACAATCATCGCGGTGCCTGTCGGGTTACTGGGAGCCGGCGGAAAATTTATAGGCCAGAGGCTTCAAACAAAAGCTAGAAAGCCTGATCAAATCCGTGTCCTGGCTGAGTCAAAGCTAAACGCAATCGCAGACCATTTTCGACCGCGCTGACCAATGATAAGATCTCTGACGAGGAGTTTCACTTGATTTTGGCTGAGGTTGACAAGTACAATCAGATGAGAGCTGAGATTCGTGGGCGTCAGAAACAGGGTTTGTCCAAGGACGAAAAAAAGGAGCTATTACGGCTTGCGAGAGACGAAGCGATGATGACAGCCCGTACCAAGCTGTTTGAAGAGCTCCACCAAGCTGGAGGCACCGGCACCTCTCAATAAATATCTCGTGCTTGCGGGCTTAAAAGAGTACAGGCTGGCCTGACCAAAAATCGATTGACCAGCAGACCAGCAGACGACAATTTATGCAAGTTAAACCCGTTTATTATCGTAATATTATCAAAGCAGTCTATTATTGTATTCACAACTTCCTGGTGTATTTTACACACACTTAAATTGAAATAAATCATCTGCTTGTGTTCAATCGATTTTTTGGCCAGGCCACTTGCAACCTCTGGCGTTCCTGTATGAGCGCCGTTGCTAAGGTGTTGTTTACCTTGGGTAAGGAATTGATTTACCTTTGATACAGTGTTCCTATCTGAGCGAGGTTGCTATTGCGTTGTTTACCTTGGTATGGTATTGATTTACCTTAGATACGGCGTTCCTGTATCAGCGCTGTTGCTATTGTGTTGTTTACCTTGGATAATGTGTTCCTATATGAGCGCTTGTGTGTGAGTGTTGTTTACCTTCGATTGCTCTGAGGGTCCCTGGGGCTCCTTGTGCGGGCACTGTGGGGGTGCGCCGTTGGATATACCCAATCTGGATAAAAAGTGGTCCAATCGCCCTCCCTGTTACACCTTTGGTTGGGGCCCGCCAGGGGGTGGGGCCGGCCCCGCAGTGGGTGCCGATGAATTGCCAAAAAGTTGTGTAGTTGGAGACCATTTTGCTTTTCCGCCCGCCATATAAGTGTGGTCCAGAACCACCTGATGTATACTACTACCGTATCGCCGAACACATGCAAAATGTGTATATCCTGATCATACTGCACATCTGCTTTTTACGGTCGTCCATTCTTGATATCCACAATATTTAATGATTCTTAAAGAGGAGGATGCTCCTGGAAACACTTCCGACATTTCTAACATATTGGCTTCTTGTACGGCTTCCTGCACACCAAACCCTTTCTAAACAAATGGTCCGTTCTAACAGGAAATTATTTGCTCCCAACTGAGCAAATTCTTCCCTGTTTGAGTTGACCCTTTTTAGAAGGGAAGCAAACTCAATTTTGACAAAATTGTCTCCCACGAAAGTATAATTATTACCCGTAAATGAACAAAGTTTTTTATACGACTGCGTCCATGCGCAAGCTGGTCAGGGCTTTTGATAACAGCACCTGTCGGAAAACAACTTTTCGCTGCACAACAAACCCTTTCTGAAAAAAAAGGTCCATTATAACAGGAAATTATTTGCTCCCAACTGGGCAAATTCTTTCCTGTTAGAGTGCACATCTGACCCTGTCAGAAGGGAGGCAAATTCAATTTTGAGAGAATTACTACGAAAGTATAATTATTACCCTTAAATGAACATCGTAGGTTTTTTATACGACTGCGTCCATGCACAGGCTGGTCAGGGCTTCTTATACCGGCACCTTTTCGCAACAACTTTTCGCTGCACACCAAACCCTTTCTGAAAAATCCCATTCTAACAGGAACTGATTTGTTCCCAACTGAGCAAATTCTTTCTTGTTTGTGTCAACTTTTTGAATTGTCTCTCCTGAAAGTATAATCAAAATGGACATCGAAAGCTTTTATCAGACTGCGCACATGCGCAGGCTGGTCAGGGATTTTGATACCAGCACCTATCTGAAAGCAACTTTTCGCTCAGCTATTTTGCAAAGCGACTTCTGAAGTACCTTTGGTACTCAATACCCTGTGTGCCTCGAATGTTCGCACGGCCAAATTTGGGTATGCAGTACAGTGCAGGCATACCATATGTGGAAAAACAAAAGCAAAATATTTTGTTTTGATGCATAGTGGTTTCTATGACCTGTTAACACGTTCTTAATGAGGGTTTCATAAAATCGATGGAGAAATTGGTCTGGATGTACTTGTCATGAAAGAGACGAGTCTGTCTTCCGTAAATGCATATTGATGCTGCGATAGTCTGGCAAAACCGGGAAGATGAGTCACGGGAATAATGAACAACCACATTAGAAAGTGAGGCCAGGTATCTTGAGGATACCGATATTAAATTACTTTTGTTAATTAGGTCTCAACGTCAGAAAACGTACCGTCAGGCAAGTGTGCCCAGAAAAAAATTCAGATCAGCCTGCGCATTCGCACAGTCTGACCAGAATCTCCACTGTGTGCACTTTTGGATAGCCGAGGATGCAATATTCTTCATGCGGACAACGAAGACTGATTAGACTATGCGGATGTGCAGGCTGATTTGAGTCATCGTTGGGCGCACATGTCAGAAGATACATTTCCTTACGTTGAGGCTATTATTCATTACTTCCGTCTGTCTCTGCAGACAGTCAAATATTTGTCAGATCCTAAACTACTGGTATGAAAGTCAAATCTTAAAAGAAAACTACATGTACCGGTAACTTAGCGTCACAACAGCACTGAAAACTTATAATTTAGACAAAACTGACCATATCGTTCAAAAACCTTCTTTAAGAAATGCACCTGTCAGGACTATTAGCAGCCTGATGACATAATGTGCAATCTGTTTCTTGAGGTAAATCACATCTGATTATTTGCAAGCAATGCTCACAATAAACTACGCGAAAACAGGAGACTCGGTTATACTGGGTCCTTTTGTATAGTAATAGCTTTAAAGTGTGCAATACTGCTCACGCCTCCATAGGCCGACTTACACTGTATATTATATTTTCAAATCACAAAGGATTAGACAGGTTAAGGGGAACTGATCAACTTTCGTGTGATGTAACCCCGTCAAAATAACTTCTCCCTTCCGGAAATAAGGAAATAATTTGAGAATTAATAATAGACAAAAAATAATGGGGGAAAACTAAATACTATTCTGAGAAAGAAAAAACATCAATTTATTACAAAAATTACTTGGGTCTGACCAATTTTTGGCCGTAAATTTGATTTGATTTTAGAATTATTATTTGCCACCAAACAACAGCAACAGAAACGACAATTTATTGCGATTACCTCGCTTGGGGAAGATAGAGCTAATCTTAGTGCTTTTCGTACGTTTGTTCGATTTGTGCTTGTTTGGATTTGTCGGTTTCCTCTTCCTCTTGGTGTCTGGGAAGGGCTGCGCTTTGTGATTGTGTCACTCCCTGGACTTTTCTCTTGCCTTTTTTTGATACAAGATATGTTTAATGTTATAAAACTCTAAGTAAAACTGACACAACTCAGGCATAAGTAAAACTGACACAACTCAGGCACAAGTAAAACTGACACAACTAAGGCACAAGTAAAACTGACACAACTGAGGCACAAGTAAAACTGACACAACTCAGGCACAAGTAAAACTGACACAACTAAGGCACTAGTAAAACTGACACAACTAAGGCACTAGTAAAACTAGTAAAACTGACACAACTTAGGCACAAGTAAAACTGAAACAAATAAGGCACTAGTAAAACTTATATAACTAAGGCACTAGTAAAACTGACACAACTAAGGCACTAGTAAAACTGACACAACTCAGGCACAAGTAAAATTTACACAAGTAAAACTGACACAACTAAGGCACTAGTAAAACTGACACAACTAAAGCACCAGTAAAACTGACACAACTAAGGCACTAGTAAAACTGACACAACTAAGGCACTTGTAAAACTGACACAACTAAGGCACTAGTTAAACTGATACAACTAATGTAATGTTACTACTATTACTATTTATTAGTAATAGATGGGTTCAGTAATGCGGAACTATAGTTTGTGATATATGTTTTATTTACAAGTCAAACATGTATACGGCAAGGCGTCCAGAACATAAGTGAGTTTTAAAAGTATCTCAGAGGCATGGTCAGCCGGCCTTCCTGGTGGTCTCAGTTATATGCGTGGGAAAAGATAAAACTAAATGTTTCTCAAGATGCCAGAGCCAGTGGCTGTCAGTGTCAATAACACATCATCTCCCTTTCCGGCTGAGCAGAGTTCCTTGATAAATGCTCGTGATGTTTATGTTGGGTTTTTATTAGCCATATCCTATTAAGTTCCAAGGCGTGTACTATATACATATTCAAGCAAGTTCACCTGCTGATAAACCAATTAATCAATAGGTCAGTATGTCTGGAGGCTTTACGCATCTTCCAGATTTGGTAACATAGTAATTTTGACCTCCAGTGTCCTGATAATTCTCACGGTTTTCAGCGTTTTTCTCTGAATTATCGCACAATTTAACAGGTGATTTGGGGGCTGTCTCAAAGCATCCTTGGTTTTAGCCATTGGTATCAGATTTATTTTCTTCGGGCAGTGCCGATAAAAACCGCATGTTGCGTCTTATAATACCTTGGTCAGTCTGTACATGATACGATCGCGGAAATTTGCTTTTAGATTGTACAATACCTGTCTTCCTTTGATATTTCACCCACACATTCTGATTTGTGCGGAGAGGCAGCAATGATCGCACGCGATGCCGTCTGTCGTAATATTGTTTTTGTTTGTGTTTGATATTTTTCTCGCGCGATGCAACTTTCCTCAGGTCAGGCCACTTAGGGTCAAGCAGTTTCGGCTGAACTGGTAACGCTGTTCTTAACTTACGGCCCATTAGGAGCTCTGCCGGACTAAAACCATTATGGAGCGGCGTTGTCCTGTATGCTAGCAAAGCAAGATACGGATCGTCAGCTTTCTTAAGCATGTCCTTTATTGTACCTACATGGCGTTCAATCATCCCGTTACTTTGAGCCATTTTCGGACTACTTATAACAATGTCGAAACCATACTGCGCTGCAAATTCTTTAAAGGCACTAGATGTGAAATATGCACCACCATCTAAATGGAAGTACTCGCAAATACCGTGACGCGCCATAATTGATTTTAGATGGTTTATTACTGAACCTGATGTTTGGCTGTACAGTTTAGCTATTTCTATGTATCTGGAAAAGTAGTCCACGACTAGCAGATAATTAGCGCCATTAAGCTGAAATAAGTCTGCTCCTATTCTCTGCCACGGGCATGTGGGGAACTCTATTGGCTTTAACGGCTCAGCGTGATTCATTTTTGACATGATTTTACCATATTTTCAAGCTGTGTGCTTAAGCCCAGCCACCAAACTGACGACTTCGCACGCTCCCTACATTTTACAATTCCTTGGTGCCCTTCGTAAATTTCCCCATGTAAAATCTCAGGGATAACTAATCTGATTCCCTTGAGTAAGAGACCCTCCTGTACCGTAAACTCACCCCTAAACGCCCAGTAAGGCTGCAAAGTTTCATTTAATGCCGATTTTTCAGGCCAGCCTTTCCTGCTATATTTCAAAATACTAGAGCATATTGGATCTAAGTCATAGTGATACTTGACCTGGTCTAACCTTGAGTGGGAAGCCGGTAGACCGCTTATCACCGTATCAACAAATGCCTGAGTTTGTAATTGCAGATCTGAATAAGATTCTTCTGTATGACTCAAAGGGGCCCGACTAAGGGTATCGGCTGAGTAAAGGTTTTTCCCAGACGTATGCGATATGGTGTAATGAAATCTCATCAATCGCATTCTGAAACGCTGTACTCTAGGCGGAATATCAGACAAATCTTTGGTACTAAGAAGGGGAACTAGGGGCTTATGGTATGTTTCAATGTGAAACGACGTGCCTATCAAATAGTTTGCAAATTTTTCGCATGCCCAGGTCACGGCCAGTGCTTCTTTCTCTATCTGCATTCAGTGTCACTAAGAGAACGAGAGGCAAACGCTACAGGCTTCCAAGTTTCGCCGTGCTTCTGTCGAAGCAGGCCTCCAAGGCCAAAGGAAGAACTATCGGCTGAAATTAAGCTTTCCTCATTGGGATCATAGTGGGCCAGCACCGTTTCTGAGCTGATTTCCTGCTTAATTGCATTAAAAGCAGATTCTTGCATCGGTCCCCATGACCACGCATTTTGCTTTTTAAGCAATTCACGTAAAGGTTTGCTTTTCTCTGCAATGGCCTTTGAGAATTTGGCCAGTTGATTAGCCATACCCAAAAATCTTCTTATGTCAGAAGTATTTTGCGGAGTTGCCATTTCTGTGATAGCACGGCATTTTTCAGGACACGGCCTTAAACCTTCTTCATCTATCCAGTGACCTAGAAAGGGCAAAGATCGCTGCGCAAACACACAGTTACTTACTTTCATTCAGCGTGATACCAGCTGATTCCAGCCTTCCTAACACCTGCATCAAACGCTTGTCGTGCTGTTCAAGTGTTTCCCCAGATATAAGACAATAATCAGTTTGGCAGACTACCCCCGGGATGTTTTCTAGCAAAAGTGACATTTTCTTTTGAAAGTACTCACTTGCAACGGGAAATACACATAGGCAGTCGGTTAAAACAAAACCTACCGAATGGCGTGATAAACGTGGTAAGAAGTCGCGATTCTGGAGCTAGATTGATTTGCCAAAACCCGCTATTTGCATCCAATTTGCTAAAATAACGCCCACCCGCTAGCTTCGACAGAGACTCCTCTACAGTAGGAAGTGGGTGTTTTTCCCTCATGACACTCTCATTTAATTTGGTGAGATCCACGCAAATTCGGATCTGATCACTGTTAGCTTTGGGGACGGCGACCATACCAGAGCACCACTCTGTAGGCTGGTCTACTTTTGAAATTACCCCTATATCTTGCATTCTCTGTAATTCTGTTTTAACCTTATTCATTAATGGGAAAGAGACTCTGCGGGGCACCGAAAGGGAATGGGGCTGTGCACTGCCGTCAAGTTTGATTTTGTATTCCCAGTCAGTCCTACCTAAACCCTTAAATAGCTTCGAATGTTTCGCTTTATATGTATTTGACGCGTCTACAGACGAAAGATGTACCTGGCCAATTATCCGTAAAGACTCTATGGCAGGCCGCTTAAGAAGTGCTAGAGACAATCCCCTAACCACATATACATCCTGAACACTATAACACTTTTTCGTTTCCATCGTACACAGAAATTTTCCAAGTACATCCAGTTTGGATTTTCCCGGACCGCACAGAACCTTGTTAGCGTTCACTAGTTTAAAGTGACACAACTAAGGCACTAGTAAATTTGACACAACTAAGGCACTAGTAAAGCTGACACAACTAAGGTACTAGTAAAACTGACACAACTAAGGCACAAGTAAAACTGGAGTTGATTAGAAAGACAAGAGTTAAAACTCATGCGGTTGACATCCTTGGTTACAACTACCTTCCTGTACGACTGTGAGCCACAGCATCTGACTGTAGAACTTGAGAAAAGAAACCATGCCATAGAATTGAATCCACCGCAATCTACTGAATATCCCATACTTACACCACATCAGACATTATGGCCACATCGTACGTTCCCCTTGCTTGGCAAATACAATTTCACAAAGGATAAGATGAATGGACGGGCAGAAGATGGTAAGACAGCATAAAGGACTGGACTAGAATTAGCTTTGCAAGCTCCCACTGAGCAGCTGAAGACATATCAAAACAGGGAGTAGCAATTCCAAAATTATCAGTGGTGCCCCAACGAGTTTAACCCATTTAATCCGAGTGGATTCTTCTACTTTAACTCTTTGGACAAGTTCATTACCTATATAAGGGGTGTGGTTAGTTTTTATTATTGTCAGGTTTTATAGAAATATCTGAACTTAATGCAAACAGTGAAGACCCTGATTAGACGCCGCGTTCTGTGGCTTCTGATCTGGGTCTACACTATTCGCAAATGTCCCTTTTATGGGACGCTAGGCTTATATGGGTTAAAAAACCGAAGTGATCTGAAGTAACAGTTGGATTTCGCTTTACAGGGCCATTGCTACCTTCTATAGTATGCCATCATTTTACAGACAGAGGCAGTGCTCGTGAGTTGCCCGATGAGACCTTTCGCATGCATGTCACGTTCCATGTAGAATATGTTTGGAACCAGTGAGATACAGTTCAGGCGTACATGTCCATGCTTAAGACTTCGATCCATAAAGGAACAGTAATTGTATCCTTTTATTTCCTTTAAAGCAGAAACTACACACGGGAATTATCGCTCGTTCGTTGCGAATGATGAATCTAGAAACAATATTTTGAAATATGGGAAGTCAATTTAAACTGAATAAAGAACCGAATATATCATGCCTGGTTTCTTTTGATCTGATTACTGGATCGGTTCCTTTCATCTTCTTGACAAATTTCCATGCATTATGTTTCGAGTTCGGAGAGCTGAGAAACGCTCTCTTCAGACTATTGAAGTGAGTGGATACACCTGCACTGATATTTTGCAAATGTCGATAAATTTAGCTGACTGGAACGTGGGTCTCTTGGAACGCTTAATAAAATGAAAGATTGTACACTGCGAGCAAATTCCTTCCTCCAAGTACACTTTCCAATAAGAAAGAGGGGCGGATTTTCTCATATCGGAGTTATTGCCCTAGAGAAGTTGTTTTTCCTTAAGAAAGCGGTTGAAACGTGCTATATTTTCGCACTGATGATGGAATATCAAGTGCAATACTGACACTTGATGCAGCATTTGTATTGCAAACTGCATGAAGGTGAACATGAGACATCCCAAATATTTCAATCTAAAAGCAATTTACGCAGGTTGTGAAAACTAGCACGTGATATTCATATACACGTCAACCTCATGTCAATCTCGGAATACCGAGCAATCTGCTTAAGTCCGGCAGCTATCCTGCTGGACCGATAACGGTCCGATATAGATTTAAGCACAATGCTAGCTGGGTACTTTCTTGATACAGTAATTCGCGCTTCGTTTAACCCATATATGCCGAGTAGGCTTTTCTGCCTCAACAAGTGATATTATCACATAGCTAAAAGTATAGAACAAACGCAAGAAAATGCAAGGAAAAAGACAGTACAATAACAAGATTGGAGCATTACTCTTCATAAGGATCAATGTGATGATACATTTAATCTATGCACTGTAACTGTTCTGCCGATTTTAAATGACCTACACTGTAACTAATTAACAGCATGTAGTAGTAATAGGTATATGATACGTTTGAACTACCTTGTGGTACAAACCGGTTTTTATAGCGACGCGGTAGAGTTCGATCACCAGCTGCAGAATGGTGATTAGCTTGTTTTTATCTGCTACAATTGTTCTTGCAAAAATTCAAAATTTCATTCTTTACTAGCCTCTAAATATTGTAAATCAGCATTTCCATCACTGCAATGATAACGACATTCTGTTTGAGCTAGCATCAGTTCATATCAGGTTGTTGTCGTTTTGAAAGGCTTTGAGAATCGTTCGATATGCAATATGTTGGTAAGAAATAGAAATCAAATATGCTAACGTACAACAAAACTTACAATAAGATCTGTGTGACTAGGAAATATTCTAATCTGCCTGTACAGCTACACAGTTTGGCAAGGGTTGTCACTGATCCCTCTTTGGATACACCGGATGCTGTAGAAGGCACATCCGGTTAGCGAACTCTGATAAGACTGCACGGATGCGCAGGCTGATTTGAGTCTTCGCTGGTCGTACAAGTCGTTTGTAGGTTTGTCGTGCGCTGGCTCAAATAATGTTTTAAAGCCAAAGTTTTAAACGCCCTTCTAATTATTAAGCACTAATGCTGCACGCAGGAGAATAGAAAACTTAATTAGCACTATGCTGATTAATTTATTCTGGCATAAATATAAATAAATATATAAAAAAAGTTATTTTTTATTCGGCCATTACTTCCTTCAGACAGACTTGCCAAGCAAACAGTGCAGACACAGATAAGTCGCCTTAAAAGGCAGTTTCTGATCAGGGTTTCTGATCTGTACACTGTTTTTTTTTACAATCACCCACGCGTGTGAGAATCAAAATTTCTTCCGATCTTTTTTCTGAAAAAGGGGTCTACTCTAAAAAAGGAAAAAATACCAACTTCCCAAGGGGATCAGATTCTTTTATTTTTAGTAAACTTTTTTGCAGAAAGGGAGATGGTGTACAGGAAACAAACAAAATTTTCCGAGCTCCCGGGTGGAGCATATTCTTTTTCTTTTAGAGGAAACTCCTTTGCAGAAGGGGTTTCTGGCGTAAGAATGTGCACAATACTGGTTAACCGCTTAGAGGACTAAGCCTGCCCAGTAAACGTATGGTTAGGTAAACTGACCGCGCTCGACATGACCCCATTGGGTTGACTGAGCCGTAAAACCTCAACACAAATTTGCAGAAGGAGATTGGTGTTCAGGACAGCAAACAGAAAAGTCAAAAAAAAAAAAAAAAATACCTCCCCCCTCCCCCTCCCCCCTCCAGTGTATCCAATCACCTTAATGTAAACAATGTGTGTACAATGGTCTGAAGCACCAAATGATTATGTAACTGGATACGTTACAACTTCTTTTGTTTTACCATTTTTTCATAAATAGCTTCCTCGATTTTACTTTTTAGCGCCTTTCGTTTTACCATTTTTGCATCGTCATCTTAAAGTTTATCAATCAAATATTTCTACCATTGCTTAATTTACTCATAAAATGCTGTCAAGAAGCTTACAGATTAGAGAGATTAAATGCCTAAAATCTATGACAAATATCACCAGCATGGGGTAGTAGAGAGATCCTGAAGGGTAATCAATATTTGTGTGCGGGGTGGGGGGCGAAGGGGGGGGGGGGGGGGGCGGAAGCTGGGGGATAATAGATAGTTTGGAAAATTTACTTATTTGGAGAGCAGATTTGGATGCTTCATTCATTTATAAATTTGTTTTTTTTTTTGTTCTTAAATAGTTAAAGCTATATACTTTTATTATTATTATTTATTTATTTATTTAAGAGGCCTCTGAAGGGTAAAAAATATATTTTTTTATATTTATTTAAAACATAGTTTGGAAATATGATTAATTTAGAGGGTATTGGAGGGTAGATTGGAATGGTTGTTTTATCAATAAATTTATTTCTTTCATTGGTAAAGCATATATTTAGTGTTTTGTTTCATTTATATATTTAAGTGGCTATAAGGGCTATATATATATATATATATATATATATATATATATATATATATATATATATATATATATATATATATATATATATATATATATATATATATATATATATATATATATATATATTAGAATAGACTCATTGATCAACATTTCGTTTGGTCTACACTGTCTGCTGTCTCTCTTTTGTGGGCCAATCGGCATAAATAGTTGTCTTATCAGCATAAAGAAAATATTTGTGCGTGTTTTTTTTTTTTTGTGTGTCCCTTGTTTTCTTTTTTGTTTATCTTTTCTTCCAATAAGTTTTGTATTTATAGATACCGCCACCAGCATTTGTCTGATGACTACTCTTTCAGTTGTTAAAGATCACGAACAGTCTGCCTTCATCTTGATATTATCCTAGAGACCCTCTTCTATAATGAGTAAAAGAATCCATTAGGCTTCTTCATATGGGCTGCGCCAAGCAAAAACTGTGTCTTCGCAAATGCGCAAAGCGCACAGATTCAGAGCTATCCCGCGCATGCGCAGTCTCATCTGGGCATTTGCTCTCCCTTGATACAGCTTCATCTACATCTACATCGTTACGTTGATCCGTCATAAATTGACTATTACTCAACGGGTTGACTTTCATATTGGTGGCACTAGATGACGAAAACAGCACAAGGAGACTATGGGTTATATAAATAAGACTAATGCTAAATTAGATAAAAATCTACACTGGTAATATAAATAAAGTAAGACATATAAAGAAAAAAAAAGAAAGAAGAATGAAAGTGTCCCCGGAAGCTTTTGGCCCACCATGACAAGACCAGTCTGCCTTCCGTGGCGGTACCAGAGCACTTACGTCCCCGACAGATAGGTAACCGGGCCCTTAACCAAATTTAGAAGGCTAGGGGTGTTAACCCCTTCTTGAAAGCTACAAAAGAAGGGGCCTCAGCAACAGTGGCTGGAAGAGAATTCCACAGGGGTACCGTCCGAGGAAAAAAGCTAAATTTGAAGGAATCAGTCGATGTAGAGAACTGTGTGTATTTCTTGGAATGTGAGCTTCTGGACGGGCTGCCGGAATATCTACTAGGTCGTGGACCACTTTTTAGAAAAGGATTAGGAGTATCTTGGATCGTTTTGACTCTAGGGACTCCCATTGTAGATGCTGTAGCACTGATGATACGCTGCTGGTGTTCCTGAAGCGATTAGTAGTGTAAAGGGCAGCTCTTCTTTGTACCATCTCCAGCTTTCATATTCGTTCCTTGTGGTGACGATTCCATATCGACGAACTGTATTCCAGTGTTGATCTGACCATACTGAAGTATGCATTGGCCTTGGTGTCCTCACTACAAGATCTGAGGTTGCGTCGTAGAAACCTTAACATGCTATTAGCCTTTTTAGAGATAAGAATAGTGTCCACACCCAGGTAACTGGTGGAGTCTTAAACTTCCAAGATGTGTCCTTTTAGTCTGTATGTGAATCTGATGATCTGATGGGGAGGGGGTGGGGGGGGGGGGGAGGGCGAGATCTTGATACACTCAGGACGCTGCATTTCTGAGGATGGAACGCCATACCCCATTTAGTTTCTCATTCAGACAGAGCATGTAGATCTTGTTGTAGGGCTGTGCAATCTTCTGGTCCCATTATAGGTTTGTACACAATACAGTCGTCGGCGAAATGTCTTGTCTTTGAGCTGATCCTGTCTGGTAGATCGTTAATGAATAGCAGAAGAGCAGGGGACCCAGTACTGATCCTTGAGGTAAGCCGCTGACAACTGGTGCGCTATCCGATGAACAACCCTCCACGACCACGCGTTCAGTACGTCCAAGCAGGAAGGAGGGGATCTAGCTATGTGTATTCCCTCTGATAGTTTTCGGAGTAGACGCTGGTGGAGGACTCGGTCGAAAGCCTTCGAAAAATCCTGAACCACCATGTCGGTCTGTATTCCTTTGTCACATATGTAGGCCAGGTCATGAATAGGGTCACCAATTGTGTCTCACAACTTCTTCTCGCTCGGAATCCGAGCTGCAGTCAGAGAGTATCGTGCCCACGTGCTTCAAAGCATTGCTGACAATGATGTGTTCCAACAGCTTGCAACAGAGGGAGGTCAAAGAGACATGGCAATAGTTGGTAGGGTCATAGCGTTGTCCTTTCTTGAAGATTGCAGAAACGTTGACTTTCTTCCAGTCGGTTGGCAGAGTCCCTGACATGTTAAAAATAATCGTCAGTATTGGTACTCTTCTATACATTCCTTGAGAAAGCGAGCTGGAGTCATGTCGGGACCTGAAGCTTTCCGTGGGTTGTACTTATGTAGGAGTTTTCTCACACCTTCCTCAGTCACTGGGATATCACTCGTATCTGGAAATGGGTCACCATCTGGTTCTGGGATGGCTGTGTTTGGGTTCTCTTGCGTGAAGGTTGAATGGTATTGTCTGTTGAGAATATCCGCTTTGTCTTTAGAATTGTTGAACAAGCGTCCATTGTCCTTCAACGGGGCGATACCAGTCAAGTCTTTCCGCAGGGATTTAATGTGATTGCAGAATCTTTTCTGTTTCGGTGGATGATGGTCAGTATTGGGATCACCGGACTCTATAACGTTGTTGACGAAGGACCAATAGGATTGCCTTTTTGCTTTCTTCTGTCTTCTTGCATTCCTTGAATTTCCTGACATCTGTCTCACTTTTGGTCTTCTTCCTTCTTCTTAACAGTTTGTCGCGTCGTCGCATTATGGATTTAACTTTTCCAGGCTTTTTGATCTTGTTACCTTTTAAGCGTCTTGGTTGGAATATACTTTTTCATCAGGCTAGACACGGTGGAACGGAATTTATCCCATAATTTTTGGGTTGTTGAAGTAGGTTCCATGGAGACGAAATCTTCCTGGATGTGCCTAAGCTCTGTCTTGATTTACTCAAAGTCCGCTTTGTGATTTGATGAACAGTTCTAGGAAGGGTTACTGCTTTGGCTGGGTGTAGACTCCACGTAAACTGCCTTGTGGTCGGAAATACCAGGGATAACATCAACTCTGTTGATGAGAGACTGATTATTGCAGAAAAAAAGGTCCAGGATGTTTTCTGTATCCTCTGTAATTCTGGTGGGCTCTGTGACGGCTTGGTCGAGGAAATTATCTTTGCTTAATGTAAGTAGTCGCTGGCATAACCTAGACTTGTTGGCATACGGCTTGACACAGTCGGCTTCCCAGTCAGTATCAGCCAGGTAAGTGTAGTGTCCGACGTTTCTGTTAGCGGACAGTAAAGGTCCTGATCAGGCTTTGCAGATACACAGCCTTCGCTGCCTGCATATGTGTGAAAACTCGTTTTCTCATGGCACGGTCCATATAATTATGTATGCCCTCGCGAGCTGTTCAGCAAATTGCGAATCGAGTACTTCGCAATTGAAATACAACAATATTAATGGATCGTGACCAGCAAAAATGTGACTTTCAACGTGCACAAAGAAGACACTGACCAGCTTGTACATACGCGCTGTAGAACTTAGATCATTGCTGTACGCTTATGGGGACTGGATACACTGTCAGGGGAGGTGACACTGTGCATATTGTTTTATCTCCCTTCTGAAAAGGGGTCTACCTTTAAAAGAAAATTAAATCTCCCCTTTGGTGAAACTTATTTCCTTTTAAAGTAGACCCCGATTCAGAAGAGATTTAATGCACTCGAACGCAGGCAGGACGAGAAGTTGTCTCCCTTGTTAATATTCACCAAGTGTAGCCATTACCTTTAAATAATCATACTCTGCAGTATGTTTCCTAGGACAGCAACAGTTTTGATAAGACAATGTGTGTGGACAGGATGAAATGAATCTGAGCCTTTTGCGTACATTCGAAGACACTGTTTGCTTGGCCCTGTGTACATGGTACCTGCTTCCCCATTAGTATTCGGACTTCTTGGTACTTTGCTGTACTTGTCTTATATGATGTTCCAGAAACTGCTGGAGGGGAACCTGATAAGACAACGTGTTTTGGGTCGTGTTATCCCTATTTGTACAAATAAGTTATACTGCTATACTTGCCCTAAAGTTTAATATGTCTATTATTAGTAATGTTGTCTTCATTTGAACTGCATCCGGGACAACTGTATCATCGAACACATACAAAATGTGCATATCCTGATCATAATGCACATCTACTTTTTATGGTCGTCCATTCAAATATATCCATATTAACTAATGATTCTTAAAGAGGAGGATTCTCCTGGAAACACTTCCGGCATTTCTAACATATTGGCTACTTGTACGGCTTCCTGCACACCAAACCTTTCTGGAAAAAAATAGTCCATTCTCATAGGAAATGATTTGCTCCCAACTGAGCAATTTTTTTCCTGTTAGAGTCGACCCTTTTCAGTAGGGAGGCAAACTCAGTTTTGACAGAATTGTCTCGAACGAAATTAATCTTAAATGGACATCGAAAGTTTTTATCCGACAGCGCGCTTGCGCAAGCTGGTCAGGCTTTTGATACCAGCACCTGTCTGTAAACAACTTATTGCTCAGCGCGGCCTATTTTGCAACTCCGAAGTTCCGAAGAAATACCTTTGGTACTGAAGGAACACTTCTAATACTAGACCGGACTTTCAATACCCTGTATGCCTCGAATGTTCGCACAGCCAAATTTTGGCATGCAGTACTTTTTTAGGAATACCACATATGGAAAAGCAAAAAAAAAAAAAAAAAAAAAAAAAAAACAGGTTAAGTAAAGCGTTTTATTTTGATGCATAGTAACCTGTTAACACGTTCTTAATGAGGGTTTCATAAAACCGACGGAGAAATCAGCTGGATGTACTTGTCATGAAAGAGATGAGTCTGTCTTCTGTAAATGAAAATTGATGCTTCGATAGTCTGGCAAAAGCGAGAACATGAGTCACGGGAATAATGAACAATCAACATGAGAAAGTGAGGCCAGGTATCTTGAACTTACCGATATTAAATTACTTTTATTAATTGGGTCTCAACATCAGAAAACGTACCGTCGGGCAAGTGTGCCCAGCAAAAGTTCAGATCAGCTTGCGCTTTCGCACAGTCTGACCAGAATTTCCACTGTGTGCATTTTTGGATAGTCGAGGATGCAATATTTCTTCATGCGGACAACGAAGGTGTGGACGCGCAGGCTGATTTGAGTCATCGTTGGGCGAACATGTCTATAATTAACGTTTCCCGACGTTGAGGCTCTTATTCAATATGGCCGCCAAATACTTAAAGTCTGCTTTTGATGCCTAAATCGTCTTCTGGTTTTTCTAGTGCCCATGCAAAATGTATATTTAGACTGACCTTAACTCATTACAAGCAAGACTATTTATTTAGATACAAAATGAAGCATAATTTGAAATTTAAAGGCAATCTGATGGGGTCAGAAGGTCAATATTAGGTCTAAAAATACCTCTGACCCGGGGCCTCTGAGTTCTAATTTTGTGTCAAAAATCCCGCGGGTGGGCTTCGGAATTTTTCACTTATTTTTCTAAAGAATTTCAAGCTCAGGTACCTGAAATTCCATCCTTATTTGCAGTGGTCTGTCAAATTCCTGAGTGCAGGGATGCTTTTGCTGTCTAATCCCTAGAGTATCCCTGCCACCCCATCTTGGGGAAAACATTGATATATATGTTATACACATGCAGGCATCAAAGATTCGAATAAATAGAAAATGACGGTCTTTAAATGTGCACAATAAGAAATGACGTAATCTTCAAGCCCTGATATGTTGATAAGAGTCTATAATGATAAAGCCTAGGTATTTTAAAATCCTAATAAATAACAGTAATTATCCATATTTCTCTCAGAAAAAAATCCTGATAATCTATACCTTAAATAATACATTTTAAATATACAGATCAGCAAACCATCGAAAGGTTTGTACAAAAAGTCAACAAAGATGACATGAGGTAGAAAAATGGGCTTGTTTAAATTTTAGGAAAAGTCTAGTAAAATTATCTAGAAAAAATATCCCAAATATGATAAAATTATCCCAAAAACTATCCAGTTATTTATAGGGTTCCAACAGTCAACATGAAACTTACACAAGGAGAAAACTGATGTTCAGTGAAGATATGTTGCTTCTGTCAAAATTTAAAGAAAAACAGAAAAGACTGTTCTGGGTCCCAAGAAATTAGTCATTGTCAACAATCTAAGATTGGGCCGATGGAGTACCAATAAACATGGTTTCCAGTGACCATAAATTCTTTGGTGTACTCAAACTTTGTTACCATAAGGCATGTAAATCAAACTATCTCCATGCTTTTTATAACAAGAAAACAAAAACATCTTGTATGAAAATGCTGAAAGTTCTGGCAAATTTAGAAGTTCACGTCGAAACAGGGTTTCACTTGAAAACAAAATTTTTATTTGTGGACAAAAAGGCAGTGCCTAACACAGAAAATGGGGTCAAAAAGTGAGGGCTGCATCATTGTACTCCAAATCACTTGACTTAAAGACTGATAATGAATTGCAGACAAAAATATGTGAAGATACCTGGGCAAGTCCACAATCACTAAGCAGAGCCTTCCCTAGACTTCAAAAGAAGGTGGGATGAGAAAAAACAATGACAAGGCAAATGTTACCTATGAAACCATCTATGCATAAACAACGAAGAACTGCAACATAGGAGCAACCTTGGAAGGGTCAGTTGAAAAACTACTGTGGGGCTTAAACCATTTTTATAAAAAACAGCCTCACTATTGATTCTGATGCAGCCCCAAATTACAAACATAATGTTCGGTTCCCATAGGGGTCCTGTACCTCATCAGTGAAACATGACAGTGAAGGACATAGAACATATAATCAAACACTGTGATGAAACAAAGCAAGTTCAATGGCCATCTGAAGACAAGAATACCTCAAACAGGACCACAACTGGCTCGACCACATGCAGACATTCATAGTCAGGTGTCAACTGTCTGAAACAGATTGAGGGGGGAGCCGTCATTAATTCCGAGGACCGACTCATCTTTGTGCAATTAAAGAGAGAAGCAAAGTTATCACCATGATTAGTTAATAGCTATACATGCAGTTTGCTGCATAATATCCATACATTGTACCTTAAATTCAAAGGGAGATCTCGTTGCTGATGAAGCACTATAACATCAAGAAAAACTGTTGTCTTGCCACTGTTGAAATAAAGAATAATGTATTTAAAGCAAAGCAAGCTAGAGAAAGCTGAAGCCAGTTTAAAGAAAACTGTAAGGAAAAATTGAAACTGAAAAAAAATATCTATTTGAATTATCATTTTTGAGGTCAAACTTAATAGAAATTTGCAAAAAGTAAATGATGTATCCATTGGTAAACATAGGTTTAAAACAATGTACATAAAAAGCTGAATATAGATTTGTCCAGGACTGATGTTTATTCTAGGGGTTGATCTTCTGTTAAATGTTATAAGGGCTGAAGTCCCATGTCAAAGTATTTCAGCTGGAAAATCATTCCAAGATATTAACAAAATCAGAAGACTGCAACACAGCCATCTCTGACAAGTTCATAGAGTTGGAATCGAACGATGTATTGCTTTTGCACCAAGCCACAATAATCCTACAAAGCAGAATTTTAAAAACTAAAGGGCTGAGTTCTTTTCACCCAGTGAGCTCTGTCTTGAGGCACAAAGTCAATTTCCAGACAATCTTCTTCCTTTTTTCATCATTTGGTTGTCCAATAAGGCAAAAGTTGAATGTAGCTGGTGATACAGTTAAGATATAACTGATATACAAAGATGGTTGCCATCTGTTCCGAATCATAACAGCTCTGGTCAAATCATCATAACACCGAATCATCTGAGCTAACAGTCTAACTTCACTATTTGTATAGAAGTAAGAAACTAAGAGAAGATCTGAACTCATACAGGTAAACCCTAGCTTATTCTGTAGTCAGACACTTTGTAAAGTACATAACGGAGATCCAGCACTAGACTGCATTGGGTATATTGGTAAAAGGGAATCTAAATTATCTTCTTTTTTAATTCAAAACTGTACATTTTAGTCAGTTTTAATGTTTTTTTTCTTCTTAAATTATTCCTTTAAAATACCTCTTGCTTCCTCTGACCTGCTTTGCTCAGGCAGGATTATAAATGCATTATTGTTTCTTTCAGCAATATATGTTATCATCTGATTCCAAATCTATAAACTTGCCTAAGAAAATTGAGTTACAGTCTTCATTGGGTAACAGAGTTGCCACATTCTTAGGAAAGGTATGTCAACTCTGCTTGCCATCTGTTCGTTTTGTGGCTGTTTAATTGTTCGTCTTTCTCTTTAATATAAAGAACTCCATGTGGATATGATTGTATCATTATGCCCCCAACTTCGAAGAAGTTGGAGGGGCATATTGCTTCTGGGACGTTTGTGCGTGCGTGCGTGCGTCCGTCCATCCGTCCGTCCATTACGCTTTTTGATGCATAGCTTAACTTCTGAACCGTGCATGCTAGGGTTTTGAAATTTCATATATGGATTATTCATGAAAAAATAACTGACACGTACTTTTTCCCATGAGGATTATGCCCCCTTCCTGAGTCATGGCCCTTTGAAAACTATGGATAAAATCTTGTCAGCAAAATATCTCAAAAGCTATTTAAGCTAGAGCATTGAAACCTGGTGAATAGATTGGTATTGATGAGTAGACGACCTGATTAACTTTTGAATAAATTCTGAAAAGTCTTCTTGAGTTATGGCCCTTTGTCATTTTGCGCATTTTTACGTTGCACACTTTTTGATGCATAGCATAAGTTTTGAACTGTGCATGCTAGGGTTTTGAAATTTCATATTTGGATCCCTCATGAAAAAATAGCTCATACATATTTTTTTCTTATCAGGATTATGCCCCTTTCCTAAGTTATGGACATTTGAAAAAATATGGATGGAATCTTGTCAGCAAAATATCTCAAAATCTATTAAAGCCAGAGCCTTGAAATTTATGGAATAGATAGGTAGCGATGAGTAGATGAACTTTTGAATAAATTCTTAAAAGTCTTCTTGAGTTATGGCCTTTTCCCATTTTGGGCATTTTTACATTACACACTTTTTGATGCATAGCATAAGTTTTGAACTGTGCATGCTAGTTTGAAATTTTATTTTGGATTCTTCTTGAAAAAATAGGTGACCCACATTTGTTTTTTCTTATCCGAATTATCTCCCATTTTAGAGCTATTTCCCTTTTTGATAAAATAACATTGAAATCTTGTATATTTGTACTGTTGTTACCGTCATGGGCAAGCAGTGTTGGAGTCAAGCAGTGTTAAAGTCAGGCAGTTAGGGGCATAGTGTTTTACAAACACCAGTTCTAGGTACTTGAGTTCACCTGTTTACTTTTCTTGGTCAAAGGCTTCTTGGAAGGATTTTCCAGCTGACAAATTCTTTGACATGGGTCCTTCAAAAAAACAGACAAGAACCCTACCTTAGCGCAAAAAAAAAAATCAATAACTATTTATATAATTTAATGGAGTTATTGACTTTTTGCGCTAAGGTGACGACTTGTGATCTTCTAAAATTGCCAGAATTTTCAAACTTTTCATGCAAACTGTCTTCTATTTTCTTGTTATAAAAGGCATGGAGATACATGATATATTGTAGCACTAACTGAGTTTGACTTATCTTCATTGCCAACTTCCTTCGTCAGCCCATTCCTTGCTTGTTGACAACAATGACCTTGATTTGTAGGGTTCTATAACTATCTTGTTTAATTTTCTTTATTTTGTTTGACAGCAGCAACATATTACTACTTACCTATTGGAAGTGTCTATATTGACTTCATGGAACCCAATTAGTAGGATAATTCGTTGGGGATAAAAGCAATTCTCTGTACTGCTTTGTTTACTTTTGTGCAAAGCTTTCAATGATTTGCTCTATATATTTCTAAAACTGTTATTTGTTTGAAGAATTTAAAATACTCTGACAGGCTTTATTGCTATAGTCTCTGACCAACATATCTGTGCATGAGAGTCATTTCTCATTGTTTACATTTGAAGATTATCATGTTTTCTCATTTGCCTACTTAGACTGAGTTAATGATAAAATCAACTGGCGCTAAGATGAAGATGCACGGCCCACATCTTTGCCTCAGTAATGAAAAGTGGTATTTGGAAGGGAATTGGATAGCTCAAGTATGCCAAATACATCAAAATATTCCAGACGGTTATATCTTTATTGTCCTTTTCGCTGACTATCCACAGACAGGCTCACCTTAAAAGGTCAGCACTGTTTTTCAATCACCCAATCATCCAAACGTGTTAGAATAAAATTGCTTTCGATCCCTCCTTCAAAATATAGCCATCAGAAGAGATGGCAAATCCCCCGACCATTAAATTTGATGTATTTCAATAAGATATCATGGAAATATAGAAACAGAGCAAAGTAAAAAACTGCAAAAGATAGTATGAAATGTGACCAAAATAATAAGTGAAAACAATAATAGGTGTACTGTTAATGATTTCATTTTTGCATCTTCTTTTTTTTGTCTAGCTAATCTTGTCTAGATAATCTAATAGTGACTTCTGATGTGATTATTTGTACAGGATACGCAATATTTGCAAATACTTTGAATTTGTGAAAGTACATATTCAGAAATAATAGCAAAATTAAATGCCTTGTGAAGGTAAAGGAACTTGCTGTATGTTTATTGGGGTAAAAATTCAACAGAGTAAAAGTTGTCCTTCTTTCATGCTACATACCTACTTGACCTGATATATGTCCTACTAAAAATTATCAAGTTATCTCAAACAGTATGAGAGTTATGGCCTGCACAAGGTTTCGGCATCAGGTGAGATAAGTACATGGTGGAAAAAAGTGAGAGTACTCTTGAACACGACATGCCTACTGGTCCTTATCTATTCCTCTACCAATTATTATCAAAATGTTTCAAACCAAGGACTCAAGAAATTCATTCAGGGGAGATAACTAAAAACAACCATAGCAGAGGTTGTTCTTGTTGCACGCGACACGCCTACTGGTCCTTACCTATGCCTCTACAAAAATGTTATCAAAATATTTCAAACCATTAAGAAGTCATTGAGTGCACAAGAATTTGGCTTGGAAATTTATTCAGTGGAGTGTACAAGAAAAAAGAACAAAGCAACAGCTGTCGTTCTTGCATGTGAAACTCGTACTTGACCTGATATATGTCCCACCAAAATATTATCAAATTATCTCAGACAGTATAGGAGTAATAGTCTGCACAAGATTTCAGATCCAGGGGAGATAAGTACATAAAAGTGAGAATTGTCTATCTTGCACGTGACACGCCTACTGGTTCTTACATATGGATCTATCAAAAATAATCAAAATATTTCAAACCATTAAGAAGTTATTGAGTGTACAAAAATTTGGCTAAGAAATTTATTCAGGGGAGATAACTAGAACGTGACATGCCTACTGGACCTTATCTATGCCAAATATTATCAGAATATTTCAAACAATTAAGCCGTTACGGAGTGCACAAGAATTTAGCTTAGAAATTCGTTCAGGGGAGATAACTATAAAAAGAACAGAGCAAAAGTTGTTTTTCTTGCATGTGACACTCCTACTTGACCTGATATATGTCCTAACCGTATATTGTCAATTTACCTCAAACAATATGGGAGTTATGGTCTGCAGCAGATTTCTGCTTCAGGGGAGATAACTACATAACGAAGGAAGTGAGGCACCCAATACGCCTACTGGTTCTCCTCTTTATCCCTACCAAATATTATAAAATTATCTCAAACAGTATGGAAGTTATGGCCTGCACAAGATTTCGGCTTCAGGGGACATAACTACATAACGAATAAATCGAGAGTTGTCTCTCTTGCACGCAATACGCCTACTGGTCCTCCTCTTTATTCATACTAAATATTATCAAAATACGTATGTTTAAATATATCAAAGGATATGTCTATGGATTTCTGCTTCAGGGGAGATAACTACATAACAAAGAAAGCGAGAGTTGCCTCTTTTGCACGCGACACGCCTACTGGTCCTCTTCTTTATCCCCACCAAATATAATCAAATTATCTCAAACAGTATGGGAGTTATGGCCTGCACAAGATTTTGGCTTCAAGGGAGATAACTACATAACGAAGATAGTGATAGTTGTTTCTCTTGCACGCGACACGCTTACTGGTCCTCCTCTTCATTCCTACCAAATATTATCAAAATATGTCTAAGGGTATCAAAGTTATGGAGCGCACGCGTCTACGGACGGACGCCATGCTGTTCGCTATATCCCCCGAACCTATCGGTCGGGGGATAAAAAGGTTCTACTCTATTTTCTACCTCCCAAGGTGGGGAGCATATTCTTTTTTTAAGTGTAAACCTTTTTTGCAGAAGGGGATTGGTGTACAGGAAAGCAGAAAGAATTGTTACAAAAATGCTCCCCCCACGCACATACCCCACCCCAACCCCAACACACCCCACAAATGTATCCAAACAGTGTGTGTACAATGGTCTGAAGCACCGAACTGGATACGTTACAACTTCTTTTGCGCCTTTTGTTTTACCATTTTTTTTTCACAAATAACTTGCTCGACTTTACTTCTTTAACGCCTTTCGTTTTATCATTTTTTCATCGCCATCTTAAAGTTTAACAATCAAATATTTCTGCCATCGCTTAATTCACTTATAAAATGCTGTCGATAAGCTTACAGATTAAAGAGACTGAAGGTAAAAATCTATGACAAATATTACCAGTAGGGGGTAGTAAAGAGGCCTCATGAAGGGTAATCAATATTGATGAGGGGGATAATAGATTAATAGATACTTTTGAAAATTTACTTATTTGGAGAGCAAATTTGAATGCTTTGTTTAGGTATAAATTTGCTTCTTTCATTCTTAAATATTTTAAGTTTTTAGGGTATTTTCCTTTATATTATTTATTTAAGAGGCTTCTGAAGGGTAATATATATTTACAAGGAATAAAACGCAGTTTGGAAAACTGATTAATTTGGGGGGTAGATTAGACTTGTTGTTTTATCAATATTTATTTCTTACTTTGGTAAAACATGTATATTTAGTTTTTTCATTTATGTATTTAAGTTGCTACAAGGGTTATAAATATTTTGATATATATTAGAATCCCCTTATAGATCAACATATCGTTTGTTCTTTACTTTTTGCAAGTCTCTTTTGTGGGCCACCAGGCATAAAGGGTTGTTTTGTTAACAGAAAGAAAATATTTTTGCATGGATGGCCTTTTTATACCACGCCACACGATGGTGCCGAGGTATTATGGTTCCACATTGGACATCTGTGTGACTGTCCGTCCGTCAGTCGGTCGTCTGTTCGTCCGTCCGTATTTCGTTTCCGGATGAAAACTTGAGTAAACATCAGTGGATTTTTACTAAACTTGGTATGTGCATTGATATAGTGGAGATCTAGTTTGGGATTGCTAATGGGAAAATTTCGTGAAATTTTGACGATGATATCTGCCCAAGACACGCCAATATTTTTTGTTTCTGGATAATAACTTGAGTAAATGTCAGGGGATTTAACCAAACTTGGTACATGAATTAAAATTAAAGAAATCTGGTTTGGGATTGCTATTTGGCCAATTTCGTCAATTTTTGACAAGAGTTATCTACCCGCGACACGATACTGGCCGTTTACGTTTTTATTTTTTATTTATTTATTTATCTTTTTTTGTATTATTAATAAGTTTTGTATTTATAGATATTGCCACAAGCGTTTGTCTGATGACTACTCTTTCAGTTGTTAAAGATCACGTACAGTCTGTCAATCATCTTGATACAATCCCCAGACACCCTACTTCTATAATGAGTTAAAGAATCATCTAGCTTTCTTCATATGGGCTGCGTCAAGCAAAAAACGTGCCTTCGCAAATGCGCAAATGCACAGATTTAGATTTATCCCGTGCATGCGCAAAGTCTCTTCCCGTCATTTGCTCTCCCTTGATACGTTCTGTAGTGTCCGATGATTCTGTTAGCGAAAAGTAAAGGTCCTGATCAGACTGTGCGGATGCGCAGTCTGATCTGGGCCTTCGCTACCTGTATATGCCCGAAGACTCGTTTTCCCATGACACGGCCCATATAATGATGTACGCCCTCGCGAGCCTTTCAGCAAATTGCAAATCGAGTGCTTCTCAATTGAAAGAAAAGACAACAATATTAATGGATCACGACAAGCAAAAAATGTGACTTTCAACGTGCACAGCGAATACGCTGTTTAGCTTGAGTATTCGCGTGATCTGACAGATCATTACTGTCCGTTTAAGTGGAATGGATACACTTCCAGGGGAAACAATACTGTGCAAATTGTTTTATCTCCCTTCTCAAAAGGGGTTTACCTATAAAGGAAATTAAATCTCCTCTTAGGTGAAACTTATTTCCTTTTAAGATAGACAGAAAGCAAACAGACAGTTTTAAAAGTTGTCTCCCTTGTAAAACGTACTGAAAACTTGACCAAGTGCAGGCAGCCCTTTTAAATAATCACTTTAGTATGTTTCCTAGGGCAGCAACAGCTCTGATAATGTGTGTGCATAGGAAGAAATTGATCTGTGCAGTTTGCGTACATTCGAAGACACTGTTTGCTTGACCCTGTCCATATGTCCTGTACATGGTACCTCATTCCCCATTAATATTCGGGCTTCTTAGCCCCTTGCTGTACTTGTCCTAGAACTGAGTACGTCGTTGATATTCTTGAAACTGCTGGAGGAATGTAAAGCGAACCTGATAAGACACTGTGTTTTGGGTCGTATTAACCCTATTTAGGCATATACATTCCTTGCTATACTTGTCTTAAAGTATGTCTAATATGAAATAGATAGGTGTTACCTATGAAACGAGCTTGAGCATGTTTATGCATTTGTTTTCCATGAAATTTTGTACATTATGAATATTTAGTCTTATAGTAAAAAGAAATTGTGGATGTGCCCCGAAAATTTATTTTTATAGGCTGATTTCGTGAAAAAAAAAAATCAAGTTGATTTCTCCTTTTAGCTATACCGCGAACAATTAGCTGATCGCCAGTCAACTGAAATCACCGCATATCCTACCTTTATCATATTGTCAGCGATAAATTCTTCTCCATGCATAATTCCTGTTATATGCTGTAGGAATGTAATCCATTTTTTACTGCAAAACAGTATTTACACTTAAATACGCGAAAATGTTGTTTAAATGCGAGAGAAGTCACAGATCAAATATGGCGGCTAAAACGCAGATCAGTCACGCATTCATCCGTGTCAATGACGTAAAAAATATATCCTTCTATTTTATTGGCTATACGAGTCATTACAGTCAATGAGATCGCTTGCGGCGGCTGACGGGCTTTCCATGTTTGCAGCGGAGCATATCTGATCATCGCATTTTTTCGGAAACCAGGCCGATGGCAACGGACATATATTAGCGTTGGTTTTCGGGTTCAACATTAAGCCGCTGTAGATTTGGGAAACCAGTCAGCCGCCGCATGCGAATTCTTCTGCATAGTATGTGAGAGACTCACGATACCTATAGTACGAGCTTAAGCTTCGTAGGTCGCTTACGCTCATTATTATTACCTCCTGGGGCAGATAAAGCTAGATGTAAAACAGAACGGACCCTAATCATAGATCCTGTTTTGCGCCGTGTCTACCCTAAATATTCGAATGTGGCGTCTTCTCAGTGGGAATCTGGAGTCCGTCTCTTTTTTAGAATAGAACCCTTTTCAGAAAGGAGGCAAAAATAATATATTCTCCTCAATCTAAATCAATCATATTTGCAAGCTTTAAGAGATCATTAAGTTTGGGTTTCGACCTAGATATGTTGACCATTCATTACTTGAACAATAAAATTGTGTTAAAATGCAGCATTTTTTTTTTTTTTTTTTTTTGTGTGTGTGTATCTTGGTTGAAGCTCTGAAGATATATCTAAAAGCCGAATGACATTTCGCACGACATAATAAATCTTCGGAGGAAGCTTAGATCTGCTTGTCGTACATAGGGCAGTATATTATTAGGGCTGTTACTACCATGAGATATAATCTCTTCTGTTCGTGGCCAGACTAGCTAGTTTCAGCCTATTAGGCCTCATCAGTGACCCCAATATATATTTTCAATTATCCTGGAATGGGTATAAAGCATTATTGGCGTGCAGTCTGCAGCATAACATCTATGTTATATTCTTTAATAATGGCACTATAAACTATCAACCGTGCTTTCGAAATAAATTATTATCAATATTAAGTAAGTCGCCTAGATACCTAGAATGCGAGTAGAACGCATCAATCACATGAGCATGCTTTTGATCCGACAGAGACAACATGAAATAAAAATAAATGTCAGAAACGATGAACACAGTTAATTCCCATCGAAATAACAATTTGAATATAAAGTTCAAATACATTTCTCAAAAAGATAATTGAGGGCATTTTTGGAACTGATTAAAATGTAATTGTTTTATATATTTATATAGACCATGTAGGCATATAAAGGAGTTGTAACGTATCCAGTTACATAGTCAATCCTTCGGTATTTCAGACCATTGTTCACGTATGTTGATCGATGAGGCGATTCTAAAGTGTATAACAACATACAGTTTCATGACAAAACTAAATATGTCCCTTAAATATCCCTGAATGTCTGTTTGCTTGAGCTATTGGAAGAATTTCCTAGTGACTCAAAAACGAGTTCGACTCAGCTATGGTAAACAAGAGATCGATGTTCGAGTCGTTGGTTATACTGTACTAATACCAATTTTATATTTGGAGTAGTTAGCCGGGCTGTAGAAACCAAAATATTTTAGCAAAGTCGAGGTGAAAAGCGTCATGAAATAAATGCCATTTCTCTTCATCAAAGTTTCTCTGACTGCATGACCATTGCATTTGCACGCCTATGCAAAATGTGTTGGGCCGCCATGTCAGAAAACGTACCTTCGAAAATTGTGCCCAGTGAAAATTATGATCAGAGTGGCACTCTGATCAGAATCTTCATCGGGCGCAATTAAATAGAAAAGGATGCAAAGTTTCTTCGTGTTAACAATAAGGACTCTAATCAGACTGTGCATGCTGCTTTTAGTCTTCGTTGGGAGCACATGCCAGAGAGTACGTTTTCTGACGTTACGGCTCATTTGATCTCATTACGAAAACACGCCTACCAAAAAATGAAAATTTTCAGATAAAAAATTCTGAAATTTTTCAAATTTCTGCTCAAAACATAGATTGTCTATGTTTTTGAGCAGAAAAAAGAAAAATAATGTATACCCATGTAAACCCCAGTTTTACTATATAAAAGTGGGTTTTAAAGGGTTCAAAATTATAAAGGCATGTTTTCGTGATTTGCACAGTTTCGCTGAGAGCTAAAATAACGATAGCTACAATTTGGATAGCAAAAGATGCAAAGTTTCTTCATGCGGACAACGAAGCGGGTGCACAGGGTGATTTGAATCTCCGTTGTGTGACTTAGTCTATGTTATGGTATTTTCATTGTATAAAACAGGAAGGGGAATGTCGCAGGTCTGTAAACGCAAAAGGCTGATAAAAAATAAAGAACACATTTAATTAAGATTTAAAACAGTCGTAAATTTCGCCTAATATTAAATTCATACTATCGTATAGTCCAGTTTTTCCTATTTATGACAGGGTAACATGAAGGTCCAGACTAAATAGACACATTAACGTAATGAACTCTTTGTATCCTATTATAATACTATAAATATTTGTTTCAATATCACATTGGCTTAACGACTGAAATCAATGCACTGGTGGGTCGATTGTCTCTGAGTGTAGGCTGAGAAAATGGTCCTAAACGAGGACTTACGATTGTTTCGTTTAAACATAACTTCCTGTTGTTAAAGCAAATAGTGCAGACCATGATCAGATATCGAGTTCTGTGGAGTCTTATCTGGGTCTGCACTGTTTGCCAATGTCCCAAACCCCCCAATCTAGGTTTTACAAATAATCCCCTGTCGAATGCACTCTGACGTCACAGCGACAAGAATAGCGCGGCTATAAATAACTGTTACCTGGATTTTGTCTTACGCGCGGTTTGATTACATTGGATACTGTGGCACGATTGTAAACAATCGACCTAAAATGTATGGAAATAAATATCTATATTTTAAGCCTTCAGTCTCTTTTACCTGTAAGTTTCTTGACAGCCTGTATGAGTACATTAAGTGATAATAGAAATACTTGAGTGTTAAACTTAAAGATGACGATGAAAAATTGGTTAAATGAAAGGCGCAAAAGAATAAAATCTAGCAAGCTATTATGAAAACAAATAGTAAAACTAAAGGCGCAAAAGAAGTAAAATCGAGCGAGCTAGTTTTATTCGCAATGGTATTTTCTGATTCGACAGCCATTCAATAGATTTATATTGCGGTAGGTCTGAATGACGAAAAGAAACTATCATGCGAAGAAAGGTGGTGAAATCAGATATAGCCCCCATACCCATCGTTACACAGAGTTAGGTGTGACTTTGTTAAGCAAACTGTCTAAGTTTAGGTATAGAGTGAACTTTTTAAGAACCTTTATTATAATATTGGGAAATTGCAAAAAAAAAAAAAAAAAAAAAAAAAAAAAAAAATCTATCATTCTTCGTCGCTTATCTTCTTTTTCGAAAATGCATCTTGGTCAATGGTCAAACATAAGTAATTAAATGTCAGTTCCGAGTTTTCTGATATTCAAATAAGCTGTAAGCTATAATAAATCCCTAATACAGAATTCTACTGTAGAAAGAGACACTGTAATATTATAGGTTTTACGTGATAAATAAGATTCGATTTGTCATATAGCCGTGGTGTATCAAAACAACTCCTAGAACAGCAGACATGTACAGGAAGTATTTAATTAATGACACAAACTTAATAAGCTACACGCTGCTAAGAAAAGTAGGAAAAGTAGCAGACAGCAGTGAGCCTAGACAAAGTATTTCCTACCAGATTGCATGTTGACTTAACGAAGACTCGGATCAATCTGCGCATCTACGCATGCTGATCAGTTATTATTTCCCACCTGAAGACGCTTTAGATCCTTGACAGAGTACCCTGCGACGACTCTGATCTTACTGAGCGGATGCGCAGTCTGATCTGAGTTGTCGCTGGGCGCACATGCAATCTTGTGGGAAATTTTGTGCCCCGGCTCAAACAACAGACAGACACCTATTTGCATCCTTTATATGGCTGTCACATGTGAGGATAGCAATTACAAATATTCATGTTTTATATAACCTTCCTCGTCGTAATGTTCATATTACTTGCTTTGTTTTTTCTTGAGGAACTCGAACCAACAACTATTACAATAGAGTGATCGACAAATAGCATGAACTTAAATGCAGACCAAAACATCTATGCAAACAGTTTAGACACAAATGGCAAACAGTAAAGATCCCAATTTAGACAAAAACATAATGGCAAACAGTAAAGATTCCAATTTAGACAAAAAACATAATGGCAAACAGTAAAGATTCCAATTTAGACAAAAAACATAATGGCAAACAGTAAAGATCCCAATTTAGACAAAAACATAATGGCAAACAGTAAAGATCCAAATTTAGACAAAAACATAATATAATGGCAAACAGTAAAGCTCCCAATTTAGACATAAACATAATGGCAAACAGTAAAGATCTCGATTTAGACAAAAACAGAATAGAAAACAGTAAAGACCCTGATGAGCCGTCTTATCAGAAACTTTACTGTTTGTGATTTTGTGTTTTTAATCTTTTTTTTTTTTCTTTTTTTTTTATTACTTTTTGCACCAATATACATGTTCAAATTCAATGACAGAAGAGTTCACCTTTAAAAATTCGGGGTAAAAATGTTAAGGGTATTTCAGCTTTGCAAGTAATTGGGAAATGATGGCACCAGGCTTATTTTTAAAATTATTTAAGCTTCAGATCGCCATTGGGTCTTTGTTTTGCTTCATCACAGTGTTTGTGATTATTTTATGTCACTGTAATGATTCACAAATCAGGTACAGAACCCCTATACGGATCAAACATTAGAACTATGGGTGAGGTTTTGCGCGAGTAAAGCTAGTTTAAGCCCCCAGTAGATTAGCTGCCGTTCCGAGCAGTTTCACTATTACAATTCTTCATTGTTAGTGCATCAGTGGTTTCATATAGGGCATTAATTTGTTCCTCTCCTTCTTTGATGTCTCTGGAAGGTTTTGCTTTGTGATTGTGGCATTTTCTGGGTATTTTAACTTATATATTGTTTATTATTACTCTTTTTTATCACTAAAACATTGCTATATATAGAGAAATCTACAATTAAAAACGACATCATAACTATCAAAAATGATTGGTCAATGATAATGCTTGCAATGTGCCGCAGTACAATGTTGTAACATACTCTTTCATAACTTGTAACAATCTTTCCGAATTGTTCTGAAAATTGGATTTCCCAACAATCGTAAACCAGAAACTAAGTAGAAAACGTAACTATCGCAACTGTGTTAACATCCGATTATAATGACACTTTAAAATACGAAACGATGGGACATATGTAGGAAGCATGGAGAATGTAGTATTTGGCATAAAATACAGGTATAATTAAGGTGCTGATGCTTTTTCTTCGGAGCTCAGTCGCCGTCGTCATGGACATTTTGCACTTAAGGTCTTTATCTTCCATCGTGCATTAATCATGCGTATATAGTGGTGTAATGTTTCGACAGCTTTTATCGTGCAAATCCAGTTTATCAATGAGAATATTATGCCTATATATGGTAGTGTTGTCCAGTCTGTCTTAATAGCTTTGCACTCTTGGCCATGAATACAACATTGCCAAGGGTACACTTCATATATATAATCGGGGCCATTCAAACGTTTAGGTACAGATGAGACATTTCATGAGACTTTCTTACAATGTAGTTGGGCTAAACGAGAAACAAATAATATAAACGCATTGAGAAGCCTAGACCTGTTTTCGTTTAAATGCTGCGCATTATCCTGATGATTAGAAAAAAATGCAATGTTCTAACAGCGTAAAATTCGCTGTGCAGTCGATTTTGATGTACCACAAGGTCTTCAGAACCTTTATTCGAGGAAGAGTTATTCTGCTACAGAAGTACAGTCGACTCTCGTTTTCGCTTATCTCGAATAACCGCTTATCTCGAAGTGAAAATTCGGTCCCTGTTTTTCAATATGGAAATCTAACACAGGTAACAAATATCTCTAACTTCATATAACAAATATCTCTCTATATATATGAGAAGGGACACATAATTTCCTAAAATATTGCATGTGCGCCCAGGGATGATTCAGATACGAGTCTTCGCAGGGCACTCTGTGGGTAACCAAGGATCCAAAGCTAAGAGTATTTATATCAACTTCTGTGTACAAAACATGGCGTGGTTTCAGATTGCACATCCTCATGCAGGTTGGTTTGGGAGCGGTGGTATAGGGTGATCAATCCTTATGACATTCCTTACTTGAAGAAGTGGTGCAGGTACCCTTGATCTGCCTTTAGAGGTAGTACTTTTGTGTCTTTTTTGTTCCTAGTAAACATTAGTTGACACGTATTAGCAATTATGTCCCTCCCCCCCACCCCCCAAACACACACACTTACCAAAGGGGGGTGGGGAGGGGGGAGCATATTGTTTTTGGGACGGATCCCTTTGGCGTCGGCGTCGGTGTCGGCGTAAAACTTGTGGAATACCCTTTGGTATATTTTGATGATACTTGGTAGAAATGTAGATCAGGACGAGATGACGTCGCATACAAGATTGACAACTCTGGCTTTCTTACTTTTGGAGTTATCACCTTTGTTTTATTTGAAAAAGATTTGGTGTCCGCTCTGTAACTAAAATACCCTTCGGAATATTTCGATGGTACTTGGTAGAAATGTAGAACAGGATGAGACGACGTGTCCCGTACAAAAATGACAATTCTGTTTTTCTTCCTGTTGGCGTTATATTTGACAGTGATAATCCATTGATTTCGTTCCGCTCTGTAAATCAAAGATCTTTTGGATTATTTTTATGATACTTGGTTGAAATATAGAACAGGACTAGACGACATGTCGCGTATAAGAATGACAACTCTGCCTTTTTTACTTTTGGCATTATCTCCCTTTTTATATATGACAGTGATTATCCATTGATTTCGTGTCCGCTCTGTAAGTCAAAGACCCTTTGGAATATTTTTAGGATACTTGGTAGAAATGTAGAACAGGACCAGACGACGTGTCGCGTATAAGAATGACAACTCTGCCTTTCTTATTTTTGTTATTATCTGCCTTTGTTATATTTGACAGTAATTATCCATTGATTTCGTGCGCGCTCTGTAAGTCAAAGACCTAGTACAAGAATAACAACTCTGCCTTTATTACTTTTGGAGCTATCTCCCTTTGTTTTAGTTGAAATAGATTACTTGTCTGCTTTGTAACTGGAATACCCTTCAGAATATTTTAATGGTACCTGGTAAAAATGTAGAATAGGACCGGACGACGTGTTGCTTACAAGAATGACAACCCTGTCTTTCTTACTTTTGTCGTTATCTCCCTTTGTTATATTTGACAGTGATTATGCATTGATTTCGTGTCCGCTCTGTAACTCAAATACCCTTTGAAATATTTAGATGGACTTGGTAGAAATGTAGAACAGGACAAGACGACGTGTTGCATACAAAAATGACATCTCTGCCTTTCTTTCTTTTGACATTATCTCTCTTTGTTATATTTGACAGTGATTATGCTTTGCGCTCTGTAAGTTGAATGCCCTTCAGAACATTTTGATGATACTTGGTAGAAATGCAGAACAGGACGAGATGACACATCACATAGAAGAATGACAGCTCTGGCTTTCTTTCTTTTGTAGTTATCTCCCTTTGTTTCGTTTTTGAAGTTGATTTTGTGTCAGCTCTGTAACTCGAATACGATTCGAAATATTTTAGTGGTATTAGGCAGAAATGTAGAACAGGATGAGACGACGTGTCCCGTAAAAGAATGACAACTCTGCCTTTTTTACTTTTGGCATTATCTCTGTTATATTTGACAGTGATTATGGATTGATTTCGTGTCCGCTATGTAAGTCAAACACCCTTTGGAATATTTTGATGATACTTGGTAGTAATGAAGAACAGGACCAGATGACATGTCACATACAAGAATGACAACTTTGGCTTTTTTTTACTTTGGCTTTTTTTTAGCATAATCACTGTCAAATATAACAAAGAGAGATAATGTCAAAAGTAAGAAAGGCAGAGTTGTCATTCTTGTATGCAACACGTCGTCTTTTCCTGTTCTACATTTTTACCAAGTCCATCAAAATATTTCAAAGGGGATGGAGATCTCCCCTTCTTGTGTTTGAATTTGATTTCTTGTCCTTTGCTCTGTAACACGAATACCCTTCGGAATATTTTGATGATACTTGGTAGAAATGTAGAACACGACGAGATGACGTGTTGCATACACGAATTACAACTCTGGCGGAATTCGGGTGGGGTGGGGGGTGGGGGGTGGGGGGCGGTGGGGGGGGGGGAGGGGGTATATTTATTTTTTTATTTTATTATTATTTTTCTTTTTTTCTAAAAAAAAATTTTCTAGTTTAACTTAATTTCTATCATGTTTTCTTGGCCGTGTCAGCTCAAGCTATATGTTAGTAGCAGTCATTTCTTTAAGCTTTTGGACCGCTTTTCTGTCTAATACGAGGATCTGGATTGGGTTCATCGATAAGTGATTCATGACCTTATTTTTTAGTGAATAGCGATTTAAGGCATTGTTTTATTTTATTTTTTTTTTGTTTCTTTTTTTTTTTTTTTTTTTTTGATTATGTATTTTTTTTTTTTTTTTTTTTTTTTTTTATGATTAGCGATGCTTGTGGCCTAAAATTGAAAGTTTAAGCCAATATTTTTTTTTCTGTTGTTGTTGTTAGCTCACCTGAGCACGAAGTGCTCATGGTGAGCTATTGTGGTCAGTCAATGTCCATCGTCCGTCGTTCGTCGTGCGGCGTTAACAATTGCTTTAAAAGCCTACTTCTCCTACACCCCTGGGCCAATTGACTCGATACTTGGTAGGAAGCATCGGGGTGACTTGTAGATCAAAAATAGTTAAAATCATGCCGATCGTAAATCCAAGATGGCCGCCATGGCGGCCATCTTGAAAATCTATTTTTTGCTTGTTCTCCTGAACCGAAAGGCCAATTGACTCCAAACTTGCTAGGAAGCATCAAGGTGACTTATAGATCAAAAATAGCTAAAACCGTGCCGATCGGAAATCCAAGATGGCCGCCATGGCCGCCATCTTGAAAATCTATTTTTCGCTTCTTCTCCTGAAGTGAAAGGCCAATTGACTCCAAACTTGCTAGGAAGCATCGGAGTGACTTGTAGATAAAAAAATAGCTAAAATCGTGCCGATCGGAAATGCAAGATGGCCGCCATGGCAGCCATCTTGAAAATCTATTTTTCGCGTCTTCTCCTGAACCGAAAGGCAATTGACTCCAAACTTGCTAGGAAGTATCAGGGTGACTTGTAGATCAAAAATAGCTAAAATCGTGCCAATCGGAAATCCAAGATGGCGGCCATCTTGAAAATCTATTTTTCGCTTCCTCTCCTGAACCGAAAGGCCAATTGACTCCAAACTTGCTAGGAAGCATCGGTGTGACTTGTGGATCAAAAATAGATAAAATCATGCCGATCGTAAATCCAAGATGGTCGCCATAGTGGCCATCTTGAAAATAGTTTTTTCGCTTCTTTTTCTAAACCCAAAAGCCAACTGACTTGAAACTTGGTAGGAAGCATCGTGGTGATTTATAGATTGAATTTGGCTAAAATCATTCGGATTGGAAATCCAAGATGGCCGCCATGGCGACCATCTTGAAAATCTATTTTCACTTCTCCTGAACCGAAAGTCTTATTGACTTTAAACTAGGTAGGAAGCATCAGGGTGACCTGTAGATCAAAAATAGCTAAAATCATCCATATCAGAAATCCAAGATGGCCGCCATGACAGCCATCTTGAAAATCTATTTTTCGCTTCTTCTCCTGAACTGAAAGGCCATTTGACGAAGCTTGGTAGGAAGCATTCGGGTGACTTGTAGATCTAAAATAGCTTTATTTGTTGTTTGGATCGGAAATCCGAGATGGTCATCATGGTTGCCATCTTGAAACTTTTTTTTTTTTTTTTTTTTGCTTATTTTCCTGAACTAAAGGGCCAGTTGATTTGAAAATTGGTAAGAAGGATCGGAATGACTTGTAGATATAAAAATAGCTAAAATTGTTCCGATCGGAAATCCAAGATGGCGGCCATCTTGAAAATCTATTTTTTCCTTCTTCTTCTGAACTGAAAGGCCATTTGACTCGAAACTTGGTACGAAGCATTGGGGTGACTTGTAGAACAAAAATAACTCAAATCGTTGCGATAGGAAATCCCAAATTGCGGCTAAGGTGGCCATCTTGAAAATCTTGTTTTGAAATTTCTCTCCTGAACCGAAAGGGCAACTGACTCAAAGTTCATTGGAAGTATCGAGGTGACTTGTAGATGAACAGTAGGTAAAATCATTCTGATTTGAAATCCAAGATCTTGCTTATGTTTATTATATTTCCCTGCCACTGTGCTGTTTACATGTATAAAATCATGATTATTCAAAAACACTTAGCCAGTTGCCTCCAAATTTCACATTGATCCTACTGTTGAAATGTGATTGAGAGTTTGTTCAAATGATCATGCTCCATTGACTGTCATGCCATATATAATATTCTTCTTCAAAATTAAGAACTGCTTAAAGGATGATCTTTTCATTAGTTGCGATGACAGGATTGGATAAATGTTGCATAACATCTGCATATCTGCAGTGGCTATGTCACTCAGGTGAGCGACCCGTGGCCCGTGGGCCTTTTGGTGTTTTTTTTAATGATTAGCGATGCGTGTGGCCTAAAATTGAAAGTTTAAGCCAATAAATTCTGAAATATACAGTTTTTTTTGTTTTTGTTTTTAATGGCTTTAACGATTACTGGTTAAAGGGCTAAAACTTGAATGATTACGTGTATCAGTTCTTGGTAATCCCCATCCAGCCCCTCTAATATTGATGAAGTAGTTAAAGCAAATACAACAAGCCTGGACGGTTGCATAAAGGTTATCGAAAGTTTTCAAGAACGTTTCATCAAAACGTTTAGAAATACTTTTTTAGAAATTTCTAAAAATCCCTGATAAAAACCAAAAACAAAACGTTTTCAAAACCAAAGCACAACATTGTTGAAATGTTTCAGAAACATTATCTTGTTTGCTGGTTATATCATCCACACTTTTTAGCTTACCTGAGCCGAAGGCTCAGGATGAGCTATTGTGGTCACTTGCCGTCCGTTGTCCGTCCATATATTACCTTTGAACGATTTCTCCTCTGAAACCCCTAGGCCAATTTTCTTCAAACTTCATGTGGAGCCTACTGTTAAAATGGGATTGAAAATTTGTCAAATGTCCACAGCCCATTAATCGAAATGGCCACCATGCACATATATGGTAAAAACACTTAAAAATCTTTTTCTCCAGAACCAAGAATGCTTCAAGGCTGAATCTTAGTATATCACATTATAGACTCAAGGCCTACTAAGTTTGTTCAAATATTGACCCTAGGTTGGCCTTTGAATTTTTTTACGGCAAGGTCAAATTGTCGTCCCCATGCAGTATTGGGGAAATGTTGAAAAGTCATTTTCTCAAAATGATTAAAAATTAATGACTGAAGCTTGATCACAAAGAGTGATTAAAGTAGTAAAACATTTAGATAAAATCAAAATGTCCCCTGGGGGTTATCTGCCCTTGCTTCTGGGCTATGCACATGCATTAAATTGTGTAATTTTTCAAATGTCTTCTTCTCTGAAACCGCTTGAGCAACTTTTACCAGATTTCACATGGGGCCTTTTGTCAAAAGGATATTGCCAATTTGTTCAATTGTTTCCGCGTCATTGAACAAGATGGCCGCCATGCCCATATAATGTAAAAAACATTTAAAAATCTTCTTTCTCAGAACCAAAGAAGGTTTGGAGCTGAATCTTGGTATACAGCATTGAGGACTGAAGGTGTACCAAGTTTGTTAAAATGATGACCTCAAGTTGACTTTTGAACTTTTTTTACGGCAAGATAAAATTTGCGTCCCCATACATTTCTATTTGGGAAAATGTTGAAAAGTCTTTTCTCAAAATGTATTAAAGACTTATGTGTGATTTAAAGGTTATAATCAAAATTTTGTCACCTGTCGTTATCTTCCCTTGCTCCTGGGCTATATACATGTATAAAATTCTGTAATTTTTAGATGTCTTCTTCTCTTGTGCTGCTTGAGCAATTTTCACCAGATTTTACATGGGGCCTTCTGTCGAAAGGGTATTTCCAATTTGTCAAATGGTTTCGCGCCATTGAACAAAATGGCCGCCGTGTTCATATATTATAAAACACTTAAAAGTCTTCTCCAGAACCGAGAAAACTTTGGGACTGCATCTTGGTATAAAGCATCGCTGTCTCAAGCTCTATGAAATTTGTTCAAAAATGATCATAGGCTGACCTTTGTCCTTTTTACTGCAAGGTCAAATTTGTGTCTCCATAGATTGGTATGCGGGAAAAGTTGATTTTTTTTCTTTTTTTCAATATGTATTTAAGACTAATGGCTGAAACTGACAATGTATGATTAAAGCAGTGGGTTAGGATCAAAAGTTCTGCCCCCCTTCCCGCCCCCCCCCCCCACACACACACGCACCAGGGGTGCCTTGCCCCTGGGCTATATACAGGTATAAAATTATTAAATCTTTAAAAGTCTTCTTCTCTGAAACCAGTTTTCACCAGATAAGGCTTTCTGTCGAAGGGATGTTGACATTTTTTTCAAATGGTTTTGCACTATTAAAGAAGATTGCTGCCATGCCCATATATGGTAAAAACGCTTAAAATCTTCTTCTCCAGTATTAAATATAAGCTTTGAGGCTGAATCTTTCTGTACAGCATCAGAGACTCAAGGTCTACCAAGTTTGTTAAAATGATGAGACTAGGATGACCTTTGATCTTTTTATGGTATGGTCGAATTTGTGTCCCAGTTGCTGTGGTAATACTGGAAGAATGTTGCAAATATGCAATAGCTGTTTTTTATCAGATGAGCGAATTGTGGCCCATAGGCCTCTTGTTTGGTTGAAAACGTGCTTATCTGGACCTACGTTTATATGCTTACTTCAACATTGCGACTTCCTTCTAATATATATTCAAGTTAAACACTCTGTTGGCTTAATCATGAGATGAAACTTAATCATTTGTTCTTGGTTTTTATATATTTTTTTTTTAAATTTTTTTTTGTTTTTCAGAAAACTAATACTTGGCTTTCCGTGCAAATTTTCTGTGAAAAATGGGCACATTATTTTAAGATAGTATCTGCATTCATTTATAGTCAGCAGTTAAAGTTAAAGCATTCGGCTTTGAATCTTTTAAGAGAAAAAACGAAAAAGTTATGTGGAAAGGTTTCATAAATTATTTCTTAATTTATAGATTCAGTCAAAAAAGAAATATTTTATTTATTTAGAACTCAAATAACAGATCCTCCATCATCACATTCACAACATTGAAAAAAAAAAAAAAAAAAGGATCAAGGGTGTCAGAAATTATGAGAAAATTCAGGTGATGTACAAAATTCATGGCTAATGTACATGTATATGTGGACATTCTTTCTACATTAATTAATACACTTTTTATTTATGAGCACGCACCTAATGACGAATTTACTTATTGAAATGTTCGACCAATTCGTACACTACCGCTTTATGTGTGTATTGTATAAGCCTCAGTATGAGAAAATGCCCCTTTTCACATAATACGGAAATCCAATGCCTATTGTCCGTTCGAAACAAGGCGTAAAATATTCTGTGTGACCACATCTTTTAAAAAACCTACGGAACCCATGAAGGGACATAAAAACCATCTGTCTTTGTCTACCAATTACTTCGCTTTCGTCTCAAACGCTCGATATATCCTATCGATTTTCTACATTTGAAGCCATTTGTACCAGGAGGGTTGGGGTGGGGGTGGGGGAGGGGAAGGTAGAGAACTAAAGGAAAAGCGAATTAATAAAAGAAACAGTCAAAAAAAAAAAAGAAGTTATAATGACTTTCTGAATCGTTGGATATATGAATCAGGGGCCTCAGATCATTTTATGTTTGAAATATAATCATCATTGTAGCGTGTTCAAATGGATCACATAGCATTATATTAGACTGTCAGTGTATTCAAACACCCTTACTCCTTACCGTACTTTTCTTAAAATTTGAACAAGCCCATGTTACTATGTTTTGATATGTCAAAAATTGCTGAATAACTGGCAAACAGTGTAGACCCGACACAATTTACTCAGGCCTATACAGTTAAACCTCGATGACTCGAACACCTATGGCTCGTTTACCCTGGTTGATTCGAACTCGTTTTTGAATTCCTACGAAATTCTTCCAATAGCCTAAAAAAAGAAGTATTTAGGGACATTTTCTTATTTTATCATGAATGTGTATGTTGTGTATACTCATTATAATCGCCTCATCGAGGCGATTCTAATAAGTACACTCAACATACAATTATTGTGTAGAAAATCGGAAAGATTTTCTAACTTATCGCCTCCTGACCTGGCGCCATGATTAACCCTCAGTGGCTCGAACTATCCATGTCTCGAATAAATTTCCATGGTTCGAAAGATGTTCCAGCCGTTGAAGTTTGTCCCAATACTTATGGTAAATACGGTGTATTTGATCGGCTCAGCTTACACACTGAGCTTTCTCATATTGCACATATGCTTAATATTAGTTACATAATCCTTCACCTAAAAAGGACACTTGGCCTCAATGCTGTATCTGAACAGCAGCTGCTTAAATCAGACTGCGCATCTGCATCTGATCTGAATCTACGAGTTTTGTCAATAGTTGTTACAGTATTCGGTGTTCTATAACAGATTGCTAATGTGCACAAGCCGACTGGAGACTTTGCAGTTTCTGAATGTGTCAGATAGTGTTTTGAGTGGCGCACAGTAATATAGTATCATCGCACTGTTTTCTCCTATGTTACATATGACCTTTATATTAATATTCACGGACAGGTGGCTATATGACCACCCTGCTTACGTCCGTATATAGACGCTTTGATATATTTTACATCGTTTACTCATTGACATACAATCTCAAGTTTTCAGTCGATTCACTACGCAAATGACGTAGCCTTTACTGTTCGGAAACTTTTATATATTTAGTTGTTTTATTACGAACGACACTGAATATTGTAGGATTTAAACGCTGAAAGCCTGCGTTATCATGACGTCAGTAATTATTTCTATTAATCTAATTTTGGGTAGTGTTAGCTGCATTTCTGGCTTTTCATATCTTACGGATGTGATAAGTGATAATATTAGGACAGCGATAAGTAAGAATATAGAAGAAGAATTTGGAAGTAAGAATTTGGGTAACACGGACGTCGTGAAACCATTCATAGACAATATCGCTTTAACAGCGTATCATGAAAACGAAACGTTTGTCAGAATGAAAATTTTAGAAAACTGTTCTTCGGAGGATCAGCTTCCAGCATGTAAAAATCTTCTTGCGGAAATGGTACTTACCTTAAGTTTATAGTTACGTTGCAGCCGGGGCACAACAGATTTCTATCCGCGCAGTCTGATCAGAATCTTCGCAGGATACCGTGTGGATAGCCAACCATCCAAGTCATGTTTAGGCGGACAGCGAAGACTGATCAGACTGTATGGATGCGCAATCTGATCAGATTCTTCGCTTGGCACACATACAATATTGTAGGAAATGCTGTGTCCCGGCTCATTTGTGTACGGAACATGAAAATTACATATACAGGTCGCCTATTTGATAAGTATCCTTTTCATATGTGTTTGTGTATATATTGAACGCGAGCCGTGGCATATGAACCTAGTGGTTTAAGGTCATCTGGTAAACCCCCGATATCCATCTGTAGATTAGCCCGAGAAGGTACACACTTTAATGAGTACAATAATATTCAAAACAGCTAATCTGAGCCTATGCTGTCCACATATGAAGGCTAATTTTAACATGGCGGGCGTATGCGCAAAATAAATGCACTGAGTCGAGAGAAAAATGACATATAGTATACATATGTTTTATGTAATGAATAAGGGAATGCTGTTTCATTTTCTGTTTGTGACTTATATCTTCAAGAAAATGGGCATGTAAAATTGAGGAGAAATGATGTCTCGTGTCATTATGTAGTTTAGCTTTGCCATATGAAGAGTCTCAATGAAACCGAGCGTTCTATTTGTTTTTTTTTCTTATATGAGCCAGCGCACGACAAAACTTACAATAAAAACTATTCGACCAGCAAAGACAGATCAGCCTGCGCATCCGCGCAGTCTGATTAGTCTTCGCTGATTGCATGCGCCTTCTTCAACCACAGGCTATCCAAAGAGGGATAAACTAGAACCGTTGATATAATGGGTGGATGCACAGGCTGATGGGAGTCTATGATGGTTACTCGGGTATCATTTTGGGCCTTGTCGTGCGCTGGCTCATATGTGTCCAGTTTTTCCAACGGCAACGTTGATTTTCTTTATATATTCTTTTTATTTTATACGTGTTTGGTGTTTCTAAGAGGCGACCCTTATAGATTTCATTTACATTAGTTATTTTCGCCCTAAATTTTCAGGCAGTCTTAGGCAAGAAGTGTAGATCCAGATCAAACGGCACATAACACGGCGTCTGGTCAGCGTGTACATTATTTGCTACTCATCCAGCACTTTTCAGACACATCGAAAAGTCATAAATAATGACTTTTTTAAAATTCTACGACAAGACTTAGTATGTTCTGGAGTTCAGATATCCGAGATAAATTTAATACTGTACATGTACGAGGGCGTGTCAATAAATAACCAGCCTATCCCATTTCCGATAGACCGAGATGGTCACGATTTTCATGCTTTGTTTCAATATGTTTTTACATGGGTACAAAATTGCACACGTATCGAGTCATTCTTTAATAAGATATTGAATGTCAAACATGGCTAGTGATGCAAAGGCATGCTTTTCATCTAAAGTTGAGTACCGTGCTGTAATTCGGTACTTGTATTTAAAAGGTAAAACAGGCAAAGAAATACACGGCGAGTTAGCCGATGTTTATGGGTCTTCTGCACCATCTTATGCTCAGGTTAAATTCTGGGTAGGGGAATTCAAACGCGGTAGAACGTCTTTAGAAGATAAAACCAGGTCTGGACGCCCACTGGATGCCACCGACGAAGAAATGTGTAAGAAATTTCGGGATCTGGTATACTCTGATAGGCGAATTCAGGTGGAAGAAATAGCGCAGGCATTAGGCATTTCACATAGTAGCGTTTCAACAATCTTACATGATCGTTTAGGTATGCGCAAGCTAACAGCCCTTTGGGTCCCCAAATCCCTTAGCGATGAGCAAATGGCAACCAGAGCATCAAGTATGCAGCGCCTTGTTGAAGCGTTTTAGGTCAAAAGATGATTTTCTTTTGCGTCTGGTGACTGTTGATGAGACTTGGGTTCATTATTATGAACCAGAGAATAAAGCTCAGAGTCGTCAGTGGGTAGGGACTGGGTCCCCGAGGCCAAAGAAGTTCAAGACGCAACCATCTGCTGGCAAGGTGATGGCCACGGTATTTTGGGACGCAAAAGGCGTTATTATGTTGGACTTTTTACCCAAGAGAAGTACAATAATTGGAGTGTACTATGCAAACTTGTTAGACCAGCTGAGAACCGCCATCCGTGAAAAACGCCTAGGTAAACTCATTAAAGGTGTTTTGCTGCAACAGGACAACGCGAGAGTCCACACTTGCAAAGTTGCAATGGATGCTGTAGAGCGAAACGGGTATGAATTAATACCACATCCTGCCCTTCGCCTGACCTAGCTCCTAGCGACTTCTTCCTATTCCCAAACTTGAAAAAGGATATCCGTGGACTTCATTTCCTGTCTGATGAAGAAGTCGTGACGGCAGTTTAGGAGTGGGTCAATGGAAAGGACCCTCACTTTTTCTGTTCTGGGCTGATGGCACTTGAACACCGTTGGTCTATGTGCATCACACTAGAGGGCAATTACATCGAAAAAGAAGAGGTGGATCTCTACCGGAAATAAGTTAGGCTGGTTACTTATTGAATCACCCCATTATATTACTTTCTAAAATTGTATTTCACGTCATTATAATTGTGTTTTAGTGTTTAGGAAAAAGTGGTTGGTCAGAAATCTATGTAAGACCGGATGCAAATGTTGCAGTACACGATGTTTTTTCGGCGTTAGTGTACGAATGGCAAAGCTCTGCCTGTCAAGATGCAAGACTCAAAGAGCACCCAGATGGTGTAGCTGATAGAAAACCATCAACTGCGGCAGGTAAATCTACCGGCACACGGAAAAAGGACATTATGGTTTTCCTGTTTGTAATTCTACATATACGCATGCGCATTCCTTTATTTGGGCAACAGACATGAGATTTTTTGCCTAATGCTTCCTCAAGGTCTCTACTGCATGTTTGAAAACAGTAAAGGTTCTGACGAGACTCCACGTATGTGCAGGCTTGCCCGAGCATTTGACTGTAGCCTATGTGATATCTACGCATATACTGCCTTATTTATTGTATGCCAGCCGTGGCATCCTAGTGTTTTCAGGTCAGCTGGGAAAGCCTGATCTACATATCAGCCGATCATATTTTCTATGGCCATTCTCTCCCTTCCGCTGTATCAAGAAGGGCAGTTGTCAGTTTCTGGCGAAAGAATGTGCACAATACTGGTTAACCGCTTAGAGGACAAAGCCTGCCCAGTAAAAGTGTGGTTAGGTAAACTGACCGCTCGACATGACCCCACTGGGCGTAAAACCTCAACACAGATCAAAACAAAGAAGGCGCACACTTTGGCCAGTCCCTTTGGGTACGTCCTGATCTGAGCCTTTACTGTCCTCATATGCCCCCGGCCAATTTTCACATGGGGTGGGAGGGGGGGGGGGGGGTATGCACTGAGTCGAGAGAAAAAAGACGTATCGCATATGCACTGGATCCTCAGATCTGTCAGTGGTCCGCTCTTCACGATGAGGCACTTCGCTGGCCTCTAATGCATTCAACAGTATTTAATAAGTTCGATAGAAGACAACGAAGGCCCTGAACACATGGCGAACATGCGCAAGAACAACTAACCTTTGTTCTTAGGACACGGGGTATCAAAAGTTTTGGCTTTATATGTCTCAATATCTAGATAGCAGCTGAATACAATGTACTTTCAGAACCACAAGTACACGTGCCTTGTGTAGTGCAAAGTACACGTTGGCATGTGGACCAGGCAACGGTACCGTGTTTTAATGGAAGTTCAAAAATATATGGCTGTCGAAATACATGTAACCAGATGTAACTTTACAACGTCAGCTCGTAGTAATTGAAACCGTGTTAAAATGAACGTAAAATATAAAACAAAAACAACAAAAATCAAGTACAAAAATGAAAAATCACACACACACACACACACACACACACACACACACACACACACACACACACACACACACACACACACACACACACACACACACACACACACACACACACACACACACACACACACACACACACACACACACACACACACACACAAAACAAAACAACAACAACAACAGCAACATTGTAACCTTTTAACCACCCCTTCTTGCTCAGATTCTCATTGTTATAAATTCTCATTTTACTGCAATATCATTCATGTTTATTAAGTAGACAGTCTGAACTTAAAAATGAAGAAATCTGACTGTTTATCTAACAGTTGTGTTGCCGATCCTGTCTTACTGTGAAATTAATAAACAGCCAGAGAAATAGGCTTAATATAGATGAGAATAATAATAATACACCCACAAAGTCTGATCAGTGCCTTTTCTGTCCATCGATATGTTCTACAAAATTCAATGATTCTATTAGCGGAATTGGTACTATTTGATGGGAGTCTATCTGTCAAATCTCTTTTGCCTTCCCTTTTCCCCATGGGAGCAAATCATTTCATTTAATAGTAATCCCTTTTCAGAAGGGGCCCGGTGTGCAGAAAGCCAAACCAGAACAGGGCGACGACTCTGTCAAACTGTTTTGCATCCCTTCTGAAAAGGGATCAACTCTAAAAGAGGATGCAAATTCTTTATTTTAGACCTCTTTATCACAAAGTAACCCGTTTTTTAGAAGGTCAAACCTGATGCAATAAAAGTTGTGTCACTTGTAAAAATGATAGAACATGTACCAAATATACCAGGTCCCGTTTAATAGTCAAAACACAAATCGCTATTACAGTCCATAGGTATAAATCTACATTTTTCAATTATTCTATAAAGAAATATCGATTTTGATCAAACTGCACGAATGAATAGGCTTCGCCTATTACGTTACCTATTACGTAATGTGTACACACTTGTTCCCCAAAACAAACTAGAGCAAGTCGATAGCGCGCCACCGCATATCCCCGGGCTTTGAAAAGCATGTTACCATATAACCCCACATGGCCCCAGGGGCTAAATTTTTGCACCACTACATTCATTACCTTTGATTTGATATACAACATGCCTAGCCATGGCCCCAGGGGCCACATCAAACCAAATGCGTTCCTCCAGTCCTCATCCATAGGGACAGTTTCAAGGTTCTAGCTCAAAAAGCCTAGGAGTTGTGTGACAATAAAAAAAAGACCCAAAATCCTACTTTTTTTACCTCTGGTGACCCCGAAACATGCCTCCGGGGCAAAACTTTTGCACCACTTTTCATTACCTTTCTTTACCTTTGATTTGATATGCAACATGGCAATGTTCGTACAAAATGGATTTTAGACCCTTCAGGGCCACATCCTCTGGTCCTACCCCCAGGGGTTGCATCAAAATTCTGAATGTGTTTCTCCAGTCCTCATACACAGGGCAATCGCCTGTGAAAGTTTTGAGATTCTAGCTGAAATGGTCTAGGAGCAATGGTGTGGCATTACAGACGGACGGACGGGGGTATCACAATATCTTCGAAAAGCGCGGAGATAATAATGCTCAACGCACGAAAAGGGCCATTTTGCAATTTGCGTCCAGTGCAGTCCCGAATCAGTCTGTGCCAATGCGCAGGCTGATCTAGGCCTTCATTATCCGCTTACAGAATTAATATATATTGTAGTATATGTCGACGATCAAAGAATGTCCATATGAGACTGCACGGATGCGCATGCTCATCTGGACAGTCGCTGACATATGATATAAGGACCTTTTTCCCACGTTGCGCGCATGCTCATCTAGACAGTCGCTCACATCTGGTATAAGGGCCTTTTTTCCCACGTTGCGCGCACGCTCATCTGGACAGTCGCTCACATCTGGTATAAGGGCCTTTTCCCCACGTTGCGCATTATATATAATAATGGTGAGCAGCTATCTCAGTGTGATCATTAAATACTCCTCCTTAACAAGCATTATGGGTTTTGTACTGTTTCTTTGGTCTTAAATTACTTTTACAATAAGGATTTGAATTCACAAAGTAAATTATGTATTGTGAAAAATGAAATAACTATATTCTGGGCTGGTATTTGAAATCAAATGTGTTTTAGACAAAGAATATACGAGTATCTACTTCTTTACAAAAACAAACACTGATATCGTAGGAGTGCAGTTGGAACAACGCAATTCTAATTGTTATTACAACAGACGAATTCAGGTACAATGCTCTTATTAATTTGTTTACCGCATGCAAAAAGACGTGTATAAATAAATTACGAGACAAAAAAAAAAAAAAAAAAAAAAAATAAAAATAAAACTGAGGGACCTTAATACCTGGTAGATTTTCCACCATGTGTTTACATGTATAAGCGACATGTTATTTGACCGACTGTTTGCTTCCTTGTACACCACGCCACTTCTGAAAAGGAGCCTACTCTAAAAAGAAAGAATTTGTTATCTGTGGGAGTTCTGTTTTCCTTTCGAGGGATGCACAGTAATTTAGACAAAATTATCTCCCCTGAAAGTGTATCCATTCCTCTCAAATACAAAGTTCATCTTTCATTATCTCTGAAAACTAAAAAAAAAAAAAACAAAAAAAAAAAAAACAAAACACTTTCAGAATGTGGTCTGCCACAAATCAGCCCAACGCTTTAATGGTTAAAACTCATTTTGTATTGTTTTAAAAATGGTTATTTTTATGGTTTTGGATTTGTTTTAAATAACACTTATTTTCTAGCTTTGTGTTACATGTATGGTTTTGGTGTGACATGCATGTTTTTAAACATATTTGTTTTTCCAGCTTGGGGTTATGGGTTTGGTTTCGTTATACTCATCTGCCTCATCTCTAACGTCGGCGGTTGCATGATTCCCTTCATGAAACGTAGAGTCTATCAGAGACTGCTCTTGTTCTGTGTGGCCCTCGCCGTCAGTGCAATGGCCAGCACTGGTACTATGATTCTGCTTCCAGAGGTATTGTATTAACTCTTTCAAACATTTTTTGCCACAGGTGCCTTCCGTGAAACTATGCCTATATGCCTGTACCTTTCATAGCGTTCTTAGAATTCAAACTGGTACAGCATAATGTTTGAATGTTCGTTTGATGATAACACGCGAGCTTGTATATAATAAAGGTTTGTTTTTGTTTGTATGTTTGTTTGTTTTTTGTTTTTGTTTTTTTAATATTATAATCCCAACCCAATATTTTCGCACTATTTAATAAACGCAGTCTCATTGTTCGACAGCAAATTCAAACATCACAAAAGGCTGATATATATATCACCTATATAATATTGACCCCCTTAAATCCCACTTTTATATTGTAAAACTGGAATTTACAGGGGTATACATTATTTTTCTTATTTCTGCTCAAAACATAGATTGTGGTTTTTCATTTGAACCGCCTCACCGAACCTACCCACAATCTGTGTTTTGAGCAGAAATATGAAAAATAGAGTTTTTATCTGAAAGTTTTCAGCTTTTGGGGGTGAAATTTTCTGTATAGTTTCGTAATGTTGTCATTTACACTTCGATGAATCTACTGAGCAAGAATCTTGGAGCTATGTCCTATGAGCGGATTTCTAAAATAAGTGTTTATGTTTATGTTCCAATGTTAACATGACCGAATCGGAAATAAGAAACAAATTATATTTTTATGGGTTATTATATCGATATATATGTCAGACTTTTTGCGTGAATCGCTGGTGTTTACACAGAGGTTAAAATATACAAATAAATGCAGTTCCTACATTAATTTCGTTACATTTCTATTACAGTGTCTGGAACTGACCGGCCAAGATTCCCCTGTTCCTGATTATCACTTCAAGCTGTCAGCAGTGCTTGGAACAGTATACCTCTTCTACCTCGCTGACAAAGTTCTAAAGAATATATTCAGCGCAAGGAAGTCATTTAAAACCAAGGTATTCTCGTAAAAAGAAACAAATAACTAGTAAGATATTTGTCTGATGGTTTTGTGTTTTGCGATTCTTTCAAAAGCATTTGGTTTATTTCTGTCTTTTTTTTCAGAAGAGGGTCAAATTAATTTTGACAGAGTTGCCTCTTCTGGAGGTTAGTCTATTTCCTTTAACAAACAATTGGTCAGTAGCAGTGCTGATTGTCATGTAGTCAACGAGCTCAGAATTTGGTATCAGTATTGTCGTAATGCGATGAAATCATAAATTATGTCATTTTCTATATGAAGTTCCTTTTAAATAAAATGTTACAGGGCCTTAAATGGGCTTCTCATTTTAAAAGTTATTTTAGAAGGTCGTACCGTCGCCAAATGTGGTCACGTTACATTAAAATGCCTATGTAAATGTTTTCGTCTATGTCGTATCAGTCTTTCTGTTAAGAATATAGGGAAATACTGATATAGTTGAAATTCTCACAAAAAAAAAAAATGCTGATAAAGGTAACGGACTTGAATTTAGCAATAAGACTATAAATACCTTAATAGTGCCTAACTATATATACCCCCGCATTCATCTTTTTTCACTATATATTGTAGGGAAATATGGTGGTCCAGATTATATTGACTTATTGACGTAATGATTTTGATCATTACTGGTGTAGTTTATATTTTCGGATCCTTTGTGATCATTGAGTCCATTCCGGAATCTCTGACAGTCTATATGAGAAGCCACTGGTGAGCTCTAATTGGGAGAAAACTAGTTTGTCTGGCCCAGAAAACCTGCGTGTTGAAGGCTCCATATTCCTCAAAAATGGACATTATATTATCCAAGAAAGGTTTAATAAATTGATATATGGTATTAACATAATCATAAAATGTGGCACCTGACAGCCTGTGAAAAATCGGTTAGTCTCTCGTTCTTGAAATGAAATGATTTTTTATCGTATCTCTGAATTAATGTTGCCAACATTAATTCAGAGATACGATAAATCAAAGCACTAACAGTGCTGATGAGGCGATTGTTTGTGAACTTTGGATAGCGTCAGGCAAATTTCGCATCCGGTTGGCAGTTTAAATCAGGCTTAAAGAATATAATAGTTTAAATCGGGCTTGAATATATTGGAGGGTCACTGATGAGGCCTAACTGGCCGAAACTAGCTAGCCTGGTCTAGAAAATTTGTACATTCGGCCATTTTCAGATTTTTTGTTTTTTGTTTTTTGTGTGTATTTCTTGCAGCCAAAGGATAAATCATTATAGAACGCATAACTACAGCTGGTGTTTAGGGGCCGTTTGGTAATCATAGTGTTGACTTTATATTCAATTCCATTGGTATCATTGATTCCACTGTGGAACTTTGAAAATATTTGCGGGTCACTGATGAGAGATTAATTGGCCGAAAGTATGTAATCTGGCCCTGAAAGCCTGTACACTCGACAATTTTCAGTTGTTTGGTGTATTCCTTGCTTTCAAAAGAATAGACATGCCGTCTATTGCCTGTAGATCAGGGAGTCGAGTTTATGCCAAACCCATATGCTTTAAACAGTACTCTGCCATGTCACTGTGGTCAGGTCATACATCCTTCCTACAGTCTGTATGTTTCAATTGTTGTTTAATTATTTCACATATTGGAGTATGCAACTACAGGCAACTTGCTTTACAGACTATGTTATAAAAAAAGGTAAGAGAAAAGTCCAGGGAGTGCCACAATCACAAACCGCAGTCCTACCCAGGGACCAAGAAGAAGAGGAAACAGACAAAACCAAACAAGCGCAAATCGTACAAACGCATGAAAAAAACAAAAAAAAAAACAAAAAAACAAGATTAGCTCTCTCTTCCCCAAGCGAGGTAATCGCAATGCTAAAAGGACTGAAAAACACAAGAACAAAATAACACAAGGTAAGACATAATAAAACAAATCGCCTCGTAGAATAAAACACAAAGCAACAAAGAGGAAGGCTAACACCGGAACCACCACCTTAGAACGGTAAGTAGAATAAACCACCGGGGTGGGGGAGGGGGCGGCGGCGGATGTTAAAAGCACTTTTACAGCCGACCAACATCACCCTAGGTCCCGATGCTACTCTTAATCACAAATAGTAAAGCAGGAAGCAAAATGGGCAGCTGTTGAAGGTGACCAAAATGCTAGCATCACAACACAAGTAAAACAGAAAGCAAAGTGAGCACCTATTGAAGACGGTGATCACATTGCTGCCATCACAACACATTTATTTAGAAAAAAAAAACAAAAAAAAAAACAAAAAACAACAACAACAAAAAAACAAAACAAAAAAAACAAACAAAAAAACAGTAAGCAATGCGGGAAGCAACAAACTACAAAGAGCTACAAAGAGTAAGAACAACCAGGGCCTTAGAATGGTCGGTAGAATTAAACTACCGGGGTGGGGGGGGGGTGAGGGGTGAGGTTAAAACACTTTTACAGCTAGCCAACTTCACCCTGGGTCCCGATGCTACTCTTAATACAGAAATACATAAAAATTCGGTTCGCATAAAGGCTCCCAACTCAGTCAATGCAATAAAGCGAAAACACAAGAATCAAATTAATCACAATGATAAACAAAGACGAGTACTCATGGCTAATTCTACTGTATGCCAGAGTAAATAGTTGAACCACGGCGGGCTAAGCCAAAGACATATCGTCAAGCCACTGGTTAAAGTTTTACGAAGAGGCCGTCATTGAGTCTGAGGCCCGAACCGCCTTCGTGCAATTAAAAAATGAAGCATAGCCATCAACAATGATTGGGTTGTCAACTAGGCATGCAGTCTGTTGCATAATATCAAGGCTATAACCATTTTTATAACGGTTAATTAGTTTTCTGAATTGGTCCGAAAAGTTAGATTTTCCCACAATTTTTCTAAATCTGCACACTAAGTACCGTAAAATTCTGGTTCTGATATACCTTGTTGCAGAAGTGTTTCAGACTGACGCTATATTTTTCTATCAAGGCACTGTGTCTGCGATAAAATTTCGAAAACGCCTTACGAAGTTTAAAATAACGATAGCCCTGCCTAAGAAGTTTGTCAGTAAGGGCTTTCTTACGGCAGTTAAAGTCACTAAGATTTGAAGAAACTCTGGCGAATCTAATAAGTAGTTCCGGTCATGGTACCTAAGCCGTAATCCAAACTCATAAATCCATAAACGAATGACGAATCAGAATGTTCAGACCAACAGACATGGACCCCAGAACAAAGGGTGTAATCAGGCGTCCGCGGATAGTAAGTATTACTTGGTAAGCAAGCTTCGCCCACCATGCCCATAGGCCTGAACGAAGGAAATATCGGTAGAAGCGTATGTTCGGGATTTGGGAAGTCTACTTATGGCGCGTCACTGGCAAAAACATCAGAACAATTCTGGAAACTGCCACATTGTAGGGATTGACTAGACCATGATATCATGATCATGATATAAGTTTAGATATCCAGAAAAGGGAAATTGACTATATCAAAATCATAGATTTTGGAAACTGTACCATTAGATATACATAGATTCAAATAAAAAAAAAAGTTGCCTCGGTATCGGAAGAATTGGAGTTCTGTAGCGTATATGCGGTCCACCATTTGGTCAAAGTAAATACTGTCCATATTTAATAAAATCATCAAGGTATTTTGAAGTTGAATTGAAAGCTTTAATAATGTCAGCCTGATTTTCCCGTGAGAGAGACTTCATGAAATCTCTCTCATAACAAAAAAGAAACAAATGTGCAACAAAAGGAGCACAATTAGTTCCCATTGGATTACCATCGGAATTTTGCCTATAAAGTTTAGTTCCAATCTAATAAAATATTATCCAAAAGATAAACAAGGGCATCATAGACTTTTTGACAAGACCATAAATTGTAATTGTTGTATACACCAGAAGGGAAAAAAAGCACATTCTTCGTTGCAAGCAAATATTGGGTATTCTCCCGAATAAACGTTCGGTTAATTAAATCATCGACGTTTTTAATTTAATAAATCTTGAGAGATCTTAACGTTATCAGTAGCTACTCATAGCTATCGTAAAATAGAGCAGTATGACTTTTCTTATAGGGAAATTGGAAAGGAAGGCAACCATGTCAAATACATCACGAAAACATGCCTATATAATGTTGACCCCCTTAAACCCCACTTTTATATAGTAAAACTGGAGTTTACAGGGGTATACATTATTTTTCTTATTTCTGCTTAAAAACATAGATTGTGGGTACTCGTTAGAACCGCCTCGGCGGGGCGGTTCTAACGAGTACCTACGAGCTATGTTTTGAGCAGAAATAGGAAAAATATCAGAATTCATATCTGAAAACTTTCAGTTTTTGGTGATGAAATTTTCAATATATTTGAATAGGTGTGTTTTCGTAATGGCCTGTTTGCATTCTGGCAGTGTGATTATTAGTGTTATATGTCTTTTTTTTATCTTTTAGTTTTTTTTGATATACATTTTACGCTTCCTTGGCTTACTTTATACCTCACACTGTACAAAAAAGCATCCAGCAAAACGAAAAGAATTATCATTTAATCCGTTGTATTGTAAATCAAAAGACTGACTTGTGTTATTCGCTATCGTTTCTCGGAACATTATTCTTTAAAAACAAAATTATAATAATTATGTGATGCCATCTGGAATGAGGTGGTTTTCTTTTGTTTTTATTTGAACGAAATGTTTCTTAAGATAATTCTATGCATCTAAACAACAACAGCAGCAGCAACAAGAACAAAATAACATTTTTGTTTTATTTCTAACCTTTTATTAAAATGAGCCGGATCAATGGAACATGTACGCGCCCATCGAAGACACAAATCGACGGTCGCACAGTCAAACAATTCTTCTAGGGACACTGTAAATGAACAGAGCGTCTTCAGATAGGCTGCCCAAAAGACTACACAGTGCTTTTGCGGAAGGCATATGTCACATGTCACAGCTTCTTACTTTTCTTAACATTTCTGCTCAAATGCGATCTAACTTTAATATCTGCTCAGTGTGGTTACTGTGCTGTCACACATAGAAGTTTGTATAGTGTTCTTTTTACGTATTCGAGAAAGCAATTTCAATAACTACAGGTATGTTTCGCTACTACAGGTATGTTTAACTACTCGTATGTTTCGCTTCAGCGCAAAGAAGGATATAGAGATCACAGCCTTGTCATAGATGAAACACATACACACCTCACACATGTGGAAGAGCATGGTACAGGTATGTCGCAATACTGCCTTACGAAAACACGCCTATTCAAATATATAGAAAATTTCACCTCCAAAATCTGAAAATTTTCAGATAAAAATTATAATTTTTATTTCTGCTCAAAACACAGATTATGGGTACTCGTTAGAACCGCCTTGCCGGCGCGGTTCTAATGAGTACTCACAATCTATGTTTTTGAACAGAAATAAGAAAAACAATGTATACCCCTGCAAACCCCAGTTTTACTATATAAAAGTGAGGTTTAAAGGGGTTAAAATTATATAGGCGTGTTTTCCTGGTCTAACAAGTTTGCATAGTACACTCCAGTTATTGTACTTCTCTTGGGTAAAAAGTCCAACATAATAACGCTTTTTGCGTCCCGAAATACTGTGGCCATCACCTTGCCAGCAGATGGTTGCGTCTTGAACTTCTTTGGCCTCGGGGACCCAGGCCCTACCCACTGACGACTGAGCTTTATTCTCTGGCTCATAATAATGAACCCAAGTCTCATCTACAGTCACCAGACGCAAAAGAAAATCATCTTTTGACCTAAAACGCTTCAACAACGCGCTCCATACTGATGCTCTGGTTGCCATTTGCTCATCGCTAAGATTTTTGGGGACCCAACGGGCTGTTAGCTTGCGCATACCTAAACGATCATGTAAGATTGTTGAAACGCTACTATATGAAATGCCTAATGCCTGCGCTGTTTCTTCCACCTAAATTCGCCTATCAGAGTATACCAGATCCCGAACTTTCTTACACATTTCTTCGTCGGTGGCATCCAGTGGACGTCCAGACCTGGCTCCATCTTCTAAAGACGTTCTACCGCGTTTGAATTCCCCTACCCAGAATTTAACCTGAGCATAAGATGGTGCAGAAGACCCATAAACATCGGCTAACTCGCCGTGTATTTCCTTGCCTGGTTTACCTTTTAAATACAAGTACCGAATTACAGCACGATACTCAATTTTAGATGAAAAGCATGCCTTTGCATCACTAGCCAGGTTTGACATTCAATATCTTATTAAAGAATGACTCGATACGCGTGCAATTTTGTACCCATGTATAAATCATATTGAAACAAAGCATGAAAATCGTGACCATCTCGGTCTATCGGAAAATGGGATAGGCTGGTTATATATTGACACACCCTCGTATAAAAGTGAAATAGAACACCAGCTTGCTCAGCAATTCCTCCATTCACAGAAAATTTATACTCTTTCAGAGGAGGCACTTGTGTGAAAATTGTTATGCCACCCTCTGAAAAGTGGTCCAATCTAAAAGGAAAGCATCTGCTCCTAGAAGGAGCTTATGCTTTTCTCTCAGAGTAGAACAAGGGGCTCACTCTAAAAAGCAAAACATTTGCTCCCATGTCGAGCAGACTCCCTTACCAGAAGGGGTTGGATTATATGAAAAAAAATGATCAGCTATTTCCTGTGTGTTCAGTCCTCTTAAATGTGTCATAGCTCAACAAGTTCCGGCATGTATGTAACAATATCACTTATACACTATCAAGTGTTTGTTAGAAGAATTGAGCCGTAACGTGGTAAATGTACCTTCTGATATGTGCACCAAATGAAGACTCATATTAATTTACGAATTACTTACGGACAGTAAATCGGATCAGGTTACATGAACACGCAGGCTGGACTGTATTTTTGCGGGGCACAAATATTCGAAAGTACGTTTTCTTACCGTCCGGCTCAGTTGATACTAACTCATGGTAGACATTGCATAACACTTTTCATCATTTGTACATTACATAACATTTGACTGAAAGCAAAATAACTTCTTTTTTACAATTACAGGAAAACAAAAAGTAAAGAAGAAGGTTAGAATAGTTGCCTGGATGGTTTTGATGGGTGACTCATTACATAAATTTGTAGATGGTTTGTCCATTGGAGCTGCATTTACAGAGAGTATCGTTACTGGATTAAGCGTATCGTTGGCTATACTTTGCGAAGAGCTGCCACACGAATTAGGTAACATCGTTTTTACTCATTATGTTAACAGACCTGTGTGACATGAATGACATCGCGAGAAAAAAGGCTCCTCACACTTTCCGTCGAATCGATCTTTCGCGCATGCCGGTCCCTTTACAGGATTTATCACGAAAACATGCCTATATAATGTTGACCCCCTTAAACCCTACTTTTATATAGTAAAACTGGGGTTTACAGGGATATTCATTATTTTTTCTTATTTCTGCTCAAAAAACATAGATCCTTGCTCCAGATAAGGCACTTTTTTAAACCATAATGTGATATTCAAAGGAAGGAACAAATTATCTCCTATTATAATAGTTGACAATTTTTCGGAAGGGGTTTGATGTACGAGAAAGCAAACACGAAGTCATCAAAGTTATCTACCTTTTCAAACATGGCGGAAATCCTACCAAAAGTATCAAGTTCCCTTAATGTATTTAAATTAATAGATATATTTTCTTCATTACACAAAACGAATTTCAGCCGTTGTACAAATCTATTTTGCAGGTGACATTGCTTTACTGTTGCATGCTGGAATGGGCATCAAGCGGGCGCTGGTAACCAATTTGATTGCAGCGTTATTTAGTTTCGTTGGCTTATCTGTCGGTATAATACTTGGTCAAACTACTGATGCTAGTATTTGGATATTTGCCATTTCTGGTGGAATGTTTATCTACATTGCTCTTGTAGTTATGGTAAGTAGTTTTGCAGCCAAACTGTTCTTTCATTCTGTACCATAAATTGTTTTCTTTTAATTTTAACAATGTTATATTTTCATTTCCTAGATTGCAATTTTAATAATCGGAATAAAATCCTGATTGCTAAACTCCATACATAGGAATATCCGTATCGTAAAATTTATAAAGCTTCGTCAAAGTTCCGAATTGATTGGTAAATATAAGCTTAGCATGAAAACAATTCTATAACAAGGAATACTAGAAACAGAGGTTCCGCGTACACTCAACTTTGGATTTTGAACAATAGAAAATATATTTCGCTGTCAGTCATTATAAGTTCAACGTTGACGTACATACGCTCGTTGAATATTTTTACGTAATTAATAAGCAAGCTATAGCGTGCAGAATTAGACAGCTGTCTTGGTTTTCGAAAACGTGGCACTTGAGGGTGATCAGGACACTTTACAAATCCTCTGTTAGCACCAGGATTACGCATTGTTAACAACCGGTATTTTTTTTTTCAAATGAATAAATGTTATCATAATGTTTGAATTGTTTTAAAACACTCCTTGTTTATTCATTTGGTTGATTATTATTATTATTATTATTATTATTATTATTATTATTATCAATAGTAGTAATATATCTTCCTACTACACTGACAATTGCAGAGTTTTGTATGATAATTTTGGACAATTGCTTCGATCTGAAGAGCCTTGATTGGCTTGTTCACGTTTAATTGCTGGAATTGAACAGCTATAATAACTTTGAAGATTATAAACGAATGACTAAATTTGTACTTTGCCAGTACAAATGATACCTTTATTTTTTAATAATCAAGTGAAAAATTATTTAATCATCAATTATACAAAGAGAAATTAGCCGCAACGTCAGAAAACGTACCTTCAGACGTGTGCCCTTAAAAGTCTCTATATAGAGAAATAGCGATTGTTGAGAGATTGGTCCTTGATGATAAAATGGCCACCTCTCAACGATCTTGAGCACCCAGCAGTCGCATTAATCTTAGTTAGCAATCTTAGCTTCCGGTAATCTACTAAAAGTTTTACTTGGTTCAAAACACTCTCTCAACAGTCGCCAATGGAAGCGATGTCTCAACGAGCTCTCAAGGAGCACCAAATGAGCGCTCAACGTCTCATCGATCCCTCAGTGATTTTTCAATCAACGCCAGCTTTATCCATACCGTAAATAGGTGTGGCTGAAAGATCTGTTATCGTTGTGCTTTCGATGAAAGACCACAGTCCATTGAAAGACTGCGGCGGAGACCGCTGAGAGACCATTTAGAGATCAATTTCCTCTTGGGAGAATGTTGAACGTCCGTTGGGAGGTTCGGAAGTGATTCTGCGGCGATGGGAATACCGGTGCTAAACTCCAATTTATCATTTTGTCTTTAGTCTTCCTGAGGTTCAGTATAAGTAGATCAGCCAGGGTGGACCCATTAGGTTCTTGGTCTCCTTCTCAGCCGCTGTCTCCTCTGCTGATTCTGCAAAAGTTATTTGGTGACCTATCAGTGCTCCGCTGTTTGTCTTTGGCTCTCTTCAACAACTTGTCAGATTCTGATAAAAGATCGCCATAAACCGAGGCTCCATGTTGCCCAATAATTGCTCCGCAATCTCGTAGTCATAATCTTAGTCTCTCAGTGATTTCTTTCAATCCAACCTGTAGTCTCAGCGATCTCCGTAGACCTTCCAGTGATGTCTCTTTGTCGAAAAAGGAGCTTTCAATGAACGCCAAGATCGCTCCAAGATCTCTCTCTCTATATATATATAGATTGCTATGAAAGTTAACTAAAAGTGTATGTTTGATCGCAGAACGAGCGCAAAATGATCTCCCAAACATTTACACAAAAACGAGAAATTGAGAGATCGTTGAGAGATCGGACCAATTAAGGATCGCTCAATGGTCACCCAACCATCTCCATGTGTGTAAAGGGAGCATAACAAAGACTCAAATACGTCTACGCATTCGCGCACTCTGATCAGTCTTTGTTGTCAGCACGAAGACGTTTTGCCTCTTTGTCTAGCCTCTGTGAAGAGTCTTATCAGACTGTGCGAATGAGCAGGGTGATCTGAATCTTCTATGTTAAGACACATCCGAAGGTATGTTTGATGACGTTGCGGTTCTAATTATTTGAGATATTTTATTGTTAGCGGTGAAATCAGTGTATATCTGATGAAAATAAAAATGGTATCAATTACTAGTGAAATGATATCGCATCTTAGTAAGGAATGTAAGGAACATTTTAGTAATAAGATTATTTTAATTTGCCGAAACTTTTTTGTCACACCAGCGTGCATGCTAGACACTGAACGCTGACGCCATGACGTTTATGTTTTGTTTGGTAACGTTAGTTATGACGTCAGGAACGTGCATTGGTGTGTAAACAATAAAATAAAAAGAAAATTTACTCTTTTTCAGTGAATGTCATAAAATGTTCATCTCGTGTAATGAAAACATTCAAAAATAAAAATGGTATCAATTACTAGTGAAATGATATCGCATCTTAGTAAGGAATGTAAGGAACATTTTAGTAACAAGATTATTTTGATTTGCCGAAACTTTTTTGTCACCCCAGCGTGCATGCTAGACACTGAACGCTGACGCCATGACGTTTATGTTTTGTTTGGTAACGTTAGTTATGACGTCAGGAACGTGCATTGGTATGTAAACAATAAAATAAAAAGAAAATTTACTCTTTTTCAGTGAATGTCATAAAATGTTCATCTCGTGTAATGAAAACATTCAAATTTTCACTCGTGCTTCGCACTCGTGAAAATACTGATGTTTTCATTACACGTGATGAAAATATTTATGGTATTCACAACAAAAAAGTAAATATCCTCTATGTTTATTTCTTTTGCAGCTGCCAGAAATGGGGGAACAAGCTAGAAATGAGATAGAGAAAGGCACGGAAACACCGACTACGATATTGATAATACAAAATCTTGGAGTTGCTTCAGGATTTGTTATAATGCTTCTTCTCGCTAACTTTGGATCAGAGATCCAGCTGTAACACTGGTAGAAACAACAGACGTTCCACCTACCAATATATGTATATAGGTGTCACTTCAAAAAGTCAGTCTAATTTGATATGTACAAATGTCATATTCCCGTCAGTTGCAGAAACAATTGTATGCTTTGAGCAGGTTACTTTTGTAGAAGACCAGGACTGAAGTAAAAAAAACTTTCTTCGTGAGATGCGTTAACTTTTACGATTAGGTGACTTTATGCATGTGGTAGATTTTCGCTAAAGGAGACAATGTTTGTGACTCAAAGTTTGCTTTCCTACAAACCAAGCCCCATCTGAGAAGGAATATTCTTTAAATGGAAAAAAAAATCCCTTAGGAGTAAACTCCTTGCATTAATGGCAAAACCCTTTTCACAAGGAAGACAGAAATGGAGATTTTGCCAATATTGTTACTCTTAAAAAGGTTTGTCTTAATTCTTCCAAAAGATGAGTCTCTTATATACATTTATATATACAGAAAAAATGATGTATACTCCGTAATTACGTACTGAATTTTAGAGAGGGAGTTATCTTCAGTAAAAAACATCGTTATTAATTCAGTACAGTGTTAGCCCTTCCGGCATGTATTCAAGGGAGACATTTTTTTGTGATTTCCTGTTTGCTTTCCGGCATACAATGTCCGTTATTACAAGGGTTATACTTTAAAAAGAAAGAATTTGTTCCCCTTGTAAGCGATTTCGTTGCATTTAGTGTTGACGCCTTTTCCGAAGTGAGGGAAACAATCTTGGCACAGTTGCCTCCCCTAAGAACATATACTGAGACTAAAGTTATGCTCTTGTATACATGTAGCAGATATTCAGAAAATAAAAATTATTTGTGGTAGCTTACTCGCCATTTTACAATGGCGGCCATTTTTATGACTTCTCCTGTGCTTTCCTCACACCATGTCCTTTTGGAGAAGAGGCTACTCTAAAAGGAACGTACTGGTACATTTAGTGAGCAAACTTTTTGTATTTAGTGTTGATCCCTTTTCAGAAGAGAGGGAAGCACTTTTGACAGTGTTGTATCTCCTAAAATTGTATTTACTGCCCTTTAAATCAAGTTAATATACACATGCTATTAATCAGAAAGCATAACTGACCTACACACCGTCATTTTATGGTCAATTGTTATAGTTGAGCCATAGTATACATATGCCAAGGTTTCCTTACGGTTTTATCATTGACAATGGATTAACGGTTATTTTTAGCCGCGCTTTCCATGCGCCATGTGAAGAGGGTTATCTGTAAACCTAGACTGGGACATTGGCAAGCAGTGCAGACCTAGATCAGACGTCGCAGACGCGGGATCTAATCAGGGTCTTCACTGTTTGCTTAGATTCCAGGAATCAAGAGTTCAATGAAACATCTTGAGTCTCCGTTCAGGACTAGTTTTCCCGGCCTACACTCAGAGAGTCCAACCAGTGCTATCAGTGTTTTGATTGCACTTGGCAGATAGGGTTAATTTCAATATAAAAACTAGAGACCCAAGAAGGCCAAAAATCGCTCGCCTGGCTTAGGCTGATCATGATCTGTTACATTGTGCCATGGTGGCCATCTTGGCTATCAGATCAGATTGCCTTTAGCAATACAGAATCTGATGTTGTTTGAAGAGTTTCAAGACTGTCACCATGGCCGCCATCTTGGATATTGGAACTGAACGATTAAGCAATTCTGAATTTCCATGTCACCCCGATGCCTCCCATCAAGTTTCAGCTCAATCTGACTTACCCTTTGGGAAGAGATGTGGTTTGAAGAATTTCAGAATGGCCATCTTGAATACTGGAATAGAACATTTTTAGGAATTCTGAAGTTCCATAATACGCCAATGCCTTCCATCAAGTTTAAGCTCAATCAGACTTACCGTTCGGGAACAGAACTGATTTGAAGATTTTCAAGATAGCTGCCATGGTGGCCATATTTGATATCAGAACGGAACCATTGTAGCAATTCTAAATCTCCAAGCTGCCCCGATGTCTTTCACCAAGTTTCCGCTCCATGCTACTTAAGGTTCGGGATAAATTAACAATTGAAGACTTCAAGATGACCGTCATGGCGGCCATTATGGATACGATTCTGATGGAGATATCGAAAATGTGAAAATTACTGACAGACATACGGATGAAGGTCAGCTAACAATTGAAGAGTTTCAAGATGGCTGCTTTGGAGACCATCGTGGATATCGTAACAAAATGGTTTTAGCAATTCTGAACCTCCATGTCGCCCCAATGCCTTCCACCAAGTTTTGGCTCAATCTGACTTACCCTTCGGAAGCAGATGAGGGTTGAAGATTTTCAATATGGCCCAAAGGCCCCATCTTATTAATGTTACTCCTTTTAAATATCGGAACGATTTTTGCAATTCTGAATCTCTGTGTCGCTCCAATGCCTCCCATCAAGTTTGGCCTCAATCAGCACAACCGTTTGGGAGAAGATACCATTTAAAGAATTTCAAGATGGCCGCCATGGTGCCCATCTTGGATGTTAGAAGGAAACGAATTTAGCAGTTCTAAATTTCCATGTTTCCCCCTTGTCTCCCACCAAGTTTTAGCTCTGATTTACCGTTTGAGAGCAGATATCGTTTCAAGATTTTGGATGCCATCTTGCATATTGGAATGAAAAGATATAGCAATTCTAAATCTCCATGTCACCCCAAATGCCTCCCACCAAGTTTGTGCTCAATCTGACATTCTATTCAAGAGCAGACGTGGTTTGAAGATTTTCAAGATGGCCTCCGTAGCGGCCATCTTGGATATTGTAACGGAACGATTTTAGCAATTGTGTATCTCTATGTTGCTCTGATGCCTCCCATCAAGTTTCAGCTCAATCCGACTTACTGTTTGGGAGGAGATGTCGTTTGATGATGGCCGACGTTTCAAGGTGGCCGACATGGCGGCCATTTTGGATATCGGAACAGAATAATTTTAGCAATTCTAAATCTCCATGTGGCTTTAATGCCTCCCACCAAGTTTGGACTCAATCCGACTTAGGGTTCGAGAGCAAATGTGGTTTCAAGTTTTTAAGATGACCGCCGAAAAGGTCATCTTGGACAGCCAAACGAAACGATTTTAGCAATTTTGAAACTTTATGTCTTTCCGATGCTTCCAATCAAGTTTCGGCTCAATCCAACTTACGGTTTAGGAGGAGATATTGTTTGAACAATTTCAAGATGGCCGCCATCTTGGATATCGGAATGGAACGATTTTAGCAATTCCGAATCTCTATGTCGCTCCGATGCTTCCCATTTAATTTCGGAAAATCCAACTTACGGTTTGGGAGGAGATCTCGTTTGAAGATTTTCAAGATGGTCGCCATGGCAGCCATCTAGGATATTAGAATGGAACGATTTTAGCAATTTTGGATCTCTATGTCGCTGCGATGCCTCCCCTCAAGTTTCAGCTCAATCCGACACGGTTTAGGAGGATATGCCGTTTGAATAATTTCAAGAATCGGAACGATTTTAGCAATTCTAAATCTCCATGTTGCCACAATGCCTCCCACTAAGTTTCAGCTCAATCCAACTTACGGTTCTGGAGGAGATGTCGAAAATGTGAAAAGCTAACGACGGACGACTGGCAGACGACAATCAACAGGCCATGGCATAAGCTGACCTGGAGCTTTGCTCCAAGTGAGCTAATAGTCAGAAGTTTATCGCATTGTTTGGCATGCGCTTAATGTAAAATGGAGACACTTTCCCTTTCTAACAAAGGAAACATCTTTTGGAATTTCCACTTTGCTTTTTTTTCTCACCATGATTGGTTTACTCTCAAAGGAAAGGAAATGTTCCAGTGAACTTTTTTACCATTTTTTTAAATCATTACGAAAACATGCCTATTCAAATATACTGAAAATTGTACGACCAAAAAAATGAAAATTTTCAGATAAAAAATTCTGATATTTTTCATATTTCTGATTGTGGGTACTCGTTAGAACCACCTCGACAAGGCGGTTCTAACAATTACCTATAATATATGTTTTAGAGCAGAAATAAGAAAATAATGTATACCCCTGTAAACCCCAGTTTTACTATACAAAAGTGGGATTTAAGGGGGTCAAAATTATATAGGCATGTTTTCGTGATAATTTCTTGAAATGCTGTCTTCCAGGCAAATGTATCTGATACCCTGAATGTATTTATTTCTAAGCCATTATAATTGAGCAAGCGCACGATAAAACCTACAATAAGACCTGTGTGACAGCAGATACTCAGGTCAGCCTGTACATCCAACCAATATAACAGGGGTTCTCATTTACCTTCTTTGGATAGCCATGAGGCTGTAGAAAGCACATGCGATCAGCGAAGACTGACCAGACTTCGCGGATGCGCTTGGCTGATCTGTGTCTTGCTGGTCGCACTATTCTTACTGTAAGTTTTCGATGACTCGTATATACAGTTCTTTGCATTTGTCTCTAAACTGATTTCAAATTTTAATCTGTTTTAAATTAATAGCTATCAATAAGTCTGACATTCTGGCATTTTCCCATATTGAAATATTAGATATGATGACGTGAAGCCATTTTCGGCGAAGTAAAGTCAAATAACGGGCGAGCCTTCTTATTAAGACATGAAAGTCGTAATAAAGGAATGAAGCATAGCTGAATTAAATTTCTCGCCGTAACACCATATAGGAACCAAATGCACCAAAGGGTTTTGAAATTATGACACACTATAATCGTTAACATGAAAATTCTATATTTATAACCTTGACTTAAAGGGCAATATAAGTTAGTTGTAAGTATATCTTGGAGTAAAGTGCTTGTCAAGCCATTAATTTTGGTGCAAAAGTTTTCAAAATCGGCCTAGCAATAAGGAAGTTATGGTGATTTGAATATATTTAAGATGGCTGTCATGGATGCCGCCATATTGTAGGCTTTGTGACGTCATACAGCCCAAATTAAATATGCAAAACCAAATTATAAAGGGTTTTTAAGAATAAATTTTCTACAAATATTTTAGAATCTTTTAAGTCTAGTGGCAAGCAATCATTTCCCCCAAAATAAGCTACCTTTATGAAGGCATTTTAATTTTTATGAAACCTCATTATATATTCAAAATGGCGGCGCCCATTCCACCAATGTTAAAATATTGAATTGTCTATAACTTGCTTACTTTTTCACCGATTTTGATCAAATTTGTGTCAAAATTTATTGTTTGTAAAGTTCTTTACTTTAAAGCACAAGGTTGCGTTCCCCTCTAAGGTCTGCTAGGGAGTAGGGATAACAGTATTAGTTATTTTGATTCTTGACAGGGATCACACTCTCCGCCTGAGAGCGACATTTGCCCGAGCCGTTAGGTGAGGGAAAATATCGATCTCAGACGGGGAATGTGATCCCATGTTCCCCGTCAAGAATCATAATAACGAACTTGTTATATTGCAAATCATTTTCTCGACAAGTTGTACATTCTTGCAATGTTGTTCAACGAACTCTTTTGCAGCGGACGCCGTGAGTAGTAAATGTTTACATGGGACGTCATCAAACGCGTCCTTTTGCGCGCACTACGTTGACTTATTGTAGTTTGATCACGGTGACGTTTCCATTAGGCTCAACTGGAAAACGTTTACGTTATGTGAGAATATAGGGATCACCCATGGTTTTTCATGCATTAACATTTGCCGGGTCCCGAGGAAGCTGTTTGAACACGAGGCCGCTAGGCTAAGTGTTCAAATATCTTCCGAGGGACCCGGCAAATATCATTGCAATGGAATAACCATGAATTATCGTTTTTCTTGCATAACTTACGGTTCCAACGGCAAATTATGACAAAACGCCCCAAAGCTCCATATAAACTCTTCGAATGCGACGGCAAACCAAAATGGCGGCTAGTTCAGCATGTTGTTTACAATGACGCCAGTTGCGCAATGACCCTAGACGTCATCATAAAATGCTACGTTCAAGACGATAACGTTACGTAGCTCAACATAACGTAAACAAAGCAATGCCCATCTTCTGATATCAAAAGTTCAAAATCCATGTTCAAACAGCACGTGAATTTCATGATTTGAACATGGGTTTTGTTGTTGGAACACTGCTTCTAGTCCATTCAAGAATAGCTTCAAACAGCTATGTTCATAGAATTTTATGCAAGAATGAGAGTTTGATAATAGAAAACAGTTAAATAAAGTATCGAACGGATTTAAACAATCAAAAATCTTGTTTTTAGATATTTATTAGCTGATAATTATTGTGGTGCATGGAATTAATTTGCTCATCAACTGTGCAGCTAATCCAAGATTGCAGACATCTCTTTTCAGCGAAGGCAAGTGCGAGAGGGCAACCTTTTGCCAACGGGGTAAATGGAAAATAATTGCTCTTGCGTTGTCCAATCAAAATTTTCTTTGCAGTATAACAATGCGTAAAATATTGGACCATTATTTATCATGAAACAAAGCATGAATAGAATCTTTCAAAGGGTTTGGAAAAAAAATAGATTCCAAAAACTTTAACCTTAAATTTTGACATGAAAATTCTAAGTCCGAGATCTTGACCTTGAGGTCAGGTAGGTGCATGGAATGGTACTGTGTCAAATTTTGGACCCATATATATCATCATACTAATCATGAACAAACTTCATTGAAAATAATGAGGTCCCAGAAAAGTTTAACGGAAAACTTTAGCATCTGTGGATGCCGCCAACGCTTTTCCTGAATGTTGTTCAGGCAAGCTAAAGCTATTGGGTTGACGGTGGGTGACAGGGAGGGATGGGGGCTTAAACCAATTTTACACGCGCGAAACCTTGCCTTTATCTCCTGAATATTAAAGCAATACAAATAGAGAAAACAGAATGCAAATTGGGCAGCATTGAAGTAGACTACTACAATCTACAATGCTAGCATTATAGAAAGCGAAGTGGTATTTAAACCAGTTTTACCAGCGAGGAATCGCACGCTTAGTTCTCATACTGCTCCAAACTACAAACATATGTTTGGCCTGAAAACGGTTCTATACCATATAAGTGAATCATCAACAAATACTCTGATAAAACAAAACACACGTTTCAATGGCGATCTGAAAACGAGATGCCAGAAAACTACAAGTAGGATCATGATAGCACGGCTGGACATCAGGGAAACTACCACGAAATCGCGTTAACGTAAATTTGTTCCAACGCTCCATCCGGAACATCTCATGGTAGTGCCAACACATAAGAACAAAGGTAGGTACTCTCTTAATTTCATTGTAGAAGAATGGGTGAAGTATGTATAATTTCGGCAATGCTATTCCATATTAATATGATTTACCTGTCTACGGAGGCCGAATAAAAGGATATTGAATAATATTTACTTTGAATAGGCGACCGTAATCAAATCGAACCTAGATTTTTTTTTTTTGTTAATTTGCAATGAAAACGAGAGTGGCTCTCAGACCATCGAGTTTCACAACTAAATAACCTTCAAAGGCGAGTTTGCAAAAGGGTCTCAGACCTTGACAGTGCACGGAGACGACTTTATATTTTGTCTTTTGATCAAAATGTACATGTCAACAAAGCAAAAATAATGTATAAAGTGGTACATGATATGGTTCCCAAATATATTAAAGATCTTTTTCAGCTACGAGCGGACACGGTACCTGATACCTCATTACCATCTGTCTCAAATCAGAATTTTTATATCCCCAAACCTAATATAAGCTTGTTTGAAAACAGTTTATCATACTCTGGACCCAGTTATATGGAATACAATTCCATCGGATATTAAGAATTCGTCAACGCTTAAAGTTTTTACTAAGAACGTAGTCGAATGGATTGTTAACGAATAACTCATTTCATGAATTAGGAATACCTCCACTACAGATTTGCAGATTTGCATTGTAAATATCTTTTTCGTATAATTTCTCCACCACATTTTATCATTGTAAATATCATTTTCATGTAACATATGTAACTTTTGTATTATTCTATTTTTCATGATGTTTTTCCTGTGGCTGTCATTTTAATGTGTTTGATATATTTTCATGTAGATACTTTTTAAAAGAGGGCCCCATGGAAGACTGGTTGTACCAAATGGGTCACCCTCTCTAAATAAAGAACTTACTTACTTACAGTTCCAAAACCACTCTCTAACTCCAACGAGTCTACCAGGCCATAAATCGGAGAAAACTTTATTGCTGTAGATCATACTCTGGTCAACTTTTTCACACTGATCAAAAGATTGAACCAGCAACAGGCTAAAGGAGAGCATTTGTATGTGACATGTCAGAAACAACTTTCCATCAAATATCGGTGCTCGTTTGTATTGGAAGTCATGTACTGAAAACAAATCTCGAATACATACGCTGGTTTGCTTTTTACAATTTTAGTGATAAAGTTCGATAACACCATGCAAATTCCCATAAAATGTTTAGTCACATAACATTTTTAGAAAGTTGTAAAACTTCATCCAGTGTGTGTATCTGAAATTGGTTTTCAGTACACAACTTCCAATGGAAAGATTCATTTAAGCCAAAAACAGTTTTTGTTAAAAAACATGCAAAAATAAAAAATAGAAAATAAATTAAAGTTTTGCAGTGACCTGCACCAGCAAGTGACAAGTGACAAATGACAAAAGTAGACCTGGTACCCACCAGTCGCAATCTCAATTTTAGGGAATTTTGATTATTTTGTATATCTGCTAAAAATGCTTGCAGAAAATTCATCCAAAATTATGAAGCGATAATTGTGTTACAAAATTTTAGGTATACGATATCCAGGAGCCCATTGAAACAAAATAACACCTTGATGTTATAATAAAATAACACCTTGTTTTTCTCTTACATCAAGTAGAGTAGCAATGAAGTATTTTATGCATCCTCACAACCTATACCAAATCAAATATGATTAGAGTAGTCGGGTAGGTTATTTCCTATAGAGCCAGAGGAGGTTATTACAGTTCAGTTACACGCATTTGAATAAATGGCCAATGAGTGAAGTCCTACCTCACTTGATTTGAAATGTCTATCTCTATCTATCTAGATAGATACTGCGTCATCTCCTCTCTGAGAAATATTTATGCGTACGTGAGAATAATAGTTAAAGCATTATAATGAGAATTAAAAAGAAAGATCGTGAGGAATGAAAAAAATGTTACTTTCGGTGGGTCCAAGTTAACACAGACAGAAAAAATATCGAATAATACATTTTATGTAAAGACTCGTTGGAACTAGAGCGTGGTTTTGGAACTACCACTACGGTATTGGAGCTACTCTGCCCAAATATTTCGACATTATTCCTCCACAGTACATAGACTGATTGACATGTTTACATCGAAATGAATAATAAGGGCCGATTTCAGCAGAACATGTGTCAAAGGCACTCGTTTCCAATGAAAATTGACAAGATCAGTGCATCATCCTTCGTTCTGACATAAAACTCAAGAAAGGCAGTTCTGGTTGATCGCCTTCTCAAAGCAAAGATTCTTTTTTCAATATTTTTGTCGGCCTGTGTAGGAAGGTAAATCATGTTAGCATTGCCGAAATTATACTACATAAATCATTCATTCTTCTACAACAGATTAAAACATACGATTTTACTGCTCACTCGTCAGCCTTGTGGTGGTCTGCTGTTGCCTCAGACATCTACATATTACATTGGTTTATTATAGAAAAAGTAGGTGGTGGATGAACAAATTACATTTTTCTCGCAAAACTGCCTGGGTTTATCATTAGCATCCAAAAGACGAGATTTATTTCACTTTGTTAAAAATAAAAAAATACAATATAATTTGCCTGCAGGATGTACATATTAGTAATAAAATGGAAGATTTTGTAAAGAATGAATGGGGGTATAATGCTTATTTTAGTTCATACAGTACAAGCAGTCGTGGTGTAATGACCTCAATCAATAATAATTCTGAACAGAAGATTGAACAAGTTACAGCAGATAAAAAAAAACGGTAACTATTTATTGATTAATATTACTATACAGGAAAGAAAAATAATTTTGGCAAATGTGTATGACCCTAACCAAGATAATCCACAATTTTATAGAACATTATTCCAAAAAAATCAGAATACGATAATGACCAAATTATAATGTGTGGTGATTGGAATTTTGTATTAAATCCAGGTATCAATTATGAAAACTACTTGCATATTAATAATCCCAGATCAAGACAAGTTATGCTAGATTTTAAAGAGGTAAACAACTTGTTAGATATTTAGAGGATTATCAATGAAGACAGTTTACATGGCGAAGATTAAATCCCGTTAGAAAGCAAGCCAGACTTGTTTTTTTTTCTCTAAGTGATAACATCTTGTTACAAATAATCCAGGTTTCCGTACTGATCAAAGTGGTATATTACTAAAATTTAAACTGCAAGAGGGTGTAAGGGGTCCTGGATGTTGGAAATTTAATAATACATTATTATAAGAAGTAGTTGCGGTCATGGTACCAAAGCCGTAATCCAAAAGAAAGATCATGTTGAAATAGTTAAACAAACAGTAAATGAGGTTAAGCGAACTTATGTTATAAATGAGAATGATTTAGAAATAGCGTCAATTTAATATAAGTGACCAGTTATTTTTAGAAACATTACTCATGATTATAAGAGGGAATACTATTAAATATAGTTCTGAAAAAAGGAACGATCTAAAATTGAAGAAAACATTCTTGACAAAGAAATAAATATGTTAAAGCAAGAAATTAATGACAATCTTATAAATATAAGCCAAGAAAAACTTCAACTTTTAGAACAAAAGAAAACAAATTTAGTAAATATTAGAAGGCAAAAAACTAAACTGAAGGAGTAATGCTTAGGTCAAAATGCAGATACCAAGATTTCGGAAAGAAACCGAAAAATATTTTTTTTTAATTGGAAAGCAGAAATTATACAAGTAAAACAATAAATAAATTGATTGATGAAGACAAAAAGAATATACAGAAAGTAATGATATTTTGAGCCTCAAAAAGAATTTTATAAGAAATTATACTCTAAAAATGAAGAAATAAATGAAGGTCACATAGAAACACTGATAGGACAAAATTCGGATAAAGTGTCTGAAGATTTGGAAGGAGAAATTAACTATACAGAAATATTACAAGCTCTGAACAACATGAAAAAAGAAAAGAGCCCAGGACAAGATGGATTCACTGCAGAATTCTTTAAGTTTTTCTGGGTTGATATAGGACATTTTATTTTAAGATCTTTAAATTGTGCTTATAGAAACGGATCCCTTTCTGTAACACAAAAACTTGGTACAATAACAGGTTTACCAAAGCCAAATAAGAATAGACACAATTTAAAAAATTGGAGGCCAATATCATTATTAAATATTATCTATAAATTGGCCTCTAGTTATAGCTAACAGACTCAAAAAAGTACTAGACAAAATAATTCATGAAGATCAAAAAGGGTTTATTTCAGGGAGATTTCTGGGGGAGAATATAAGGTTAATATATGATGTATTATGTAGTTGCGGTCATAATCCAAACTCATAAATCCGTAAACGAATGGCGAATCAGAATGTTCAGACCAACAGACATGGACCCCAGAATAAAAGGTGTAATCAGGAGTCCGCGGATAATAAGCATTACTTGGTAAGCAAGCTTCGCCCACCATTCCCATAGGCCTGAACGAAGGAAATATCGGTAGAAGCGTATGTCCGGGATTTGGGAAGTCTACTTATTGCGCGTCATTTGCAAAAACATCAGAAACTATTCTGGAAAATGCCATATTGAGGGATTGACCAGATCATGATGTCTCCCATAGAACTTCTTAAGTGTTGCTACCAGTTTGGTTGTTTGATATTCCTGGCTCAACAACTTTGTAGTGAGCAATTTCCCACGCTCCATGAAGTCCTGATAATTTGAACAGGCTCTGGCATAATGGATTGACTGTGAAACGTAAACGCCGGTGCAGAAGGGATATTACAGCTCAGGAATGGAAAGTTAACAATGGGAAAATTGAAGTCATTCCGTTTGTCGTAAAACCTAGTAGTAAGCTTTCCGTTGTCAATGTAGAGATAACAATCCAAGTATGAGGAGGAGGCTGCAGTCTCCGTTGTTTCCTTTATTTCAAGTTCACATGGAGAGATGAATTCCAAATATTCTGCAAAGTTTGTGTTTTTCAGAGACAGTACATCATCTATATATCTGTAGGTGAAATTGAATTGTTGTGCGAGGTGTTTCTTACCTGCTTAGAGGAGACTTTGTACAAACTCATACGAGTATAAAAAAAGTCGGCAAGTAACGGTGCACAGTTAGTACCCATCGGTATGCCGATTGTTTGCTGAAATATCCGTCCGCCGAAATCCACAAAAATATTGTCGATTAGATATTATATATCAGCATCTTTATGACATCTGCATCTGAGTATTTTTGTGGCGCATCAGAGTGATTCCGAACGAAGAATGTGTCTTTGTAGGCAATGACAACGTATCATATGAGACAAAAAAAAAAACAACAAAAAACAAAAAACAAAAAAAAAAACAAAAAAACAAACAAACAAACCAAAAAAAAAAAAAAAAAAAAAAAAAAGAAAAAAAAAAACCAACAAAAAAAAAAACAAAAACAAGAATTACCAGGACTTATTTTGTCTTTTGACTTTGTAAAGGCATTTGACACAGTGTCATGGGAATTTATTAGCAAAACATTAGTTTATTATAATTTTGGCCCATCTATACGGAAATGGATAAATTTATTCCAGTCTGGAGCTAAGTCATCAGCAGCCTAGATAAGGGGGTTATTTGGTGATAATTAAAGGATAATTTTGCTTATCTCAACAAAAACATATGTTGCGTATACTCATTTGAACCATCTTGCCGAGATGGTTCAAATGAGTACCCACAACATATGTTTCATTGAGAAATAAGGAAAATTATCACTTAATTATCATCAAATACCCACCCTTATCTAGGCTGCTGGTCATGTATTATACAGAATGGGTATATGTCAGAAAGTTTCTTTTTAAGACGTGGATGTAGGCAGGGTGACCCAATCTCGCCTTATATATTTATTTTGTGTGCAGAAATGTTGGGGAAAATGATTAGGAAAAATGAAGATATTAAAGGCATTGTAATAAATAATAAAGAATTTAAATTAAGTCAATATGCTGACGACACTCAGATCTTTTTAGATGGTAGTGAAAACACTCTAAATAAACTCTGTCATTTTTAAATTAATTTTATGAAATATCTGGCTTAAAGATAAATGTGGAAAAAAAACTAAAGCAATATGTATTGGGGCATTAAGTCACTCAGAAATTCGGATGTGTCAAAATTATGACTTAGACTAGACTCAAGGATCTTTCAAAATATTAGTCAAGTGATGTAATTGATATCTGGGATTTAAACAAAAATGAAGTTTTAAATAGAATAGAAAATTTACTCGCTCATTGGTCTAAAGAAAATTAACTTTGCTTGGTTGAATTACTGTGATAAAATCATTAGCTCTGTCTAAATTTACCCATTTGTTCTTAGCTCTGCCAAATCCACAAGGAGACCTTATTAAAGGCTAGAAAGGCTATTCTTGTGGAATTCTGGTCCAGATAGGATTAAACGGAATGTTATAATAAAAACATGAATGTAGGAGGACTCAGAATGATACATATTCAATACTTCAAAGCTTTAAAAATATCATGGTTTCGGAGAGTCATTCAAAAATCTAGAAATTCTCTATGGTATTCATTATCAAACATTAAGTTTGGGACCTTATTTAACATGGGTTCAGGATATCCATTACAAATAAATGAAAATCCGTTTGGAAGGAGATACTGCAGCATTGGAAGGAATTTTGTGATTTAGTAAGTGTTGAAACAGTATGTCAGATTTTAAACTCCCCTCTATGGTATAATAAAAAATTAACACAAGGAATAAACTATTTTATTAAAAATTGGTATGAAAAGGGTATCAGGTTAGTATCTGATCTGCTTGACCAAAATGGTATTTTTTTTTATAATTTTGAGACTTTCAAAACAACATATGGGGTGGCTGGAACTTTTTTGGATTATCAAATTAGAAAGGAAAGCAATGATCAGGAATCGATACAATTATCCCACACCTCCCATCAGAGACATCAAAGGAAAAGAAACACAACCACGAAATAACTGGACCCTAATGGAAACATCACTAGCAGAAAGTCAAACGGACATTTACTTTCCCACAAAGTGGCCAAATGGCTATCCAAAACAAAAAGATGTAAGCGACACACACATTCAAAGACGAACTATAACAAAAAAAAAAAAAAAAAACCACGACAGAAGAACCGCAAAGACTTATTGCTAAAATACTAGAATGGAAAACTACTATAAGAGCCAATAGGAGTGCGCATAGAATGAACTAATTTAATGTTACAAGTAACTTATATACACAATTTTTATTAAAAGATAAAAAAGGATGCAGAAGATTTTATGACATTATGATTAGAGCAAATGAAATGACTTTTAAAAATAAATGGGTAAAAGAAATTTGGATATTGAATGAATATAATTTTTTGAATTATAATAGAGCCATGAAATATTTAAAGGAGGTAATATTAAAAGATTTCCAGTTTAAAATAAATAATAAAATTTAAGTCACTAAATCATTTCTGTATCGCATTGGAAAGGAAGATAATAGCCAATGTTCATACTGTAATCAGGATACTGAATCTATATACCACTTTTTTGTGGAATGTGATAAAGCCAAACAATTTTGGCTGGACCTTAGGCAGTGGCTGCTTTCAGTATCAAATGTAACATTAATATCAGAAGAGAAAATATCCTATTCTCCTCCCAAGGCAGAAACCAGCTTGATGTCTCTGAGGGAGGTGTGGGATAATTGTATCGATTCCTGATCATTGCCTTCCCTTCTATTTTGTAAACTTTATTTTTACAACAGCTAAACACTATATATATATATATATATATATATATATATATATATATATATATATATATATATATATATATATATATATATATATATATATATATATATATATATATATATATATATATATATATATAAAACTAAGTGTTTTGCCAATGAGCTTAATGTAACGGCTTATATAGCTATTTTAAAAGATAAATTTAGGTGTGCTTACTTAAATAATAGTCTAGCAAACGTTTTGTCAAAATGGGGACCTTTATATAACATTTTAAGTTTAACCCAAATACACCAAAGCATTTTGCGAGTTTTTCGTTTTTTTTTTTTGTTTTTTTTTTTTTTTCTGCTTTGCTTTTTTTAAGCAAGTAATGGAGTGGAAGAAAATTAGATTGGGCTCCGTTGACATCACAAGGCAGGCTTGTAGCAGAAAACACTTTAAAATTAGAATAATTTTCTTCTTGGAGGCATAGTAGATTAGAAGCTATACATATGTAAGATCAACATTCATATTTGCCGTAATGATCCTTAATTTTCGGAGTGGCAGGTAAGAGCGAACAATGCAGACCCAGATCGGACTCCTATAGCAGTCTGATCGGGATCTGCATTGTTTCCCATTCCATCTACATTTTTGAACACAATTCTACATTGTGGAATTGTTGAGTTTAAACTTTAGATATGTTACTGTTACACTTCTTTGGAACCCGAAAGTTTTGGATTTTTGCGGCAAATGCCTCTATCCTATACTGTTGAGTAACAGATAAAAGAGGGATTTTGAATTACATGTTAAATTACATGTAAATTTTACACTAAACTCGTATTTTATGTATGTATTGATTACTGAATGTAAACAATTTATAGTTTGGAAAATAAAATTAAAATAAAAAAAATTAAAATATGTGAGAGGTACTACCCTTCTTTGTCTAATTCGTGACTAATTCTCTACATTGAGAAGTTTCGGATGAGGTGTGGAAACAAATGCGATTTTTAATGCGATTTCGCGCGGTAGTTACCTTGATAGGATAGGCCCGACCACAGACATTGATAGTTAGGCGCCACCTTCTGACACAGACTAAGGAGGTAGTATTTATCTTTATAACTTTCAGGCATTTTATGTATCTTTATTTTTTGCAACACTCTAGCATTCTGTCCATCATATAAGGAACAAATGAAGAGGTTACTGTAATGTGGTTTCTAGTCTGTCAGACCTGATGAGCAAGCCCTGGTGCCTCATGTTTGGATTATCATTCTGTTAAGAAAGTTTCAGACATACGTTGCAGCTATTTTAGAAACCACAGTTATATCAATGTAGAGCAATGAAGGATAGATATACAAGTAGCAAGCTTATGGAAGCGGTCAATAAATTGACACATGTATATATTCATACCTGCTCCACTCAAAGCTGCTGAATGTGGAGCATGAGGGATGTTGTCTTTATTATCAATATTTTTCCTCATGAACAATCAATCTGGATATGCTATTTTCTGTTTTACATGTTCTGTACATTCAAAAGAAGTCCGTTTAGTCTTTTTTTGCATTATCAAAGGATGGACCTATGTATCAGCTTTACATTTCTGTTGCCATAGAAACCGAAATATTTATTTTACCAGCAAATCAAATGATGATACCTGATCAGTTTGTTGTTTTCTGGGGTTTTTTGGTTTGAGTTTCATTAGGCTACTTTTAGTGCTGCTTAGGATTTATGTCTGACTAAATAGTTTTAGTGTAGTATTTGCATCTAAAACACACTTTAGTTGCTATGACAACCAAACTTTGTATCCTTCTACAAATGAAACGAACATGGACTGTTATTTTATAGTCAGCTGTTCTTTTATTGTTCCTAAGTAAGAATCAGTAGCGTCATTAAGACTGATTTGTTGAGTATGAGAGCACTGTCTGTTAACTAATAAAAAAAGGAAATAAAGTTTAATAAAAATAAAAAAAGATTTTTTAATCTTTTCAGTGAAATATAGAGATTTCTCGGTGAAATCGAAACCGATAATTTCACTGTTTCAAACAATGAAATTACCACTTTCGGATTTTCACTGTTTGGGACTACTTGCTTGCGCGTATGGAAAGTTTGGGACTACTTGCTTGCGCGTATGGAAAGCTCGTTCCGGGTTTAGTCTGTATTTGTCCTCGTTTACAGGACACAGTCATCTTTAGAAACAAGAATGGAAAACCCGTCCACTGCCGTCTAAGGCCATTGATACGGCGGCCGTGTATAGTCACACGGCTGCTGGGTGTATTAACGTATTGGAAACTGGCAGACGGGTGAATAACCATTAGCTGCTGTCACGGTGGCCATATATGAATAGAATTTTGACCAGTAGCTCGATTACTGTATGGAATATTTTGATGAAATTTTCAGAACATTATAAGTTGCGTATTCTGGTTTTTGAGTTATCTATTCTATCTTAATAAAATTTTACGCTGTAAATAATACTAAGGCCAAGGACCACTAATATGGTCATTTAAAGTTTTTGTTATCTGCCCTTAATATATCTAATAAATAGTGTTTTTTTTTTCCAGTAGATTTTACAAAATACTTCAAATATTTAAATAGATGAGTTTACTATCAGCAATGCCTTTGTGTAACAGGATTTTTCATGTTATACCTTTTCTTGTTCTTGTTGGTTTTCAGTTCTATAATTATTTTTGTTACATAGTGTGTCCGTTTTTGGCACGTTTACAATAGTAAAACCCATTACTTACTCTAAGAACGGATCGACCAGAAAGCATGCTATCGGAAAAAGGAGAGTAGGGCCGGGGAATATCTGCCATCTTTCGAAACCTTTCCCTCAGAACTTTTGCGTAATATTTTCAAGGTCTCGATGAGCTAAAACATTGTAAAGATACGTCGAATGCACCCAAAGCGACAAAGCTCCGATTATTGTTATATCCAAGAGCTGGTACATCGGCTGGTTTTAATGTGATGGTCATTGTGGGGTGTATCGGACTTTCAAACAGATTCATTCATCGGTATAAAATATCTTGACTTGGACAGGGATTTTCGTAATTCCCCGTATGCCCCAAATGATAACAACAGCATGCTTTGAAAAACAAATGGATGCCCAAGAATACCACAAATGAAATTCCCCTCCTCGTATACCAGCCTGGTAACGACAAGCTTTGTCGCATAAGGACATTGCTGGATGCGGTTTCTAAGGTCAAGTTTATATAACTACGGGCCTCCGTTCAAGTAGGATATCTGGCAAACCGGCAAAATTTGGAATTAATATGTGGGAAGGAGCCATTGTGCAAAATGGCTGTGTTCAGATTTTACCGGTTGGCAAACACGGGGGAGCAGAACGGGTACGCGAGTGGTACAAGATCTGACAAACAAACAGAAAGGAAATTCTTACATGTGTATATGGATCTCTTTTTTTTCTCAAATCCTGCTTTAAAAGCCATCATGGTGATCGAATTTACTGTCTATACGTAGAAGCTGGAAATGGATGCCACAAGTTGTAAAATTAATCAGACACAGAAACAGGGGTTGCGGTTTAATCATGCAGAAGGGATATCGTATTTCAGTGGAATAGAAAGATTGGACCATTTCCACCAACTGCTTTGCATGAATGGCTGGTTGAATTATACCAAAACTTATTACATCCCCTGGTAATCTTTGAGATTGTTTGATAATATTTGGTATATATGTAGGACAAACCAAGTGCCGTGTTCAAGAATGGTAATTCACATTGCCTTAGTTTTCGAGTAACTAACACTTTGAATATTAAGTTATGAAATTGTGTACGCTTCATAACTGCGATACAGTTTGAGATAATATATGATACTTGGTTGGTATGTGGGACAGGTTAAATAGGTTTCGCCTCTATTTGGAAAATAGGGAACTGTGTGAACAAACTAGGATCATGGTTTGTAGAATTTTATTCCTATAAACATGCACAGAGAGGTCACTTGGCAAGCCTTTTGAAAGGAAACTTTATCTTCAAATTGAATTCCCTATGAATTCTGGGTCAAAACCTCGCCAAAAAGTTTGAGACGCAATATAGCAGTCTGAAATTATACGTTCAACGCCAACTGCTGACGTCACTTTTTGCGCTGTCGGAACTATTTTTCTGCACGCGATGTCAGGGGACCTACTGCGGCATTTTCTCTGTGTCGATTTCTTGCGTTGCATTGCTTTAAAAATTATTTGGCTTCATTTTCTAGGTATAAAACTGCGTTTTTTATCCAATAAACACACTGAACAAGACCTAAGTGACGCGGAATGGCTAGGAAAAAAAGTTAATTGCTCGACGTAAGTGTAGAAGAGTAGGTAGAATTTTAATTATTGTGAGCGAAAGCATAAAAGAAACAGAACATTTGAAACTTTCATTGTAAGATCGAATTTAATTTTTTTTCCTTAACACCAAAACTAGTAGTACTCGCCACTCATGAAAATACCACATTTGATTCGGTGAAATAAAAGTCGACCTTACATCCAAAAAATCAAATATAAGTTATAAATAAAAACAGATGAAATTAGAAAGAAATGTGTAAAATATTCATTTTAACTCATCAGTTTAGTTTAAGCATATTTTATTACCTCAAATAGCAATGGGGTTCTGACAACATTAGTTACAGCCCGCCCCCTACGACATGTTAAAAATAACAACATGGCAAACATACAGCTATTAGAATACATAATCATTTTCTAACGTGATAGATAGATAGATAGATAGATAGATAGATAGATAGATAGATAGATAGAGAGATAAGATATAAGATAGATAGATAGATAGATAGATAGATAGATAGATAGATAGATAGATAGATAGATAGATAGATAGATAGATAGATATATATATATATAGATAGATAGATAGATGCAGTGTCAGCCGACATCCAGAATTTGAACAGTATATGAGCTTGGAATAACACTATCTTCTGCGGAGTTATATTCGAAATGCCTGGAGTCTTTAATGTATTGTTGAATTGCCTGAAAAAGAACAAAGTTATCCACGTCAGAGAAACAAGTTTTTCCAGAGAAAACTGCATTTAAACTGAGTGGATGAAAGTTTCTGGTTTGATGGAACATTATTATTCTTTGATGTGTGTAATTATTACATTAAAAAACGTAATGAAGGGCCACAAGTGCACTTTGAATCACTACAATTGTTGCGGATTCTTGCGTGTAGCACTGACAACTTATTTTCACCTTTCAAAAAGTATGAAGGGACATTAGTATTGCATAAGAATTCGTCTTTAAGTATTCTACGAAAAGATAAATAAGTGTCTGCTTCTCAAACATTAGTGCGAAGGCTATTCCAATGAATTACAGAAGAAGGAATGCAAGATCTGCGGGCAGTTTCTGTGCGGTTGTATATATTTGAAATATTGTCTCGATTGCGTAATGGGTAATTTGAGACTTCAGCAACACGCGGTGGAATAATATCAGATAAATAGTCTGGTACAAGGTCATTTGAACACTTATACATGAAGCACATTTTCTGAAAATATCTTATATTTGGAAGTGAGTCCCAACCACATTCTTTATATAAGTTAACAATAGAAGTAGATCGTGTGAGACCAGTGACTATTCTTGCAGCCTCATTTTTAAGTCTTTCTAATGCAGTTTTATCTTGCTCCTTACATCCGTCCCATACAATTGACGAGTATTCCAACAGAGGTCTTACATAAGATACATACATCTGATTTAATGCTTATCTGCTGAAACTATATTAAAGCTTCCGCATAATGCCAAGTGTCTTATAAGCCCCCTTTTGAATAGTCTCGATTTGTGAGCCACTGACCATTGCAAGAAAGTGTTATTCCTAGATGCTTATGACTCTCAACAAAATCAATAATACTATTATTAAAATTCAATAAAGGTAAGACATCGACAGGTCTGAGAGAAAACAGCATGGCTACTGTCTTCATAGGATTGAAATCTACAAGCCATTTCTTAGCCCATTCTGAAATTAGTGAGAGGTCATGATTAATTACCCCTTCTATATCTTTAAGATTTATGGCGGAAAAGAACAAAGAACTGCCATCTGTAAATAATCGAACCAGACTTAAGAGGTTCTCTGCAATGTCGTTCACATATACTAAAATAGGAGTGGTCCCAACACAGAACCCTGGGGGACACCTGCATTTACTGATAGGAGAGAAGAAGTAGCTGAATTTATCTTAACTCTTTGTTTTCTTGAGGACGGACAATTAGAAATCCATGCAAGGAGTTTGCCCTTGATTCCATTTTGTCGAAGTTTGAAAAGGAGACCTTTATGCCATACCTTGTCAAAGGCCTTTGATATGTCACAGAAAATCATACATGAATATTGTTTCTCGTCAAAAGATTGGCAAATATGATGAATATATCGATAAGTTGAAAAGTAGTAGAATGACCAGGTCGAAAACCAGACTGGTATTTAAACAGCAAATTATTACTATATAGATGGTTGTACATAAGTTTAAAAACGATTCGCTCTTGAATTTTACCTAAATTGCTTAAGAGCGAAACTAGCCGATTATTTGCTGGTAAAGATCTATCCCCTTTTTTAAATAGTGGTACTAGGTTCCCTAATTTCCAAATGTCTGGGAAAATACCTTCATACAGCGAGCGATTGAATATGATACAGAGTGGTTTTGCTATAACAGCTGCTATCTTTATGATCATTTTGTTGCTAATCATATCAGGACCAGAAGCTTTATTTGGGTCTAAATTTACGATGACATCTTTAAATTCTTCTTCTGTAATTTCGAAATTGTCTAACACTTTGTCAGTGTGTTCCGAAAATGGAGGTAAACTTGCTTGTGAGTCTTCTAGCAAAGAAACAGAAGCAAAGTATGAATTTAAACAATCAGCCTTTTCTAAGTCAAAAATATGCCAAATAGGATCACCAGAAGCAGTAAATGTACGAAGGGGTGGTATTTTTGATACAGAGTCTTTCTTATTAACAAAATGCTTTACAATTTTCCAAAATTCCTTTTTATTGCTACTAAAATTAGTTAATAAAGAAAATTGCAAATTATTGTAAAAAGTTTTTTTTTGTTTTTTTTTTGGGTTTTTTTTTGCATGTCTTTTTAAATTATTCACTTTGTTGCGAAGGTATTTCTACTTTGCCCAATCGGACTGTAGTGAAGTTTGCACTGCTTTCATTTTTAAGCGATCGCGTTTTCTAAAATATCTGCGATTTTCAGAATCGTACCATGGCTTATCATTTGGTCGTATTATTACATCCTTGTGTAGGATCGACAAATTTACATATTCCATTAATTTGTTAGTGAATAATTCTCAGCAGTCATTTACACAGCCTTCATAAAGACAATTCCAGTCATATGACCTTACGTTTTCCTCAAGCTGCGCAAAATCTGCCCTTTTATAGAACCATACCCTGCGAGTGTATGCTGATGAAACTGAATAATTATGTGGAAGCAGTATGTATGTAGCAGAATGATCTGTTATCTCATTAGGAATAGATAAAACTCCCGAATCATAAACAGTAAGATTGTCAGGAACTAAAACTGGATCCAAAAGAGCTCTGCCTCTTGTTGGAACATTTATGACATTTTGCAATGAGTTTGTCATCACGATATCATGAAGATTTCTATAGTTTTCATTCAGAAATCCTTCATTAAGATCGCCTAAAATTATAATGTTACGGCAAGAGTCCAATGCTTTTTCAATGTTACGATCCAGCGCTTCGAAAAAAGTTCGATCCTGGGGCTTAGGGCTATAAAACGTACCTAAAAGAAACTGCTGATTATTTAATACAATTTCAATCCAGATAGCTTCTTCCCTAAATATTCGAGATCTGGTCTCCTTTTATGTAAAATGTTGTTGTTATCATAAACTAAAAAATCACCACCATGATTCGTTCTGTCTTTGCGATAGGGGGTAGCAAAGTCAGTGGTTAAAGATATATTAGATATATTAACATTTTCAACACTATCATCAAGATGTGTTTCCGTAAAACACAGACAATTAAAATCGCAAAAATTATCAATAATGTACTCTAATTTATTTCGAATACTTCGCATATTGCAATGCAGGATAGATACACAATGTTCTCGTAATGTATCATTTGGACCGGGATTCAGTTCGACATCCCCTGACAGCCAAACAAGAACAGCAGTTTCAAGACTGTTTATACTGTTGTAAACGAGAGAGCTACACACCCAGAATACCTTTTTAAAATATATGAAAATACTTGTCATATACGATAAAACTAAATGAAACCTTTCCTAAATAGTTTTTCACCACCATCCCATATACCATAAAACAGACCAACTGACATGCTCCAGCTGACTATGTCACTACTCATCTGGATACAATGTTGGTTTAGAAAGCTGAAACTTGGAGTTTGTCAACCAGTCATACACTGTCACAATGCGGGCCGCGACTGACATTGAATCTGGACTATAAGGGAAAGAAGGAGAAACAAGTGAGAGAAGTATACATACAAAGGTATTAAAAATGAATTGGGTTACCATCTTATAGATCAAGAAAACTTACGAAACTGTGATAGTAATAAATTTAAAAAATAAAATATGTATTATGGACAAATTCTAATTGGACATAAAGGTACCATATGTCCATTACTTATGATACACAATGGACAGGCTGTGAGCACCTAAAATGGTTTCAGGCCACCAAATCTAGTGTTAATACAATTATATTATAACAAAGCAACTGGAGTCAGAATGTTATATTAGGTGATATTCAATACACAAGTATCTCGGTCGGCAGCCGAAACACAGTAGTTATTAATTTTTAAATGTATGCAGTATACTATCTTTTAAAATTAAGGTCAAACTATGTGTCGCGACAAGCGGAGATGGAACTTCCCGTAAATTCAAACAGTAGCGACCCGGCGATACTGATACTTTTAACTCATCAGGGGATACCCTAGGAACTGTAAACATCATTTAGCAGCAACAATTTTTGTTTGTTTTTATTACAATAACAATCGCATTATTAAAATTACCATATTTAACCTAAATTTGTGGTCCGGTATTCACATCTTGGGCCACTAAAAATATTAAAATTTACTTTTGTATTGTAAACTCAGGAGGGCCAAAATGTACCTGTATCACGCACCTGATTACCTGACAAGTTTGAGTCAATTGGCCTTACGGTGCAAAAGAAGAAGTTTAATATAGACTTTCAAGATGGTGGCCATCTTGGATTTCCAATCAGAATTGGTTTTAGCTACTTTTGATACGTCCAATGAAGTTTCGAGTCAATTGCTATTTTGGTTCAGGAGAAGAAATCAAAATAGATTTTCAACAAGGTTGCTAGGGCGACCATCTTGGATTTCCGATCAGTATGATTTTAGATATTTTTTATCTGCAAGTCATCCAGATACTTCCTGTCAAGTTTCGAGTCAATGGGCTTTTCTGTTCAGGAGAAGAAGTTCAAAATAGGTTTTGAAGATAGCACCTATGGCGGCCATCTTGTATTTCCGATCGGAACGATTTTCGCTATTTTTAATCTACAAGTCACCCTGATGCTTTCTACTAAGTTTCGAGTCAGTTGGCTTTTCGGTGTAGGATAAGAAGCGCAAAAATAGATATCCAAGATAGCGGCCATGGAGGCCATCTTGGATTTCCGATCGGAAGAATTATAGCTATCTTTTATCTACAAGTCACCCTGATGCGTCCTATCAAGTTTCAAGTCAATTAGTCTTTTGGTTCAGCAAAAGAAGAGAAAATAGATTTCAAGATGGCGGCCATCTTGGATATCCAGCTGAAAAGATTTTAGCTATATTTGATCTACAAATAAACCCTGATGCGTCCTACTAAGTTTCAAGTCAGTTAGCCTTTGGGTTCAGGAGAAGAAGCAAAAAATAGATGTTCAAGATGACCACCATCTTGGATTTTTGGTCAGAATGATTTTAGCTATTTTTGATCTACAAGCCATCCCAATTCTTTCTATCACGTTTCATGTCGATTGGCCTTTTGATTCAGGAGAAGAAAGAAACAAGAGGCCCATGGGACACAACGCTCACCTGAGCTAATTGCTGTAAGTTAATCAGGTCATTTACTCATCATTCCCTATTAGCCTGTCAAGTTTCAAGGCAATGGCTTAAACAGTTTTTTAGTTTTAGATATCTTGCTTACAAGGTTAAAATGCTGAAATTTTCAAAAGGCCATAAGTAAAACCAATTTAAACCCCAGGGGCTTGATCAGCAGGATTTATGTACGGGACCACTAAACATTGCTACATACTAAATACATAAGCTGTTGGCCTGATGGTTTCAGAGAAGGAGATCTTTTAAGTTTTTCCCATTATAAGTCTGTGGGAGTAAATGACACCCCGGGACATGGCCAATTTGGACCCCAGGGAAATGGTTGGCAGGATTTATGTAGGGGACCACTAAACATTGCTACGTACTAAATATATGAGCTGTGGGCCTCATGGTTTGAGTAAAGAAGATTTTTTAAGGTTTTCCCATTATAAGTCTATGGAAGTTTTCCCATTACAAGTCTATGGGACCACCGGGGCATAGCAAATTTACACCCCAGGGGCTTCGTTGGCAGTGTTTATGTAGGGGACCACTAAAACGTTGCCACATACTAAATATTTAAGTTATAGGCCTCATAGTTTCAGAGAAAAAGATTCTTTGAATTTTTTTCCCACTATAAGTCCATGGGAGCTAATGCCCCATGAGAAGTGGCCAATTTGGATCCCAGAGGCATGGTTGGAAGAAATAATGTAGAAGACCACCAAACATTGCTACATGATAATTATGTTAGCCTCATGGTTTCAGAGAAGATATCTGAAGGTTCTTTAGCTATACAGTTCTATATAAACTTACGACCCCTGAGGTGTGGCCAGTTTGGACCCCAGGGGCTTGATTGGCAGGATTTAAGTAGGGGACCACTACACACTGCTACATACTAAATATATAAGCTGTGGGCCTGATGGCTTCAGAGAAGAGGAGTTTTTAGGTTTTTCCCATTTTAAGTCTATGGGAGCTAATGACCCCCGGGGCACGGCCAATTTGGACCCCAGGGGCATGGTTGGCAGGATTTATGTAGGAGACCACCAAACATCGCTACATACTTAATTTGTTAGCTCTGGGCCTCATGGTTTCAGAGAAGAAGATTTTAATGTTCTTTAGCTATATAGATCTATATAAACATAAGACCCCCAGGAGTGTAGCCAGTTTGGAACCCAGGGGCTTGGTTAGCAGGATTTACGTAGGGGACCACTTAACATTGCTATACACTAAATATATAAGCTGTGAGCCTCAAGGTTTCAGAGAAGAAGATTTTTTAAGCTTTTTTCCATTACGTCTATGGGAGCTAATGACCACCGGGGCGTAGCCAGTTTAGACCCCAGGGGCTTGATTGGCAGGACTTATGTAGGGGACCACTAAACATTGCTACACACTAAATATATTAACTGTGGCCCTCATAGTTTCAGAGAAGAAGATTTTTTTTTAAGTTTTTCCCTTATAAGTCTATGGGAGCTAATGACCCCCGGGGCATGCCCGGTTTGGACCCAAGGGGTTTGATTGGCAGGATTTATGTAGGAGACTACCAAACATCGCTTCATACTTAATCATTAGTTCGCAGCCTCATAGTTTCAGTGAAGAAGATTTTTGAAGGTTCTTTAGCTATTGTAGATCTATATTAACATATGACCCCAGGGCCGTGGCCAATTTGGACCCCAGGGGCTTGATTGGCGGGATTTATGTAGGGACCACAACACATTGCTACATACTCAATATATAAGCTGTGGGCCTCATGGTTTCAGAGAAGAAGATTTTTCAAGTTTTTCCCTTTAAAGTCTATGGGAGCTAATGACCCCCGGGGTGTGGCCAATTTGGACCCCAGGGGCATGGTTGGCAGGATTTATGTAGGAGACCACTTAACATCGCTTCATACTTAATCTATTAGCGCTCAGCCTCATGGTTTCAGAGAAGAAGATTTTTGACGGTTCTTTAGCTATTATAGCTTTATATAAACATATGACCCCTGTGGCGTGGCCATTTTGGACCCAGGATTTATGTAGGGGACCACTACACATTGCTACATACTAAATATATAAGCTCTAGGGCTCATGGTTTCAGAGAAGAAGATTTTTTTTAAGTTTTTCCCATTTTAAGTCTATGGGAGCTAATGACCCCCGGGGCGTAGCCAGTTTGGGCCCCAGGGGCTTGATTGGCAGGATTTATGTAGGGGACCACTAAACATTGCCACATACTAAATATGTAAGCTGTGGGCCTCATGGTTTCAGAGAAGAAGATTTTTTAAGACTTTCCCATTATAAGTCTATGGGAGATAATGACCCTTAAAGTGTGGCCAGTTTGGGCCCAAGGGGCTTGCTTGGCAGAATTTATGTAGGGTACCACTAAACATTGCTACATACTAAACATATAAGCTGTGGGCCTCATGGTTTTAGAGAAGAAGATTTTTTTAAGTTTTTCCCATGTTAAGTCTATGGGAGCTAATGACCCCCGGGGCGCGGCCAGTTTAGACCCGAGGGGCTTGATTGGCAGGATTTTTGTAGGAGACCACTAAACATTGCTTCATACTTAATATATAAGCTGTGGGCCTCATGGTTTCAGAGAAGAATTGTGTTCTACGTTTTTCCCATTATAAGTATGGGAGCTAATGACCCCCGGGGCATGGCCAGTTTGGGCCCCAGGGGCTTGATTGGCAGGATTTATGCAGGGGACCACTAAACATTGCTACATACTAAATATGTAAGCTGTGGGCCTCATGGTTTCAGAGAAGATTTTTTAAAAAGTTCTTCCCATTATAAGTCTATGAGAGTTCACGACCCCCCTGGGACGTCGCCAGTTTGGACCCAAGATGCTTGATTGGCAGGATTTTTGTAGGGGACCATTAAACATTGCTACATAATAAATATGTAGGCTGTGGGCCTCAGGGTTTCAGAGAAGAAATGTTTTAATGTTTTTCCCATTATAAGTCTATGAGAGTTCACGACACCCCTGTGGCATGGCCAGTTTGGACTCCAGGGGCTTGATTGGCAGGATTTATGTAGGGGACCACTAAACATTGCTACATACAAAATATATTAGCCATGGGCCTCATGATTTCGGAGAAGAAGGTTTTTTAAGTTTTTCCCATTATAAGTCTATGGGAACCATATATGGGCATGGCGGCCATCTTGATTTATGGACGACGACCATTTGTACATATTTTCAATCCCCCTTTAACACAAGGCTCCACATAAAGTTTGAAGAAATTTGGCCTAGGGGTTCAGAGGAGAAGTCGTTCAAAGGTGTGAACGGACGGACGGACGGAGAGACGGACGGACGGACAGACGGACGACGAACGGAGAGTGATCTCAATAGCCTTTGGCCTAGGTGAGCTAAAAACAATTCAGACTGTCCGCCATGCCGGCCAATTTGGATTTCCGAGCAGAACAGTTTTATCTATTTTTGATGTTCCAGTCATCCCGATGCGTCCTGCAGTTTCGAGTCAAATAAAGAAGCGAAAAGTAGATTTTTTGGATGGCGGCCATGGCGGCCATATTGGATTTCCGAGCGATCGGAATGATTTAAGTTGTTTGTTTTTTTGCTCTTCAAGTCACCCCAAAGCTTCCTACCAAGATTCAAGACAATTGACCTTTCGGTTCAGAAGAAGAAGCACAAAATAGCTTTTCAAGATGGCACCCATGGCGACCATCTTGGAGTTCCCAAAACATAAAAAAAAAGACTTTCAAGATGGCCGCCATGGCAGCCATCTTGGATTTCCAATCCGAAGAATTTTAGCTATTTTGATCTACAAGTCAAACCAATGCTTCCTAACAAGTTTCAAGTCAATTGGCCTTTCGAGTCAGGAGAAGATGTGAAAAAATTCAAGATTGCCGCCATGGCAGCCTTCTTGGATTTCCGATCGGATGGATTTTGCTATTTTGGATCTACAAATCACCCCGATGCTTCGTACCAGATTTCAAGTCAACTGGCCTTCCGGTTCTGGAGAAGAAGTGAAAAACAGATTTTCAAGATGGCGTCCATCTTGGATTTCTATCGTGAACGATTTTACTTGCTTGGATGAGTTGATATACATACAAGAGACACTCAATGATTCATTTCAGTAAAAAGATTATTTTTCATTTACAATGATGTTTCACTAATGAGGACCCAACGTAGACTGAACATACTCGTATATTTAATTTGTAATTTAGTACTACCTCCGAAATAAGGAGGCGGTTACTTGATTAAGCTTTCCCATTCCCCTCTCCCCACCACCCCCCCCCCCCCCAACCCCGTGGAAAGAGAGAAACATATGAGAAAAGAAAAGGAACACAACTGACAGTGCAGAGACAGAACATAAGTCACTAACATGCCCCTTTCCTCTCCTGCTGCAAGTATAACAGAACCTTATCATCCTTACGTCTGTTTGACGACCTGTCGCTCTGTGTGAACACTGCTGGCTGAGTAGCTGACAATGCAGTCTAATCAGACACCGCGATCTGCGCGGTCTCTGGCTGTATACTATTTGCTCTAGCATGTTTGTTTGAGTATTTTTGTATATACATGTACCAATAAAAATCAATATTTCACTTCAATAAATACTATATTATGGACGAATTACGAACCCAGTTTAACAATACATGTCAGGCAAAGACTTTCGATCTGATTGTATGTACCAGAATAGTTCTAACATAGTGAAAACCTTGACTGACCCTGTCATCCGGTAACACTGCGTGATCAGTGATATTCCATGTACGGCTCGCAATGGTCATTACGTTGATTGTTAAGGTATTGCAGTGTAGATCTGCCCGTTCCCACATACAGTCGAACCTCAATTACTCGAACATCTTCGAGACCATGTAAATTTCTTCGAGAGATGAGTAGTTCGAGCTAGTGAAGATTTAGCTTGGTGCCAGGTCAGGAAGCAAATGACGATAATTTAGGGAATTCTTTTCGATCTTCTACAATGGTATGTTAAGTGTACTCATTATAAAATTTCCCACAATATTTGCTTTCTTAAGCTGTCGGAAGAATTTCATGGGGACTCAAAAACGAGTTAGAAATAGCCATGGTAAACGAGCCATCGGTGTTCGAGCTATTGAAGTTTGACTGTATTATACAGTAAAATTCCACTATGTAGTCCATCTTTGGGACTGCCTTAAATGCGGCGGTCTCAATATTGAATATGAAATGATTAAACAAATAATAAGAAAGAAACATTTTGGACTTGCAAAAGCAGCGGTTATAGTTTTGAGTGGTCTTTTTTGTGGAATTTTACGCGGAAAATTAGGTACGTGGGGTATGCATCAGTTTGCGACTGCTTGCGATTTGATTGCTTCATTCCTGTTATGCATCCCACAAATCTATTTTTGTGGATTAAAATAACAATTTCTCCTTTTCGCCATACTCATGTGGAGAAAGACATGCAATGACTGGGTTTATTTTATAAGGTGTGTTAACTAAATTGAAATATCACTTTCAGCGATGATGTTATACATGGTTTTCTGGTTAGAACCGCGACGTCAACAAACGTACCATCGGACACTAGCTCCCAGCCTGTGCATTCACGCAGTCATATCAGAATCTTCACAGGGTGCATATTGGATAGCCAATGATGCAAAATATCTTCATGCGGACAACGAAGACTGATCGGACCGCGCGGCTTCGCAGGCGGATTTGAGTCTTTGTTTGACGCACATGTCAGAAAATACCTTATCTGACGTTGTGGCTCGTTAGTCTGCATCCAATGAGCGCTTAGTAGCGATGTTCTCATTCATATATATATACATATATATGTACATTTCGTGTACATTGGATACATTTCGTAGATTTCCGCTTGTTTTGTACACGATGTGACCTCCTTTATGTTTTTCTGCACACTGGCCCTTTCGGAAAAAGCGTATGCTTTAAGAAGAAAGCAATTGCTCTCCAAGGAAATAAATCCATATTCTTTTTGAGAAATGAGACGGAAGCATTTTTGTAATTTGCCTCCCCTTAAAGGGTATCTAATCCCCTCCCCCACCCCCTAAAAGTGATAGCATCGACGTTTACCGAATAAATTCCTGAATATATTCAGCATGAAGGTTGACCGGCTGTTGTTTATAATGATATATAATGCATTCAACATGAATTCTAGACCCGGGCCAGACACCACAGAACTGGATGTTAGATCGTGTAAAATTGGCAGTCACGATACACCAGCATTGTTGACAGTCCTGACCAGTATTTGCTAGTATGACTCATGTTATAGATACTGGAAAATATCGTCAAATACTGGTGTCTAATATTGTATAAAATTCCAGTTCTGTGCCAGTATTTTCCGTGAACAGTACCAGTAAAGCCAGTATTGTAGTGTTCAATACTGATTTCTGTGGAGAAAGAGTCGCTCACAAATATATCAATACTAGATGCCATGATGATACATGATGATACTAGTATTACCAGAATCTTATTCTGCCTTACTAGTAAATTCCAGTATTATTCACATGTATTACCAATACTTGAATTTCCAGAATTGTTCTCGGCGAGGCGGTTTTAACAAGTAACAACAATCAATGCTTTTGAACAGAAATAATTTATACCACTGCAAACCCAAGCTTTACTATAGGGTTTAATGGGGTCAAAATTATATCAGCATGTTTTCGTGATGAGTAGGGTTAATGTTCGCATATTCAAATTTAGATCCTGTTGCATCTAGTTTCAGATTATTAATCAAGACGTTCCTTTCGTTCGGTCCGCTTTTCGGTTTACTTTAATGTCAATTTTGAGAAGTCTTCCCTTTTCTATGCAACGTACATGAAGAGTATCTACTAGTTGTGACATGAATAACCTACATTTATTGAAACGCTCTACTCTTGTAATGTGAGTCAAACCTCGATATTTGAAACGCATGCTGGCCACGCTTGCAATATGCTCACAGGTTTACACTAACCACATAATCGTTAATACTTAGTGATCTACACCTTATAACATCATACGATATCACAGTGTCTCACGTTATCTCACGCTTAAGTTTGAGTTCGTATGCTACGTAAAAGTCAATAGAGCCTGCGCACGAGAAAACCTTCAATAACACCTGTGTGACCATCAAAGACTCAGGTCAGCCTGTACATCCACCCGGTATGGCAAGGGTTCTTCCTCTTCAGCCCTCTTTGAATAGCCCAGAGGCCATAGAAGCTACATGCTATCAGCGAAGACTCTGATCAGACTGCGCGGATGTGCAGGCTGATCTGAGTCTTCGCTGGTCGTACAAGTCAGGTTTTGCCATGCACTGACTCAACTATATTTGAGTGCAAATGTATGCAAGTACTTATTTAGCCACAACAATGGTAGGCAGCAATAACTCTTTCAAGTCTACAAACCAAAAATTTGCAAATGGTGTAAATCCAGATGAGACGACTGGAAAAGAAACAACCAGTCTCGTCAAGATCTATACTGTTTTGCGTTTTGGTTTTGATTTTTGAACGACAACCATTTTGATATGCCCAAATTCAAAGATAGTCTACGTCAGCAACCGAATTCAAATCAGAAAAGAGCATACCGGATGATACGATAGTATTACATACGGCATAATATTTAGCTTCAAGTCAGCTGTATATACTGGATGAAATATACTAACGAGTCTTATAAATCTTTTTCATTAGTTTTAACGTTTCTTCATCTTATGGCACATGATGGTGACTGGTGAACATCCACGTAATTTGGCAGAGCAGATCTACTCTCTTTTTTAACATTTGCACATGCTGATTTGGCCATTTAAGCTATATACACTTGTTTTTGTTTGTTTGCTATTCCTCTCGGTGTCATTATTGGGTTATGTTCTGTGATTGTGGTGGCTTTTAAAGAGCTTTTAGAAATATTCTTTTCTATTTTGTACAAGTATATACATAGTGACATTGTACATCGATGGCTTGTTCTTGCCGCTGATTCCAACTTATTTTAGAGTCTCAGGCAACTCAAGAAAACAAACATTTAAAGGTCTTTTTGTATTATTTTATCAAAGTTTCTCCGAAACTGTACAATCTTGAAATATGAAACCTGACATATTATACTGTATAAACTACCTGTAAGACGTCAGGCACTGTGAATTTGCAGGTTCAATTTCCTTCCTACCGTTACAGCACTTTATCTTCAAGAATCTCCCAAGGGCTATGCATGATGGATGACCTCTGTTTATGTCAGAAAAATTACTGCTTTATGTTAAACATTCAGAATCTCTGATAGTTAAAACTATACCCTATTTATGGTTATTATTCTTCTTTCTCAGTCCGCCCATCTTTCTTTCGGTCTGGCATAGCTGTGTTTGTATACTAGTTAAGAAGCGACAATCAACAATGTTGTTGAGATCTTATGAGGATAAATTGTCGCGGATAAACATGGATTAAATGGTAAGTATTTTGTAGTTACCCTTGGTACTAACTTCCTCTCCCTTCGTAAATCGCATTAGTCGTGTCCGAACCATACAGTGTAGCCCAACTGAAGAAGCATTATTATAACGTTAGGATTACAATGTGCATTGTACAAAATTACTCATCATTTGTCTGTTATTACTCAAATGCGTGGTGTTATTGTTTGTGTGCTCAAAGATGGTTGATGAGACCAATATTAGCTCTAAACTGTCGGTTGCAGATAGAAAAAGAGAGGTCCGAGGAAGAAAGCAGTGTTGGTAATGCCTTAGCTCTGGCTTTCCGCTGAGCAAGTTTCTGCTCGGTCTTGCTGATTGCTGCTTTGTACTCCCCGCACCCTTTCTTATGAGGCCTCGCCACTATGCTCGATCCTGTGCAATCTGTGCACACAAATCTGTTGGTATGTTGAAGTCTTTAAGGGAGGCTTTGAGGGTACCGTTGTGTTGCTTCTTGGCTTGCCTCGCCGTGGTTTAGCTATTGGTTTTCATTTACTCTGGCATACAGTAGAATTAGCCATGAGTCTTTGTTTATTATAGTGATTAATTTGATTTTTATGTTTTCGCTTTGACTGAGGTGGGCATTGACTGAGTTGGGAGCCTTTATGCGAACCGATTTTTTATGTATTTCTGTATTAAGAGTAGCATCGGGACCCAGGGTGAAGTTGGCTAGCTGTAAAAGTGCTTTAACCCACCCCCTCCCCCGCTCCCCGGTAGTTTACTCTACTGACCGTTCTAAGGCGGTGGTCCCGATGTTAGTCTTATTCTTTGTTGCTTTGTGGTTTATTCTACGAGGCGATTTGTTTTATGTCTTACCTTGTGTCATTTTGTGCTTGTGTTTTTCAGTCCTTTTAGCATTGCGATTACCTCGCTTGGGGAAGAGAGAGTGCTTTTCGTACGTTTGTTCGATTTGTGTTTGTTTGGATTTGTCGGTTTCCTCTTCCTCTTGGTGTCTGGGAAGGGCTGCGGTTTGTGATTGTGGCACTCCCTGGACTTTTCTCTTACCTTTTTTTTCTTTTGACCACCATGGGAGCGTTTTTTCCCATTTGTAGTTCTCCATAGATGATTTTCTTTGGCAAACATTCATAAGTCATTCTGGTATCATGGACCTGTCCATCTTAATTGTACCAATTTTACTATGTACATTTGCATCCCTGCTTTTTCAAGACTTCTGTGTGCTTGTGTGGAAGTGGTTCAGTCTTTTGCCATTAGTAAATTGTCCAAGTTTCACAGTGTTGGCAGAACCACAGATCTGGAGACTTTCAGCTTTGTGTCAAGTCTGATTCCACTTCGATTGACCATCCTGGCAGTGTGCACAACTCCAGACGATGTGCTTCCAAGGTAGGTGAACTTGTCTACCACTTGCAATCGTTTACCTTTTACTGTGATGGTAGGCTTTCCAGGTGCTGGCTGATATACTACCCCAGTCTTCTTGATGCTGATTGTGAGATCATAGTTGTCACATGAAACAGATATTTAATCCGCACCTTTTTGGCATCTTCTCTTATGTTGGAGCACCATGTCATCAGCAAATTTGAACTAATCTAGCACCTCTGTCTGCACCTTGGATTTAGCTTGCAACCTTCTTAGGTTGAAAGAAGAGCGATATCTAAACCCATCTATACCCATTGTCACCATACTGGAAAGCATTTGGGAGCATGGCAGAAAACATCAAGCTGGATAGAATTCAAGCTAGTAAGTCAAGCCTTGATTAACTCCATTTGTCACAAGGAATGGATCAGAAAACTCGCCATCATTTTTGGACCATTGCAAGCATACCATGTGGAACTGCCGCACCATTGCTATGAATTTGGCTGGACTGCCAAACTTTGTCATAATTTTCGAAAGTCCATTACGACTGACTGTGTCAAGTGCTTTCGTAAAGTCGATAAAGGTCATGTAGAGGTACATATTCTGATCTTGCTGTGAAGATCATTTCCATTGTTCCTCTGTCCTTCCTGAATCCATTGTCTATTTGGCCCCGACTGTTCAAGGTCGGTTCAGTAGGACTCTTGCAAGTATCTTTAGAGCAATTGACAAGAAAGCTCCTTTGATTGTCACAGACTTGATTAGCCCTTTCCGTTTGAATGGGTGGATTATTGTCGCATCCTTGAATTCTTGAGGGGATGCCTTCTTTTCTCCAAATGATGTGAAATAACTGTCAGTTTCTCTGCAACTTGAGGATTTCCTGCTTTGTAGATATCTGCAGGTATCCCATCTGATCCAGGAGTCTTGTCAGATGACAGGAGTTTTATTGTTTTCACTGTTTCAGAGACTGTTTGGAACTCATCAAGCAGCGGATAACATTCCACCTGTAGTAGTCTGTTGATAGCTTCATCAATGCGCGAAATAGTACCCATAAGCGCCACTGCTGGGCAGAGTATGATATTATATTTCGTAATATTTTATATAGGGTATTTTTGCTATGTGAATTCAATGTTTCCCGGTCTTTGCAATATTTCCAATGTTTAGGTTTTTGAAACAGAGGGAAACACAGTTTCACATGACCCATATGTTTTGTGTATGGTCCAAATTGATAAGTATGGCTCTTGACATCAAATCTGTGACTTGAACTAAATCGAATATCATTGGTTGATTGCTGTAATACTGATTAGGGCAAGGTCATCAAAAGTAATGGAAATACACATAATAGATGGGTATGGAAATACAAATAATAATAATAATAATAATAATAATAAAACATCGTTTGATGCCATAGTACGACATTCATGCCCGGGATAAAGACCTGATCTTTAAACATTTCGGCTACATTTCACCCAATTAATTAATGTCGATATGGCACAAATAAAATTATCACTTGACGCGATATTTCTAGAGTTCATATCATTGATAGCTGCATTTCCTATTGAATAATGTTAAAATATTACTTTAATACGCTACGTTCTACTCATACATTTTGATGGATGTGGAGAACTCAATTACCTTAATCCTACGTAAGCACAGCCATGGGTTTATATGATTATCTTCAGTTATGAAGCTCATAATGTTTAAATGACCCAATAGTTTAAATGTTTGCCGTTCCAAGGCGGTATTTCGGTTGCAGTTTCCCTTTGTTTTGTGCATTTGTTTTTGTTGGCACGTTGTTCTGCGGTGTAGTTTTGTATCAATATTGTTCTATTCGATTCCTTGTTAGGGAATGTGTTCGGCGATTGTTATGGCTTTTCCTGGGTATCTCTATATATCTAATATTAAACGAAGAAATCCCGAAATATTATAAAACAAGACTTGTCATTCCTTCAAAAGATACAACTCAGCCCGTCCACTATTTCTATCATGTAACATCAAAATTCATCGAGAAGTATATGGGTTACAGAGGCACAACGATTCGCGACTAAATATTAGAAGGGAATATAATTAAAAAATCTTGACTCGACCTACGTTTCTATCAAGCACCATCAAACATGGAAGTTATAGAGCACACAATGTTTGATGACCGATATTTGAAGGGGAGGGGGTGGGTAATTAAAATAACAGGATGCAAGCGTGGTCTTTTGTTGAAGGAAGCGAAAGTTGCCTTTTCTTTATATGACACGCCTATGTAAAGAAGTCCATATCTTGTCAGGATATTCTCAGTAATTGATAGGATTGATAGGATTGATAGGAGGGGAGATAATAACAAAGGAAAACGAGAGTTGTGATTCCTTTTCGCGAGAGTCCTGCTTGACACAGGCCACATTTCTAGCAATCGTCGTCAAATATATAAAAAAACTCTAGGAGCATACGGATGAAAAATCCCACAGAGTCGTGTTTACGAAAGAAAGGAATGACGGGCGGACTAAATCATTTTAATAGTTCCCTTCCAAAACGTCGAGGGAACAATATTGGATCGTCGAACAAAAAAAAATGTTTCAAGCCCATATTTTAGAACTGTACTGCTCAGCCACATATCTTAAAATGATGCTCTATGAAATCTGTTTCAATTTGTAATCGTCCTATTTGTAATATTTGTAAATACATCTGTACATAGTATATAACCGAGTTCATAACATTAATGTCATAACACAACAATATTGAACAAAACGATCAGTCAGATTTGATTCAATGACAATTCACAGAATGGTAAGGCCATTAGAAGCTGGCTTTGGGCAAATTTGCTCAAGTGACTGAGAGGTTATGACCCAGCTGATGCAACACTAATATTTTCTAGAATGTCTGTTTAATTCCTGGTACATTCGAACATCTGACGTCATCCATATTATGAAAATGTAAGAGAACAGAAAATACCATTTGAATTCATGGCACAATCTGTACACCGTAAAATATATATTTTCAGATTCTAATGCTGTTCAATAAATAAAATAATTTAATAGTACTTCGGTCCGCCTTCACAGATATTTGCCTGCCTTTTCGAACTGTCAACCGGTGACACAGTAAAAGTCAAGATGTTTTCTGTTGAATAAGGGTACTCTATGAGAAGCCAAGGACCCAAAGCGTCTTGAGCCAGACAGTGCAAATTTTGATCAGAATGCCTGATGCGCAAGCTGGTCTTTGTCTTTGCTAGGTGCACATGCAGGCTTGTAGGACTGGCTGCGTACCAGCTCATTTGTAAATAATGCTGTATCAGAACTTAGGGGACTTGATTCAGTTGGTAGGGTTTCGGCGATTAATTACCAGGGAGACGCATTTTGTGACTTCTCGTCGGCTTTTCTGAACACAAAACTCTTTATATAAAGGGGTCTTTTCTAAAGAGAGTCGTGGTCTTTTCAGAAAGGGGGATAATTAATTTTGGCAGAGTTTGCCTCCATCCCTGTAAGTGTATACATTCTCCTTAATTCGCATGTTATTTGTTAGTGCCGTGTGGCGGCCGTAAAATGTCTCTTCTTACTTCATTGTACTCTTTATTAGCTCACCTGAGCACGAAGTGCTCAAGGTGAGCTATTGTGATCGGTCAATGTCCGTCGTGTGTCGTGCGTCGTCAAAACTTTACTTTAAAAGCCTACTCCTCCGACACCCCGGACTCAAAACTCGGTAGGAAGCATCGAGGTGACTTGTAGATCCAAAATGGCTTAAATCGTTCCGATTGGAAATCCAAAATGGCCGCAATGGCTGCCATCTTGAAAATTTATTTTTCGCGTTTTCTCCTGATCCAATAGGCCAGTTGACTTGCAATTTAGTAGGAAGCATCGGGGTGACTTGTAAATCAAAAATAGCTAAAATCGTTTGATTAGAAATCCAAGATGGCCGCCGTGGCGGCCATCTTAAAAATTTATTTTCCGCTTCTTCTCCTGAACCGAAGGGCCATTTGACTTGTAACTCGGTATCGGGTGACTTGTACATCAAAAATAGCTAAAATTGTTCCGATCGGAAATTCAAGATGGCCGCCGTAGAGGCCATCTTGAAAATATATTTTTCGCTTCTTTTTCTGAACCAAAATGAAACTTGGTAGGAAGCATCGGGGTGACTTGTGGATCAAAAGTAGCTAATAAATCTTTCCAGAAATCCAAGATGGCGTCAATCTATTTTTTCTTTTCTTCTCCTGAACCGAAAGTCCAACTGACTTGGAACTTGGTAGGAAGTATCGGGATGACTTGTAGATCAAAAATAGCTAAAATCATTCCGATCCGAAATCCAAGCTGCCCCCCCCCCCCACAACCCCCCCACACCTCCTCCCACGTGGCAGCCATCTTGAAAATCTATTTTTCGCTTCGTCTCTTGAACCAAAAGGCCAATAGACTTTAAACTTGGTAGCGAGCATCGGGGTGACATATAGATCAAAAATAGATAAAATCGGTCCGATCGGATATCCAAGATGCCCCACGTGGCGGCCATCTTGAAAATCTATTTATCGCTTCTTCTCCTGAAACGAAGGGCCAATTGACTTGTAACTCGGTAGGAAACATAGGGGTGACTTGTAGATCAAACATAACTAAAATCGTTCTTATCGGAAATCCAAGATGGCCGTCTCACTGCTGCTTATCTCCACACGCGTAACACCGTGTTGTGAAAAGAAAATCATAAGGAGATCTTCCGGAAGTGGTTGCGGAGTGTTTTCGGTAGCGTTGAAGGTGGGTGTCAGTTGAAATAAAGCTGACATTTTGGCATGATCGCCGATATCCAAAATCGTGCGATGTAATTCAACTCCCATATAATCAGACTGGAATTGTAGTCCTTTATGCGAATATGGAACAAAAGTCCTTTTTTTCTCCCGATGCAAGGGTGATCAGATTTTGCCGTTTTGGTGACAGATAGGCATGTAAATCTCCACTTCTTGGAGAAATTACAAATCTCTGCCATTTTAGTGGCGGTTTAACAGGTAACTGTATAGTTCAAGCGAAAATAATCGCATTCTTTTGCCATTGCATAGAAACTAGGCATTTTATTTACGGCTGAGAGCGGAGTAAAGGGTGTGATTAAGAAGACCACGGTTTTTCAACAAGAAAGAAAGAAAAGGGGTAATAATGTCACTAGGATTGAAAAATACACTTAAGGAACACATATGCCGTAACTGGATTGGAAATCATACATAAAACGCGATCACTAGTATAAAATACGATGTTGAAAAAAAAAAAAAAAGTCTACTCAATTACCACCTATCCCTTTACTCGCCACCGCTCTCTGTACGCACTATCCGTCAATGTACAATGACAAAAGAATGCGATATATTTTCGCTTAAAGTACAAAGTAACATGTTAAACCGACACTGCCACGGTGATGCACTTAACCAGAGATTTGCAATCTCTCCAAGAACTGGAGTTTTGCCTGTCAGTCACTAAAACGGCAAATTCTGACCACCCTTGCATCGGGAGAAAAATGATGTTTGTTCCGTATTCGCTTTAAGGACTACAATTCCGGTCTGATTATATGGGAGACTAAATAAGAGGTTGAATTACATCGCCCGATTTTGGATATCGGCGATCGTGCCAAAATGTCAGGCTTATTTCAGTTGACACACACCTTCATGGCTACCTAAACTGACTCTCCCGCAACGATTTTCTTTTCATAACACTGTGTTGCGCGTGTGGAGATAAGCAGCCGTGCATCTTGAAAATCTATTTTTCGCTTCTTCTCCTGAACCGAAAGGCCAATAACTTGAAACTTGGTAGAAAGCCTCGGGGTAACTTGTAAATCAAACATAGCTAAACTCGTTTCGATCCGAAATCCAAGATGGCCGTCATGGCGGCCATCTTGAAAATCTACTTTTTTCGCTTCTACTTTAATCATATTTATTGCAAAATTCATAATGCAAGGGGTCGGGCCACAAGTTCTAACAATAGTTACGGCCCTCCCCCTACAATGGAAAACACAGCATGTATATAACAGATGACAATAGCAATGTACAATACACTGTTCAATTTTTAAACTGAGAAAAAGACATAAGCTATTGTAAATACAATAACAGTAAATGACTAAGCTATAGACTAAGCTACAGAAAAGAAAATCTAAGTGTTTATATTGAAATGTTATTATGCATAATGCTGAAAGAATTGGAAGTAATAAGAATGTATATATATATATATAATAATAATCATAACAATCAATAAAATAACATTCAATAATATATATATATATATATATATATATATATATATATATATATATATATATATATATATATATATATATATATATATATATATTACTTAGTAACAATAAATACGTGTACATAGTACACAACGTTAAAAATATATATATACATACACATATACATAAGTACGCGGCGCGCGTGTGGTTGCGTGAGTGTGTGTAGTAAGGTAGTCAGGTATATCAGCCGGCAGGAAGTGGAAATACAACGACGAAAGCAAACGTAATTCAGTTTTATCAAATTTCATAAGACTCATATTGGTTAACCGCTGCAAATCTTCTAGTGTTTTTGATATAGATTTGAACAGCGATAAAGATACTTGAGTTCTCTTGGTCTGTTAGACTATCATTCCCGAAAAGAAGTTTTTCGGTGTTTATAGGGAGGTAATTTCGGACTTCGTTTAAAATTTGTAACACGCTCAGAAAGAAGGTTCTGTGTTTTTGCCTGAAAAGGTGGAAGTTGAACATTATTATCATCGGCATTTGTGATTAAAGAAAAGTAATTATTAAGACATTCAACTTTTCTTCATCAGAAAAGCAGTAAGTGGTTTGGCCATTGCTTAATTCTGACAGTGGCGGTATATTATTTGAGGCATTATTATTTTTGACAAAATGACGAATAACCTGCCAATTTTTTTTCCTATCATTTTTGTGAAAATCGGAAATAGATAGTTCAAGATTGTTATAAAATCTTTCCTTTGCATACTTGATGACTTTACTTACTTTATTTCTGATTTTTTTTGTATTTATTCCAATCGTTTGCATTACCGGTTCTAAGTGATTTTTTTGAGTCTGTCTCGTATCCTTGAAAAGCATCGTATTTCAGAGTCGAACCAAAGTTTGTCGTTGGGACGAATTGTGATATATTTAAAGGTAGTACAGCGTTTTATGAAGCCAAGAAACAGATCTGTAAATTTTTCACAAGCAGCATTTACTGAACCCTCGTAAAGGCAGTACCAATCTTGAGAAGAAATTAATTGCCTGAGAAGTTCGAAATTCGCCTTTTTATAAAGCCATACTAGACGCTTAAAGGTTTTCTGACACTGATAATGAAAAGGTGTTCTTATAAAAGTTGCTTTATGATCAGAAATTGTGTCAGGGGTTGAGATAGTACTAGCATCTAAATAAGGGAGATCATCAGGAACAATGATTGGGTCAAGTAATGCTCTCATACGAGTAGGTTCACTAATAGTGTTTTGCAGAGAATTTAACAATAAAAAGTTTTCTAAATTGTGAAAAATAGGATTTAACAAATCCGCCTACTATTATCAGGTTTTTAGACATCATAAGCTTTCTCAAAATTTATATTCAAATTATTGAAAAAAAAAATCACATCAGCAGTTTTGGGGCTATAAAACAAGCCAAGTAAACAAACATCTCTTTGTACCCTAATTTCTACCCATATTGATTCCTCACAATAAAATTTCTAGGTCGTGTACATGTACAATATCTGAATTTAAATAAATAACCACTGTGGTTTGTCCTGTCTTTTCTGTAGGGTTGATCGAATGTATTTGGAAGTAGCAGTTCTCCGTTAGAGAACTGCCTATCTAAGTGACTTTCAGAAAAGCACAGAATGTTAAAATCAAGAAAATTATCTTTTATAAAATCAAATTTGTTCCTAATACGTCTTATATTCAAATGAAGAATTGATAAATCTAAAGGACCTGGGTTAAGCTCAATATCAAAAGCTAGAAACAGGACATTATGATAAGTATTATATGATTATTCTTAATATTGTTTGTGAGTGAATATAAACTTAAAGAAAACACAAATTGTAAAACTCTTAATATGCTTGTTAGATACTTAACAAGAATTGGTAAAGACCACGAGTAAGCTTCACCATTGAAACACCGTGACGTTATGCCATAAAAAATGCCTATGGAGACTCGCCACTGATCAATGTGAATATTCATTTAAAGGCATTTAGTACTGGTATGGTTGAGTGACGAATCTCCAAGGTCTTTCTCACCACACTATCTACATGCTGAGTCACCTGACAAATACAGATAAATGAAATAAAAAAATAAAAGACACTAAGGAAGAAATTCGGCTAGAAAAACATTTGCCCACTACTTATATACAAAAAGAAAACATATATACAAACTTCAGGTAATCGTTCTTTAGCAGAACGCATGAAAGGGTGATGTTTTGTGGTGGACCAGAAATATATATTATGCTACGAAGAATTGCTACAACAACAAAAATACAGCAATAAAAACTTCAACATCAACAAAATTAAGTGAAAAATACCTGTACCTGCAAATGTTGTTGAAACTTCATGTTGTTGGGGGAAAATATATATCTAATGTTCTAAATATTACCATTTTTCGAGCCAGCTCGTATGAAACACCCATTGCGGAAGCGATCGACTCAAATTAGACTTAAATCTCGCTCCTATTAGGACAAATAATATCGTTTAGTCTTCCAAAAAAGTTGTAGAGATCCGTAATAAGCGTTTCTCGCGAGTCGGCTCAGCACTTTGAGTAAAAAAAATGGCAGATGACAAATGGAAACACATGAAAATAGGACATGGCATTTCATGCAAATTGTCTCCTGGAGTCCGGCAACGGGAAAGACACGAAGAATGTCTTCAAATCGCCATCTGCCAAACCTACCAAGAGAGAGAGTGATAAAAGAAAACTATATCATACATGTCGCATACTTTTTTGACGATAAACACTCTGGGATAAAGTATTTTAAACATATATATATATTTCTTCTCTTTCTTTTTTTTTCTTCCTTTATTAGAAAAAGCGTTCCGACAAACCATGCAAACTGTCTCTAATGCAGACAGTTTGCACGAAATGCCAAATCGCGTCATCCGGGACTATATATATATATCTGCCTATCACTGTTGAATTAGCACGCGGAGTGGAAATGGTTAAATACAATGTACATCAATGAAAATTAAAGTAAAGTTAAATTCACTCAAGGTGAAAATGCTATCTGTGACCAGCATATATATAAACCTACTCAACAAATAGTAAAAAATTTCAGCAGACGGCACACAGAAAACAATGCTGCCATGCCCTGAGAAGAACTTTTCCGGCATTTTATGCCAATTGCCTCCAATGGCGACAATTAGCACGAAATGTCCAATCCCGCACTCCGGGAAAAATAGAAATGCCCGATCCCGCACTCCGGGAAAAATATGAAGAATCATATCCGCTATCATCTGGGAGCGATAAAGGGACTAAGTTGGAAAATACGCTTAAGTGGGAAAAAATAACGACTATCTTGGAAAACGTATATCAAGCGCTTAAGTTGGAAAAGGACTATATGAGAAAAACGACTAAGTTAGAAAAATCAATATCTGCAGTGGGTATCATTGCTTTATAAACAAAAAATCATCCTATTACGTATGGGTGGTAGTTGATTTTAACACAAAATGCAACGGCGTCTTCCACCTGGTGTAGAGTTTTATAATTTGTTGCATGTCTAGCTGAGGTCTTGAAATTGATGTAATTATAAGTTAATCAGTATTTACATGCCAACTATCTTTTATTATAATGTACTCTGTGCGTGCGCGTGTGTGTGATTTTCACGTTGCATATATAATATAAATTTTAGGTCACCGGTCGCAATAACTCAGTGCTTTATCAATTACATTATAGTTACATGAATCACGACTATGAAGGCTAAAAGAAGTCAACAAATGTTTTTTTGTAGCGATACTTATCCGTCCACATACAGCACCGCTTTACGAAACAGCTTATGGAACGCCATGACTGTCTTATATGGTGCAAACGAACATTTCTGTTGTCCTGGAAAATCGATTAAACCGAAAATCGTGTCTGTTAACACTGAAACCATTTTTCAGTTAACTCGGACAATATAGTTTTTGCATTGTATCCCTGTTGTCTGTAAAACGTTATATTTGAACAGGTTCGCAAACGTGTCTGGTTGTTTCAAGTCTCACTGTTTGTGAGCTCCTTACCTTTAAGAGGAAATATTCTTTAAGAACTAGAAAACACTGCTTTTAGAAGAGAATATTTTTGCAGAGCTACATTTGCTACTTTACTTTGAAACGGAAACTACTGGATTCATAGAAAGGCACACGTGTACACACATAGAAGAAAATCCTATATACTGCTCTCTTTGAGGCGACTTTTTTGTCTTTACCTTGGTGCAAGATACTCTATCCAGCTATCTATGCCGAGTTGAAACATATCGATGCTACTACTATGGGTTAAAACTATGAATTGTAAATAGAAAGCGAATAAGAGACTCTCTCTGTCTGTCTGTCTGTCTGTCTGTCTGTCTGTCTGTCTGTCTGTCTGCCTGTCTGTCTGTCTGTCTGTCTGTCTGTCTGTCTGTCTGTCTGTCTGTCTAATAATAAAATCGTACTTAACTTGTTATCTGTTCTATAACAGTCTTAGCTTGATCTGTTTGCAGACAAATTGTACTTGTAGGAAATATTATTATTCCAAAAGCAAATCAAGTCCAATTAAGCCAATTGTGGGGCAATAGTGGACTATGTCGTATCAATAGGAGTGGTGCTAGGGCAGTAGTGGACTGAAGGGTATTTGTCAGACTGGAACTGGGTCAGTAGGGAACAGCGACGTATCATAAGGACTGGTATTGGGGCAGTAGAGTACTGTAGTGTATTAGTAGAACAGGTACTGGGGATATAGTGTACTGTGTGGTATGAATAAGACTGGTATTAAGGCAGCAGTGGACTGTCCGGTATGAGTAGGACTGGTTCTTGGCCAGCAGTGGACTGTGACATATGAAAAGCGAATAAGTAGGACTGATACTTGGGCAGAAGTGTACTGTGTCGTATCAAGAGGACTTGTACTGGGGCAGTAGTGGATTGTAGGGTATCAGTAGGACGAGTACTGAGGCAGTTGTGGACTGTGACTTATCAAAAAGACTGATGCTGGGGCAAAAGTGTACTGTAGCGTATAAGCAGGAGTAATTTTGGGACAGTCGTTTACTGAATAGTATCAATAGGACTGGTATTGGGGCAAAAGTGGATTAAAGGAAAACAATAGGATTGGTACTGGGGTAGTAGTGGACTGCAGGGTATCAGTAGGACTGGTATAGGGGTAGCAGCGGACTGTATTGGAGTGATACATGGCAATGATAGGCTGTATCATATCAGTAGGACTATTACTGGGACAGTAGTGGACAGTAGACTGGTAGTGGAGCATAAGTGGGCTGTATTATATCAGTAAAACTGATTCTGGGACAGTAATGGACTGTGTCGTATCAGGAGGACTGGTCCATGGCAGTGATAGACTGTATCATATCAGTAGGACTAGTACCGGGACAGTAGTGGACTATGTTGTATCAGTAGAACTGGTAATGGAGCATTTGTTGACTGTATCATATCAGTAAGACTGGTACTTGGACAGTAGTGGACTGTAGTATCAGGAGGACTGGTAATGGGACAGTAGTACAATGTGTCGTATTAATAAGACTGGTACTGCGGCAATAATATACGGTAACGTATATGAAGGACTGGTACTGGGTCTGTAGTGTGCTGTGTCGTATCAAAAGGACTGGTACTGTGGCAGTTGTGGACTGTATGGTATCAATAGGACTGGTACTGGGACAGGGGCACTGTAGGGTATCAGTAGGACTGGTACTGGGGCACTAGGGACTATATCTTATTAGTAGGACTGGTACTGCGGCAGTAGTGGTTTGTAGGGTATCAGTAGAACTCGTACTAGGGTAGAAGTGGACTGTGCTGTCTGGTACTGGAACAATAGCGGACTGTGTAGTATCAGTAGGACTGGTACTAGGGCAGTTGTGGACTTAGCATATCAAAATGACTGGTACTGTGACAGTAGTCATATCAGTAAAAAAGGTAAGAGAAAAGTCCAGGGAGTGCCATAATCACAAACCGCAGCCCTTCCCAGATCCCAAGAGGAAGTAAGAGTGGAAATTGGATACTAGTGGACTGTAGGGTATCAGTAGGACTCGTACTTTGACAGTAGTGGAATGTGTTGTATCAATAGGTCTGGTACTGGGGCAGTAGTGGACTATAGGGTATCAGTAGGACTCGTGCTTGGGCAGTAGTGGACTGTAGAGTGTCAATAGGACTGGTCTGGTACTGGGGCAGAGGTGGACTGTAGGGTATCAGTAGGACTGATGCTGGGGCAGTAGTGGACTGTGTCGTATCCAAAAGTTCTATCAGTAGGACTGGTACTAGGTCAGAAGTGGACTGCGACGTATCAAGAGGACTAGTACTGGGCCAGTAGTGTACTGTTGTATATAAGTATAAGTAGGACTGGTCCTTGTGCAGTAGTGGACTGTTGAATACACTGGGCCAGCAGTGGACTGTGGCGTATGAATAGGGCTGATAGTGCTACAGTAGTGTGCTGCAGCTTATAACATGGACTGGTACTGGGGCAATAGTGTACTGTGTCATATGAATATATTACTGGGTAAGTAGTGGACTCTAGGGTATTAGTAGGACTGATACTGGGGCACTAGTTGATTTTGACGTATTAAAAAAAAAAGGAACTGGGGCAAAAGTGTACTGTAGCGTTTAAGTAGGATTGGTACTGGGGCAGTAGTGTTTTGTGTCGTATCAATAGGACACGTATTGGGGCAGTAGTAGATTGTAGGGTATCAATAGGACTCGAATTAGGGCAGTAATGTTGAATATCACTAGAACTGGTATCAGTAAAGTATCAATATGACTGGTATAGGGCAATAGTGGAATATCTTATCAATATGTCTTGTATTGGGGCAGTTGGGGACTGTTTCATATCAGCAGGACTTCTACTGGGACAAAAGTAGGTTGTCGTATCAGTAGGACTGGTACTGTATCATATCAGTAGGACTAGTACCACGAAAGACATTGACTGTGTCGTTTCATTAGGACTGGTACTGGGGCATTGATGGAATGTCTCATATCAGTAAGACTGGTATTGGGACAGTAGTGGAGTGTGTAGTATCAGCAAGACTGGCAATGTGACAGTAGTGTACATCAAAGAACTGGTACTGAGTTTGTAATGTATACGTAGAGCTGGTACAGGGGCAGTAGTGTATTGTATCATATCAATAGGACTGGTACTGTTGTATCAAAATGGACTAGTACTGGGGCAGTAGTGGAATGTATCATATCCGTAGGACAGGTACTGGGGCTGTATCATATCAGTAGGACTGATACTTGACAGTTGTTGACTGTCGTATTAGTTAGACTGATACTGGGACATTAGTGGAGCGTGTCGTATCAATAGGACTGGTACTGGAGCAGTATTTTAATGTCCACTAGAAAATCTGATAGATAGATAGATAAATAGATAGATAGATAGATAGATAGATAGATAGATAGATAGATAGATAGATAGATAGATAGATAGATAGATAGATAGATAGATAGATAGATAGACAGACAGACAGACAGACAGACAGACAGACAGACAGACAGATAGAGAGAGAGAGAGAGATAGATAGATAGATAGATAGATAGATAGATAGATAGATAGATAGATAGATAGATAGATAGATAGATAGATAGATAGATAGATAGATAGATAGGTAGATAGACAGAGATAGATAGATAGATAGATAGACAGAGATAGATAGATAGATAGATAGATAGATAGATAGATAGATAGATAGATAGATAGATAGATAGATAGATAGATGACTAATGTTCGCCAACATAGACGATAATAATAGGTATTAAGTACCAGCGATTGTCAAGCACCTATCTATAAGTCGGGAAATCTTGTTAGTTTCCGTCACTAACGGTTTATGGCATAACGTAATAATAAAGTCACAGAACGTATTGACAAACTCGCATCGTAATCAAAACTTACATAACGTAATGACAACACTCACATAACGTAATGACACTCACATAACGTAAAGTCAAACTCACATAACGTAATGACAAACTCACAAACTCACTTGCCGTGCATATGACATGCATACGCGTAGTTTGACAAAAAAAAATATATATTTATGAAAAGCGATTGATAGTTGCAGGTAATCATCAAGGCTGAGATCTCTGAACTACTCAAGTAAGCTCGATTTAGTTTTTGTGCACACCTAAATAACTAAAATATGCTCGAAGTAAAGTTCTCCAAGCTCATGCGCGCCATGACACGAAGGAAGACAATTACCTCTAACGCTGAAGAGTAGCGGCAATTCTCTCCCTTACCATGGGAGCAAACACCAATGGGTCGTCTCCACAACAATTACCGCTTTTCACATAAAAAATCATAATTCTAAGCAATATGTATTCAGTCCCAGGCTTGGGAGTAAAATTTAAGCAGAATTTTCGACTTTTAGCAATGTAGTCAGTCCTAAGCTTGAAATTCATTCTATCTTTAAAAGTAATGCAGCAACGCTTCGAACAGAATCCCAAAATGTATACTTCCTGGTGAAACTGTTCTTAATATCCGGCTCGAGATTGAATACCAACCTTGGGATTGAATACCAGGCTTAAAATTCACTACCAAAGTTGCTAGTGAAAACCGTTCTTTGTGATATTCAATGTCATACTATAAACTTAAAATTCCAAGTCAAGTTCATTTTTTCACATTTCAGAACCGATATATTGGCCGCGTCATGCGAGAAAGTGCCTTCTAACACGCGCAAAATTGGCAGATGTGCATGCGCAAAGTATTATCCGGGTCTTTGCTTTCCATTTATACATTCTGTAGTATCCAATGATTATGTAAGTGGATACTGAAAGCTCTGAGCACTGCGCGGATGCGCAGGCTGATCTGGGCCTTCGCTGTCCGCATTTGCCCGGAGACACGGTTTCGCATGTCGCAGCCCATTTGAAAAAAAAATTATCCGAAAACGATCAGAAGCAATTTTGCGGCTGTTCTGGTGTCGGTTGGTCTTTATGTGGGCTTGCGGCTACTCGCTGCAGGGCTTTACAATTCTTTGTCCTGCTCGTTGTTTTATTGTTTTAGCAGCAAGGGGGGGGGGGGATGGGGGGCGAGTAAAGTAATTTTTGGCTATGGTACGTATACCCATCCACGCAGCAGGGGGGGGGGGGGGGAAAGTAGTTATATCGGACCCCAAGGGGCTTCCGCATAGATAAAAAATTGACAGCTACGCCGAGACGCTCCCACGTAGACAAACAATTCTGTATGTACGTCTAGGCGGCTTCCTCGGGCGTGCGGCTCTTCCTGAGGCCCGAGCCCCTGCGGCCCCCAAGTGAGCATAGTGAGAGCCCCTGGGGACGGCCCCCTTCCTTGCCGGCCTTGGGGCTTATCTATTAAAGAAGTGGGTGACTGCTGATATACCACTACAAGCGACATGCCCAAGGGACACAACACATGCAAATGGCTGACCGTGAGCTCAACGGAGCTCTGTCGTAAAAGCTGTCTTACGGACTTTTGTAAAGTTCATCTGGTGAGACTCCGTAAAGGCTCACGCACTCAGCCCTGCAGGGGTTGTGGAGTACTAACAAGCAACAGCTCTGTTGTCAGTGCGGGTATAGGAGTGAGTGGCGTCGTGCAACAAAAGCGACCCGAAAGGAATTTGCGCGTCTGGCCGCCATCGAGATTTCCATTTAGAGGGCGGTGATACAAAATATATACCCATTTATATTTCCATTTAGAGGACGGTGATACAAAATATATACCCATCTGATATCATGGCTACAATGGATCGCCTGATCGAAGAAATACTCGCAGAGTACGAGCCAAGGTTCATCCTCGATGAACCCATTCCAAAAGCTGAGGAAAGATTCCTTCCCCGGCCACTTCGACCACAGTGGCCATTTACCGACCTGTATGATCGTGTCACCCACCCAGTAAGACTCCCGGCTTACGAGCCGTGGGTCGAGATACTTAACGACGCCAAAGACGAATTCGAGGTAGATGGCGCCGCCGCGGTCTTCTCTACATTGAGGGCTGAACGAGAAGACCCGCTGGACATCGGTGACGTCGAGATCGTCGAAGGCATTCATGCCAGAGCCGGCAGGTTGGCACTGGGCGCTCGAATGGCCGATGTCAGGGCTACCCAACTTCAAGCGGCTCTCCCAGGGGGCACGGAGCTTCTCCTGAGAATCAAGTTTCTCCGGGAGAAAGCTGAAGATGATTGGGTCCTTGAAGGCAAGTTTGATCCAGTCCGGGCTGAGCGAAAGAAGGGCCAGGGGGTCGTCGAGGTCTCTCGGGACACAAAGCCTGTCGTGTTAACTGGACTTGACAGTGCGTTCTATCAGAACGCCTACCCCGTCACCGCAGTTGTCTCCGGCCTCTACCCCATCAGAAATCCAGATCCTGCCAACCTAGCTCCGTTAAGAGATGGTGACCTCAACTGTGTGGCTCAGAGAGTTGTGGAGCACTTCGAGGGCGCTTTGAGAGGCCAGGGACTTACACCCACATGGCGACAGAAGATCCAGGAGTGGGAAGAGAAAGTCTACGAAACCGGGGCCACGGTCGAAGACGTGGCCGAGCTGGAAAAGATCCTCTGGAGACCAATCGTCCTGAGGGACATCGCTGGTGAAGACATCTTCAACCGCGGTAAATACAGCAGAAACCGGTCCATAGAACTCATCTGCCACAACGGCCACGCCTGGCCCAAAGACCTCCACTTCCCCCAGAGTAGAGAGGTCCACATCTACGAGGGCAACGTCTGGCACGCCATCCGGGAAGTCACCCAGGGCGAGCCATTAGCGGTCTGGCTCCTGGGCGGTCAAGACCGACAGCTCTCTGTCGACCAGTTTGTGCTCCAGGACGGCCGCACTTACAGGACACGAGAGGCCCACGAAAGACAAAGCGATCTGCACCAAACTGGGCAACCCTGAACTAGCTGAGAGAGCCTTCGGCGAAAGCCACGCGGCTAGCATTATGGCAAAGGAAAGGAACGGCTGGAAGCCAACCCCAGCCAACCTCCTCCCAGACATCGAGAAGGCCTGCGAGGAGCACGGTCACGGCGGCCTCTGGAACTCGATGGGTTATGACACGAGGGAAGTCATTTCTATCGACATGAAGGCCTGCTATCTGGCATCCTTCCAGGGTATGGGTGAAGCCAAACCCTATTTCGAGCGGTTCGGGCATCCGACTCACCGCATGACCCGCGTGGCAATTAATGGCCCTCTCCCCAAAGACATAGGCACAGGCTTCGCCGAGGTTCAAGAATGGGAGTTTGAGGCTACCTGCAATCCGGTCATCCCTGCCTGGTTTGGAAGGCATTTCTCCGAAGGCGGTTGGGCCCCGACACAGCTCCTTGCCTTCCTGACAGAGTCTGGCCTGCTGAGGTCTCTCAAAGTCAGGGAGGCGATCATCTCCTTCGAGAATCAGACTGAGGTCTGGCTGCACGAGAGCAAAGACCAGGCCTGCTCCGTCATCGGCAAATTCACCCAGGGCAGCAAGGCAGATAGAAAAAGGCTAACGAGGAGGCTGGTGACCGGCCGCGGCGAGCTCGACTACCTTGTCCGGGACACCCGCCTCTCGGGCACTTTGGTCGATGCGCCAATGAAGTGCGAGCTTGGTCACATCCTCACCTACCACGATGGCTCTCAATCGCAGTTCGCCCATTTGAGGGCCTCGATGCTGGCCTACGCCCACATCAACCTCCTCTCTATGCTTTCAAGGTTTGAACCCGACGAGGCCGTTCGAGTGGCAACCGATTCCATCTATGTAAAGAAAACGGCGCTCTGCAAGCTCGAGGGGGTCGGGGCCTACAAGCCTCAAGAGGTGCACCCAGAAGGGTATTGCCGCATCTGTCTCACCTGCCACGACAACCCCGAGGCCACCACGAGATGGGATTGCCCCAGCCCGGTGGCGTGGCAAGGGCGAGAGCCTCTACATGCCGATGGAACACGCAGCCTACCTCGCCAAGCCTGACTACAAAGCAACAAAAAAGGACCTCATTCCCAGCACCGCGCCGCGCCACGACGATCCCCTGACCCAACATCAGCTGAGCTACCTAAACGGCGACGGGGGGAGCGGGAAAACCACGCGAGCGATCGAGATCTTCCGTACAAGAAACCCCCTTGTCTTCATCCCGACCCATCGCCTGGCCAAAGAGATGCGGGCCCGGGGCGTCAAATCCCAAACTTACCACAGTTTCTTCAGATACTCTGGCGTTAAACATGCTCGAGCAACCGAAGAAGATCTCCAGTCCTTCTCCAGAGAAAGCCTGAATACCTCGGGAAGCTTTTTTTGCGCGGGAACGAATTGGGATGAAGGTGAGGACCTCCTCCTAGAAATAGACAGCAACGTGGCCCCAAGCTTAGATCTTAACAGGGATGAAATTCCAGCCGAGGGGGTAGTGTTTGTGTCCCGAAAAGAGCGCGGCCTTCTTCACTATCCTGGTTCCAGCAAACCTGGTCCCCAGATCGCAGATACAGAGTGGACGCCCGAAAGGATGGGACAGAAGTTCATTCCCCGTGTAATCATCTGGGACGAGGTCTGCACAGTGCCCCGCCCCACTCTGGAAACCTTCCTCGACTGGCTCGAGGGTCGGGGCGTCCAGGTCATCTGCTGCGGCGATCGCCTCCAATCGCCGGAGAAATGCCACACGACTGGCTCCGCGGGCATGCCGCCTATTACGAAGAGGTCGAGGTAGACCACAGAGCCAAAGACCCTCTTTTCAAGGCCCTCAAGAAGCGAACCCGCCTTCAGCCCGACAGGGTCCAGTGCCGAGAGGTGGGAAAGGCGCTTCCTGGTTGCCTCGGGTGGGAACGCTTCGTGGAGGCCTGGAAGCCGTGCGATCTCATCTTGACCTCGAGGCAGAAGGTTCGCGACCGCGACAGAGGCTGCTATTCGAGCGTAATGAGAAGAATTTACCGGACACCTCCGTACCTCTACTATACCGCCCCAAAGACACTCGGCTGCAAAACATATGGTCACCATCCCTGGGCCCTTGCTGGATGGCAGGCCAGACCGGCAGGATCTCGTCCTTAACGACGTCGTCGAGGTGCCCTTGAAATATGCCCGCGAGGTCCTCGACGGTAATTGGGGCCAGGACTGGGCTCTTGGCTACGCCCTCACCACTCGAGCCAGGGTCTCACAGTTGCCGACCCCCCGAAAGTCTGGATCATAGACGACTTTCTCCAGTGGTCCAACCTGGCTTATCTTGCAGTCTCACGGGTGGAGTATCTCAGCCAGCTCGAGCGGGTAGTATGCCCCCCAGAGGAGGGCTCTGAGGGTGCACGCACACTCACCGAGCAGCAGCTCCGCAAAGTCATCCAGAGGAAGCTGGTGGCCTATAAGCGACAGGACCAAGGCAAGGGGCTTAGGTTTAGCCTGAAGGTTGATCACATCCTAACACTGAAAGAGGCCCAGAACAATCGCTGTGCCGCGTGCAGCATCGAGCTCCTATGGGCTTACTAGCCAAAGGACACCCAGCAGTTCAGTGTCGACCGGTTTGACAAATCCGCGAGCCACATCCACGATAACGTCAGGCTGACCTGTCTCGAGTGCAACCGAAAGAGAGGAGCAGCAGCGCTCAGCGCTTGAGAACCCCATCCGGAGGAAGCTGAGTGTCGGGCGGCACAACGAGAGTTCCTCCCTGGCAAAAACACGCGGCGGCCCATCCTGCAAGTAATACAACACGGGCTCATCGGGCTTGGTCACCGAGCGTCCGAGCCGGTTAACCTCAAGAGACCACACAGGGTCTCTAGCGCGTCGACGGCCACCTTCCAGCTCGCCGGGCTGGTACAGATAGCGAACGCCAACTCCCGAGGGGACTTTCTGCTCCTCGAGACCAACCGGGCGGCCAGGAACTACAGAGGAGGGCTTTTGTGCGCCGGGGCGCAGCGTCTTGGCCTTGATGGCATCAGAGGGCTTTTTGCTAGTCAACCTAGTCACTTCGCCGTTTAGAGCGGCTACAACGCTAGGCAGCCGAGCCACCCACTCCGTTGACCCCTGACCCGAAGGGAGGCGCATTTCTTGGGCGTATTGGTGCCCAAACAACCGCTCTCCGAGGGTCCTGTTCCAGCGCTCCACGACGCCTTGGTCCCTGTGAATATCGACCCGTCCACGTCGGACCTCGACCCCGTGTTTCGCGAGCAGCTGGCTCACCGCACCCATGAACTCGCGCCCAGGGTCAACCTGAAGGAGCTTCGGCCACCGCAAGGGACTATGCTTGTAAATCCGAGCCAGGCCATCGGCAACCTCTGCCGCGGTCTTGCTAGTCAGAGGCTGAGCCTCTTTGTAGCGCGAGGCCACATCAACTACCGTGAGACCGTAGCGGAAGGTTCTCCGCCCTACGCGGTCGTGTGGCAGGAAGAGCAGGTCCTCCTGGTGGACCTCGTTGGGCACCGCAACGTCAAACTTCGGCCGCGGTACGCGCCGTGGGGCAGGCAGATAGATCTGCCAGATGGCCTGCCTTTTTAGCCAGTCCTTGGCCTGCTGCTCAGTCACCTTTGCTGCAGACGCCAGCTTCTCGATGGCTGCGAGCCCCTTCCAGTAGCCTAGGGGGCTGTAGTATAAGGCAGAGAGCTTACTGTCGGCCATTGCTACTAAGGTATTCCAGCAGCCTGACCAGCCTCCAACATGCGGACGCCACAGCTCAGGAAGCTGTCCAGTTGTCGCCCGGAGGTTGGTCGGGCTAGCCAGCATCCCCGCGGCGAAACGCATTGCGGTCTTCTCATCTTGCCGCCAGAGCTGAAGCGACTTTTGCGCGATATCGATCATGGTGTGGGCTAGAGGGCCGGGGATTTTGTGGCGGCGGGCGCAGTGGCCGACCTCAAGCATTGCGCTGTAAAGCTCTTCGGGAAGACCCATGATATAGGGTCGCAGAAAACAGGTTAAAATTAAAACGCGCCTCACTTCTTGGCGGGTTGGTAGGCCACAAAGCCGGTCGCGGCTATCCCCAGGATGACAAAGGCGATCTCGCGGTCTTTTTGGCCGTCACTCGGGTGATAAAAGTCGGCGAGCTGGGGCTCGGGCCCCAGGGGGTCGAGGTTGTGCCCGGTGACCTGCGCATATTCCTGCATTGCGGCGTCAACGTCCCGGAACGTCTTAACAGCATGACCTTGCCGGCGGAGCTCCCCGTTGATCCAGTCGAGGCGCTCGGTCCGTTTCCGGGACCATGACGCCTGTGCGGCCTGCAGCTGCTCGACTGCTTTATCGTGACGCTTGCGCTCTTTGTCGACGGCAGAGCTTCTCAAAATGGTGAATAAGTAGTTCGATCCCGAGAACGCAAGGGCGTTCACCAGGGCGCCCCCAACGAGCATTGCGATGCTTGCCATTACTTCATGATATCAGCAGGTATGATCCCCAATTTAATTAGCAGGTCCCTGGTTCCCATTGCCAGAGTGACGTCTACCACCACCGGGGCGTTGGGTCACGCTTGGGGGTGCTTCCCCCCATCCCCATCTTGCCGAGCCGGGCGTATCCCATGGCCAAGCCAGAGACGACCGCGCTGTGGTAGAGCGCGTTCACGATCATCTTCCCGTCGGTTGCTGGAGTCGTCATGGTTGCTCATTCCATATAGAACGGATCGGGGCCAGGATTTAATTGCCGGTCTGGCCGAGGGGGTTTATTCACACGCCGCTTGGGCGCGGAGTCAACGGGGCCTGCCGTGGGACCTCGTTTGTCGGAGAAACACAAGCACCCCGCCCACAAGACAAGCCCCAACGCTCCATGGGGTCCAGTTGGTTAGTCCTTCACGGCGTTCCGGCCGGGAAACCGCTTGGTCCGCCTCCGGAGGAATATTGGCAGGCGTGCCGGAGGGGGGGGGGGGGTGGGGGCGAAATGGTTCCTTGGCTGCTCGAAGCTGCTCGAGAAGTCATTCTTCTTGCTTTGCCTTTCGGGTGGCAGCGCCGGCACGCCCGGCTGCCACTGTTTTTGGATCCTTAACTTAACTCTTTCCACTGGAGGACTGTGCTGGCTCCTCCGCCGTCTCTTGGTTCTCCTGCTTCGTCTCCTCCATCGTGTACTCTAACAGGGCAGCAGTGTCCAAACTGGCAGTGCTTCAAGGTGGTCAGCGCGGCGGTTAACGGTGCTAAGAACATGCCGTAGCGGTGGTAGAGCTCGCAGGTAGCACTGCTAAGCGCGTGTCCGACAGAGGTCGTCGATGAGCCTTGGCTGGTTTTCGATCCGGAGAAACATGGCCGCCACCCCCGCATAAAGCTGGAGCGCCGCAGACCCCAGCGTCTTCTTCATCGCCGCCCCAAGCCTTGTTTCGTAGCTTGCGTAAAGCTTCTCGATTTCGCTATTGTCCAGAGCGTCGATTTGATCGGCGATGAATGCTTTCCCACGGACCACCAGCCCGTACTGCTCGGCTTGGCCTCCCGCCGCGATGGCAGCGAGCCGTTCGCGGTGTTTTTGCACCCGTTCATCCTCCTCTGGCGACGCCGCTGGGGCGGCTGCAGGTGGAGCCCCCTCGGCTAGACCAGCGCCAGCGCCCTGCGGGTCTGCAACTGACATCAGCTCGTCGATCAGTTAGTCACAGTCCATTTCGCCAATAACAAGCCGGCGGGCCCGTCTAATATGGAGTGCGACTCGGCGCAGACACTGTGCGATTTGCCAAGCAACGAAAACCAGCAGTACCAAATGCGTGCCAAGCACAGCGACCAGCGTGGATGGTTGACTAAGACGGCAGAGGCGGCATTCTCTATGCGGCGGCCACTGCCATGAAGCCGGTCATCATCGGTTGTCCTGAGGTCACAGAGCGAACTTGGAGGTCAAGAACATCCCGAGAGAGACGTCAGCGAGACCAAGGTCTTTCGCCATCACCGCCACCTCGGGGTGACGTTTCCTGCCGGGTGCAAATTTCCTCGCCTCGTCCCACATCTGACAGGCACGCATCCCCTGACTAAAGAGCTGGTTGGGAATCCCCTCGATCGTGACCTCGACCTTCGTTATTTTCGGGTTATGGAAGGACTCCGTGTTGCGAGCGAAGGGCTAAAGACCCCCTTCATGCTGCGCGCGGGCACGTTGAGGTTGATATTCCAGAGTGTGTCGCTCTTGTCTCTGCTTATTTTTCGGTGGCGCAGTACCCGGTCATAGAGGATCGCAAGGCGGCCGTTGTACTGATTTGCGATCATGCGAGCCAGCTCAGGCTGAGTGACGATGTCATACTCCAAACTGATGTTTTCAATGTCGTATGACGCGTCGGCATCGCCCGTGGCCCGGATTACGCGGCTGTAATCGTTGAAGGTGAGTTCATACTCCAGGCGATCTCCCAGCGCGCTCTGGTAGAACGGCATGTGGCCCTCGAGCAGCTCGAAATCGAGCGGGATGTAGAAGCGGTTGCTGAAGGCATCGGCGATGGCCTTGTCTGCCGCGACTGTCTCATCTTTGTTTTCGGCACCGATGCGAATCCGCGTTGCGTTTCGGTTACCAGTCGTATCGATGCCTTGGTACTGGTCATTTTTCCTCTCCAAGGCTGTCTTCCAGAGATCGCCGTAACAGTTGAAGACGTCACTATCGTCGACGGACATCACCTCGTTGCCGGAGATCTTGATCAGTCTTCTTCACGATGGCGCGGCCCAGGTTCTGAACCACAGTCCGGTTCGCATCTTCACTATTCAGCGTGATTCTGAAGGCCAGGCGGGCGGTCCCTGGAACGATCACGTGCGCGCCGAGGTTCGGGAATCGAACCAGCAGCTGTTGATTCTGATCAATCGTGCTCGTGTTATTGGTTATCACGACAGACTGCCGCACGCCTTTGACCCCCAGGGGCGCGCGGAGGCACCTGTAAGGATTAAGCTTGCGTCCGAATTTGCTCGAAGCCATGGTGTATTTGAAGCCACGCAACAACCTTCAAATTAGCATCCACTGTCAACGCCGCGATGGATGACGTCACTTTCGAGAAACCAACGTTCGACCCTGACGGGCCTGGAGAAGACGATGATTTTGACCTCCCCGGCACCCCTATGGACCCACCGCCGGACGTCCAGCAACAGCTTAACACGTCCGGGGACCTTCTTCAGAACCTGCGAGATGAGTTAAGACAGGCAGAACTTGAGGCCCAGAAGAAGCGCCTGGTTGATACTTTCTACAACGAAGTGAACCGTGCCTATGGGTTGCGCCCCGAAGGCAGGCTCGATTATAGCCAGTTCGGGATCGACCCCGACGGTAAGACACTTTACTGGACACCTGAAGACAAGAAGATCTCCGTTGCTGCGACGAGGGGAAAATTGCGGTTTCTGGGTCTAGACACGCTGGCCCAAAGATACGGGGCTGATGGCGCCTATGCACTGCTGAGATCGCTGGGGCTCCCTGATTATAGATCGGGGGCATCGCGGGGGCTCGGCAGAGAGGTCGTGGAGACACTCCAGAGTGCAGAGGAAACCCTCCCGAAAAAAATTGAGGCAATCGAGCTGAAGGATCACTCCAGCGTGGCTGATACCACAAGTCAAAGCATAGAAGACGTCGAGACCGCATTGAAGACCATTAATGATCTGCAAATTGACGTCGCGTGGGTCACACAGGCCAGAAGAGAACTGGCCGGAGTTTGGGAGGCCATGACGAGATCGAGGGACGAGCTCGCTAACAACCTCGCGAAGCTAAGCGCAATCGACGACTGGAAATCCGAAGTCGAAAAGCACTTGGCCAGGGAATGCCGAAAACTGACCGAAACGGGCGACACCGAAATTCAACAAGATATTCGAGACTGAATGGAGAAGCTGCAGGGCGAGCTCTCCGACATCGAGCTTGAAAGGCAGGCGAGGCTCGAAGCCCTCTCTACGAATAGAGCAGCTCTCCGGTCGCAGATCAACAGAATTCGTGAGACCATCAGGCGGCTCCTCCGTGAAGACAAGACGCTGGCTGAGCGAATTCGAACTGTCTTCCGCGAACAGGGGATAACGATCGCGAGCATCCTTACAGCAATCGGCATGGCGATAAGCACTCTCGTCCTTGCTGTCACTGGCGGAGGAAGTGCGCCCGTGCCGTCGCCGGCTCCCAGGCCGCCCGACAAGGGCGGGGTCAAGGAGTGGATAAAAAAGCACCTTTCAGGCCCTTGGGCGTGCCCTGGCCAAATTGGCCGGCAAGGCCGCTGCGGCCCTGCCCGGCACCATAAGCTCAATCGTCTCCTGGCTCCTGATCACGTTAGGGAAGGCCGCGACTTGGCTTGCCGACAACGTGTGGGCCTTGGCCATCGGTGCTGGGGCCCTTCTTCTCGTGGCCGCAAGGGACTGGCTATGTCAACGACAGCCAAAGCGCCACTAGGCCAACCCCGACCCCTGCGGCTATGAGAGCCGTTTTCTCTTCTTTGTGGCTTGTCGCAGCCGCGGCAGACGCGTGTTGTTGCGGAGCAACAGCAGCCGGCGTAAGTGGCCCTGCGGGTCTGCCACTCGGTGGCCCCTTGTGATCAGTCCCGGCTGGTGCTGCGATTTTTCCTTCGAAGGACTTATCGCCTGTGGTCTTGTCGATCTGCTCCGACTCGTTGAATCCCGGGTAGTGGCCGACGGCTGCTTCAGATCCAGCGATCACGATTTCGTTGTTGTAGCCATGGACATTGCCCGGATGGAGGGCCATGTCGCTCGGGGCGAGGTAGAGCCCAATCCCAAAGACGAAGTCCAGAGGGGTTGATGCATACTGGAGCGTCTTTTGATATCGAGCGATGCTGCTGGGGATGTCAACAGGCGAGGCGATGGCGTCTTCGACGTTGGCCAGGAACTGCTTTTGTGCGTCGAACCCCGTCCCGGCCTTGAGAATGTTCGAGCGCGTCTTGGCTTGCGCTCCCAGGATAGCCCAAACATACGTCCGTATACTGTCGTTGAGGCGCTCCACAACCGTTTGGGTGAAGCCTTCTGATTTATCGAGAATGAACATCCAGGCCCCTGATATATCCCGGTTATGGCGGATGGCGTCCATCGGATGGAAGAAGGGGCCATCGGAGTAGTGTGCATGCCGATAGGCGCTCGACGGCTCCATATACGTGCACCAAGATCCGAGGCTTTGGCACCCGTTGTCTAGCTTTTGTCTCCAGTCGGTTGTAGGCTCTGGCATCGTAGGCGTTCTCATACCAAGAATAGGACTTGTCTCCAGGGAGGGCGACTTTTAGCTCCACAAGCAGACGCCTCGTCGTATAATAGACATGGAAGCGATACAGACCTGAGAGAAGGGGGTCTTTAGCCTGGAGATGGTCATCAGCAGAGACCCCGCAGCCAGCAGTCGCTCACCAGAGGGCGAAATTGAGCTGGCATTGCCACCAATCGAAAGGAGTGGTTTTCCAGGAATTCCAAGCCTTATTCGATGTCGTGACGGGGTTCCCGGTGAGTGGGGGATTCTGGTACTGGGCGAAGATGTCTGGGAAAGAGGCCTGAAAGTCACCCCCTTCGTCATCAACCATAATCTTCATTGCTGGCCAGAGAGAGCACCTGTTTCTCTTTGAAATGGCCCCCTCACCCGATATGTTGCAGAGCTTTTGAACGAGTAGGCCCTCTTTCTATGCTTTGGGTCACTATGTACGTCACACTCACCGACATTCAAAATGGGGAACCGGTCTCTGTTCCCGGCACTGCGTGCGGGGGGCTGGGGAAGAGGGTCAGCTGTAAGCTTTCGAGCTGTCTGACGGGGTATACAAACGAAAAAAGGTCACCGCCCAAGAGGGGGGTGGGGCGCAGAAGCTCGGAGAGTTGAGCGACGTCGACGTCTCATATGCCGTCCCGAGACGGCTTCATACGCCTTCGCAGACCCTGTTAAAATAACGGGCTGGATGATCGACATTCGAACCTTCTCTCCCTACGTCGCAACGGGGCAGCATCACAAGGTTCGGAAGGTGACAAATAGCGGTACCCGGCTGTGCTCTTATATCTCAGAGACCAGGAACGTCGTCGTCAGCGAGCAGCAATCGCTGAAAACAAGTAATAGCCGGGAGGGGATTCTAAAAATGATATCCATGTTCTCTCCAGCGGGAATCATCGGCGCGGGAAAAGGGCCCACATCAACAATCCTCTTCGAGGTGATCCTCGGAGATCCACCTGACGACTTAGTCGAAATTTTGCCCGGCTTTAAGCTCAAGTGGACCAGCGCGCACGCGCAAAAAGAACTTGGGGCTTTGATTAGAGTTCGGGATCACCCCCAGGTGCACTTTACATTGGATGGAATCCAACGCGATGCAGATTACCGCTTTCTGGATATCAGCAAGATCCATGTTGGTCCAGTTGATCTCAAAAGGCTGAGGTTCACGCCCGCAGACCTCACCTCAGAGCAAGGCTCGGTGGTCCTTAGCCATTTGAACTTGCCCGAAAGCGGTTATAGTTAAGCACGATGGGACTTTACCCACCACTTGAGACGACAGGAGACTATCACCGACTTCAGCACGTGGCCGAGGTCAGATACCGCCTTGAAAAGGTAAGAGACTTCAGAGCCTCGCTGTACAAGAAGTACCGGCGCGGGCCAATGTCGTGGACGGACTCGCCACCGCGCTTTCAGTGGCCAGCGCGGGCTTGGCTGCGTCTGGTGTCGGAGTATTGACGACGATAATCGCGGCGCCAGTCGCCGTTGGCCTCCAAGCTGGGGCGATTGCTTGTGGGATGCTGGGAGCTGGCGGGAGATTCATTTGTCGGAAGCTTGAAGCCAAAGCTAGGAAACATGACCAAATCCGGGTCCTGGCCGTCTCAAAGCTAAACTCAATCGCCGACAGGATCTCGGCCGCGCTGACCGACGATAAGATCTCCGAGGAGGAGTTTCGCCTAATTCTCTCTGAGGTCGACAAGTATAACCAAATGAAGGCTGAGATACGCCGTGGGCGTCAGAAAGAAGGCGGTCTGTCCGAGACCGAAAAAAACCGGCTTATGGACTTCATGAGAGACGAGGCGATGCTAACGGCCAAGCTCTTGGAAGAACTCCAAGCTGCTGGAAACAGTGGCACCTCTCGATAAATATATCTTGTTCGCGGGCTTAAAAAAGTGCACAGGCTGGTCCAGCCCTTTGAGCAGCAGACAAGCAGACAAAAGCCCCCCCCCCCCCCCCCCGAGGTCCTGGTCATTTTTTTCGTTTTCTAAATCTTATCTCTGGGGGGCTTTTTCTTGACCAGGACCTCTCATACTGCTTCCAATGCTCGGTCACTCCTGCCTTCAGTACCTAACTATGATTGGGACGAAAGTCGTTAGAGGCTTACTAGAAGTGCCGGCAGAGGTTATGGGGATGGGAATGGGATCGTAGCGCTACGTTTAAACCTGTACAGTGCCCCGCAGGGCGATAAATATCTGTAAATTTAACTTATAAAAGCTTGGAGTTTTATTGTGCAATAATAGTTCAATAGAAATCTATTCCGAAGCAGGAAACCAGCGGTATTCAATAGAGAATCGATACAGGTAAACCTTCACACATTTTATAAGAACCCTTACCATGCTTATGGGCAGATTCAGCAGATGCCGGTCCACGGTACTTTAAACCCCGGGAGCTGGGTAGAATTCTTTACACCCACATCCCAGTTCCTTGGGGTGAGCCACCTGTCTGTGTCAAATCCTGTTTTTCTGAAAAAAATATATTAAAATGTCGTCTGCTGAAATTTTTACTCAGAGCTTTTAAATATTCATTCAGGGATGAATTTGTAAATACCTCAAGTTGGTGTGCACCAGATAAATCGGATATCGGTGAATCAGGTAAGTGCCTCCCTCTTTTTGCGTTCAGAGCCCCAAGGCCGGCGAGGGTGGGGGCCGTCCCCAGGGGCTCTCACTATGCTCACTTGAAGGCCGCAGGGGCTCGGGCCCCAGGAAGAGCCGCACGCCCGAGGAAGCCGCCTAGACGTACATACAGAATTGTTTGTCTACGTGGGAGCGTCTCGGCGTAGCTGTCAATTTTTTATCTACGCGGAAGCCCCTTGGGGGCCGATATAACTACTTTACTCCCCCCTGCTGCGTGGATGGGTATACGTACCATAGCCAAACATTACTTTACTCGCCCCCCACCCCCCTGCTGCTGTTGTGTTTCGTAAACCCTGTCAGGCATTGTGACACCTTGTTGGGGAGGAGGGAGCTTTGCTTTCTGTTGATTTGTTTCTTGGGTACTGTCTGCCATGGTTGTTTGCTCTTCATCTTGGTGTCATTGGTTAAATATAATCTGTGATTATGGCTATTTCTGGACATCTTCTATACATTATTTTTTGTGTGTAAAAACATGTATAATATAGTATAAACATATTTTATTGCAACTTTACATGTATGCAATGGGGTTGGGCCACAAGTTCTCTCAACATTAGTTACAGCCCTCCTCCTACAATTTTAGTACACAACATCAATTACGTGACATTGCCAAACATTTCAGTAATAAAAAGTATGCAGTACTTGTTGAATGAAACTCGATAAATAAATAAATAAATAAATAGGATTGTGTGGATATCAGCGGTAGAGTAGTAATTTGTCTACTTATTGATTTCTAGAGAATCTACCAGTATCCTTTATGAACAGATTTGAATAGAGACATATTGACATCTAAAGACATCTCGACAACGCCACAGAGTAGGATATCCAGGTTTAGAGGATGAAAGGTGCGGGTTTCATTAAACAGTCGTGTACATTCTTTTAAATAATTCGGGCAGCGAAAAAAGTAATGTTCCGCATTCTCTAAATTGCAATTACAAAATGGGTTAATTAGCAAATAATTTGGATGCAAGTCGCTATTCAAATTACTGCATTCATTTCTTATTTTTGCAGGCTTAACAGATAACTATCTATCACCATATAAGTAATGTTGCGGTACTCCGTGGATTGTCGAGTTCTGACGTTTTATTTCATACTTAAAATAACTGAATGAAGAACGGTTTCGTATATTTTCATCAAGATTATTTCATAACGGAACAGAAGACGGTATGCAAGAGTTTCGAAATAGTTCTGTTCTACAAAATGGAACAGTAATGTTATCTCGGTTTTTTAATAGATAATAGTTAATAGTTTCTCGTATGTGAGGGGGAATAATATCGCTTATATTAGAGGGTACTTGTCCATTTAATTCTTTGTACATAAAATATAGTTTCTGGTTCTTGCGGCGTTTAGATAATGTAACCCACCCACATTTTCTATATAACTTATCAAGTCAAACTGATCTAGTCAAGCCAGTAACTATTCAGGCAGCTTCGTTTTGTAACTTTTCTAGAGCATAAACGTCTTGATCGGAACAGTTGTCCCAAACTACTGATGAGTATTCTATTATTGGTAAGACATAAGAAACATAAATCTGATTTAATGAAATTCTGCTTAATGTAAATTTAAGCTTTCTCATAATGCCAACTACTTTAGCAGCACTATTTAAGATATTATCTATGTGTTTATGCCATTTGCCATTGCTGCTAAAACCTAAATGCGTATGATAAACATGGTAAAAAATAGGTTATCTACCTATGATAACATTCAACCGCCGATGTCAAGAATCAGATATAGTTCAAGCGAAAACATCCATAGTACTTGCCAATTATTACATACCATACTTTTCCCTAATCTAATATATTTCGAGGAAATGACACGAATTTCGCTTAAACTGCTAAATGCTTTCAGTGAGTGGAAATTGAGTATTTTCAGAATAATTATTTTTAGTGTGAGTTTACTCCAATAATTCAAATTTTTTACCGCCTTACAGAAATGTTTTCAAACCTTAAAGGATACATGGATATTAATTCAGAATGACAGTGATAAAACGAAGACTGTTATGATGATAACGATACCCATGTCAGTGGTCGGGTTCATCGTGGTTCTGTGTTTGCGTTGCGTTTTCTTGAGTTCTGGATCCAGATCGCCATTGCACAATGTTTATATGTGTTTTACTATGATATTTCACAGATGAGGCAGAGGACCCCTATGCCGACCAAACATCTGTTTGGAATTTGGAGCATAACAAATGAGTGAGATTTCGCAGGAGTAAAACCGATATATGCCAAATATCTCCCCCCCCCCATCCCGCCCCCCACCCCCCCCCCCAAATCCCAATATTGCCTACCGTTCCCAGGCGGTTTCTCTTTTGCAGTTCTTTTCTGTGCTTAGCGCGTCTATGGTTTCATATGTAGTGTTTGTGTTTTCCTTATTTGTTCCTCATTTCTCATCAGTGTTACGCCATAGGCGGCCAAGACCGAGGGTGCTTTCCAATTTGATTAAGCCACACAGAAGACTCTAACAAAGTGTTATATATATGTATATATATATTTTTTTTTATTCTATTTACAACACACATTAACATAATAATAAACACTTAACACACAATTTGACGCAAATCTCTTCATGTTGGCACGGTTGGGGAACTATACTGGTATATTACTTGATTAACCTGGCTTGCTTAATCAATTTAATACACTCAGTATACCCAACCAACTGTGGAGATATTGCCTCCCTTTTCTATATTCCTATATTATTTCTATGGCGCCTTTAGTGTTTTATATATATATATATATATATATTTTTTTTTTGAAGTTTTATTTCTTTTACAGATTGAGCTCATTTCTTATACTTATTTATTCACAGCCTTTATATTTTTTTTTATATCAGAATCACTTGAATATTGACTTGTTCACACTTATGGCTGTTTACTACATCGCATTAGATGTATGGCGGCCTCTGCTCGCCCAAGACTGGAATCTAGCTTAGGTACTGCACTTCATATTGCCAACTGTGCTTGGAAGGACATGGAAGGACACAACTAAAAATAAACAAAACTCGGACTAAGGACATGTTTTATAATAACCTAAGATGAAGCCTGCTATGATTCTACCCATTATTCTACAATGACGCACGTCACCGTATAGAGTGAGTGACGTCATCGACGTCGCGACTGACGTCGACGGATCGTGACCTATATCCCTATTAATAACGTCGACGCAGTCGACGGCGAGCTGCTAACCGTCGCCAACGTCGTCCGCTTAACGCCATAACATCCTATGCAAGCTCCATTTCCATACATACACAAATGATTATAATGTATGAATGATTATATTGTATCAGGGACATGACGTTCCAAATGTCGCAACCCTAAATGTCACTGACATTAGTTACTAATGTCAAACACCTCCGACTTCCGGATAACGATCAGAGTGAGAGCAGTATTGGATCAACTCCAACAATTATGAACTCGGTGCCCCGGAACACTTAAAATCTATACTACTAAAAGAACGAATTAGCCGCAAGCACTAGAAAACGGTAAAAACCTGCTGCGGTTGGTTGGTTTAAATTAATAACGATATTATTCTTATTGATAAATTTTATATTTAATTTCCGGCATTTTAATGAGTTTTCCAGTTTTTTGTGGGGAAACAGACAATACTTTATTCAAATTCTCCCAAAGTAGCTTCTCGAATTTACCACCTATAAATCGATTACGTGCACATTGTAAATAAATCGGACGTCATCTAAGCATAGACGGGGGCGTATTTATATGACTGAACGTTCGGTATTCTCCGTGTGGTGTAATAGTCAGTTTATGCATTGGAGCGATGCTTCTATAAACGACAAAGGTGTGAACCGAATGAAAGAACAAAGTTCGAGAACGTAATGGCATACGTAATAAAGAATCTTTTTTTTTTCGGGAAAATTCATTTATTTCAAACTGCATAGAAAAATCTACCAAATAAATATTTTAATTTTGGTCAGTTATTACTGTCCTCTGTGGTCAATATAGGTGAATTGTTATATAAGCAGGCTACGCCGTACTCACTCTTCGAACCATCTCAAACACCGCTAGGTCAGTCCGAACCCAATTTGATCACCATCGGGTTCGAGCTATTGAGGTGCGACTGTAATTGGACCTAGCGGCAACTCTGCATATATGAGCCGTCGCATGACAAAATCAACAAAATGACCTGTTTACCACGCGCAGTGACCTGTGCATCTGCCAAGTCTGGATCAGTGTCTGCACGTAGAAACCTTGGACCCTTAGCAACCCATTGAGTACGCAGCCAGACTGATGAAACGGTGAATAGCCATGTTCTGACTCTCCCCTGGGTAGCCAAGTCATTGTGTTGGGTTTGTCATGCGCAAACCGTCCGAAATCAGCTGGCCGATTACCTACGAATTTACCGGCGCAGTGGCTAAGTTGCTAGAACGTCCGCCTTGCGTTCCGGAGGTTGTGTGCTCGATCCGCTGCCAAGTCATACCAAAGAATTTAAACATGATATTACTGCAGATGCTCTTTCGCTTGGCGATCAGCATTGAGCAAACGGAAATGGTCGGCCTGGTATAACGTAACTGGGTGGAATGTTACGTCATGTGTCTGGCGCGGGATATTTAAGTAAAGCAGCACTGTAAAGGTGAATATTGATCTCCCTGTCATATAAAGATCGTCGCGATATGACTAAAAGATCGTGACGTTGAACACAGATAGAATTATATAATAAATAACCTTCGAACTTTATTTTTTTTTCAGATTTCAATCTGTTCGATGTATCAAAATATAATATTATCCGCGCTTTCGCGGATCCTTTTCTAGTATTATATAAATTACACAACAATTACTCCTAAATTTTTCTTCATTGAAACAGAGATTATGCAGGCGGAATAATACAAATTAATTTACAACGATTTCTTGGTTTAAACATATTTTATTATCCAAATATTACATAACACTATACATTGTAGCACATAAGAAATAGGATCAGAACGAAAGTATGACTACTTATTTAGTTCTTCTCCTTAACAATTACAGTTGTACAAATAGTGACGGAAAAATGTTAAACAATATAGATCTCAATTTGTGGATGTGAATTAAGGATGCAGATTTGAAAGAAGAAAAAAAAAACAAAAACAAAAAAAAAAAAAACACACACACAAAAAAAAAAAAAAAAAAAAAACACAAACAAATATATATATATAAATATATATATATATATATCATTATATATCTTATATATATATAAGAGCAATGATAAGATAACGAAAGCAATAAAAAAAAAATAATAATTATATATATATACTTGAAATGACAGTAAGGTCAGAATATCAATTAAAGAGCCATAACTGTTAACTGGTTCATACTAATGCCACTTCTAAGGCTGATAAAATCAGTCGTAGAAGTCGCTTTAATATATCACAAGACCTTAAGGGATTTTAATAAAAACAATTGGGGGGATAAGGGCAGCGCTTCCCTGGTAAGTGTCCCACAGAATCTACTAACGTTTCAATAGAGAGTTGCATGTACAGAACATTGTATTTAAATGGCTTCAACAGTTAAAAGCGTTTTGTGTCGCTTATATACTTTTGGACTTTTTCAAATATACGAACATTTGTTGTGTATGGTAAAGAGGCATCTCCATATAGTAGAAGATTAAGCGATATTGTTTGATACTCTGATACAGCGTTAAAGAGTTCGTTTCTCTGTGCGGTGTACAAGGGACAACAAAGTAGATAATGGTGCGAATTTTCTACCTGTCCACAGTGGCAAAATGGAGATTCAGTTATATTTTTGGAGTAGAGATCGCTGTTTAAGCTGCTACATTTTGTTCGGAGACGTGTATGCAAGATCTGTGTTTTCCTATTGCCTGTATAGAAATATTTTGGAATAGACGTTCTGTTGCGGTTTAAATAATTCTTGAAAGAAGTAACCGAACTGGAACGTTTTGCTTCATCGGACAAGTCGTTCCATTTTCTTACCACAGATGGTAGAAAAGACTGAAAATATAGATTAGTTCTAGCGTGAATAGATTGTAGGTTATCTGCATTTCGGAGGCTGTATTGGGATAGATTGTTTATTGACTGTGGTACTAAAGAAGAAAGATAAGACGGAGTTAAGTCATTATACATTTTGTAGAACATGACGAGTTTATGATTTTCCCGTCTCTTTTCTAGTGTAACCCAGCCAGTTTCTTGGTACAGGGCATTAAGAGATACAAGTTTGGTTGTTCCAGTGGCAATCCGTGCGGCTTCGATTTGGATTTTCTCAATTTCTTGTTTTTCAAATTGTGTGCAGTTGTCCCATACTATATCCCCGTATTCAAGTAAGGGCCTTATAAAAGTTGTAAATATTTTTTCTAGAGAACTCCTGTCCAACTTAAACTTGAGTTTTCGCATAATATTAATCCTGTTCCATGCTTTTTTAGTTATGTAATCAATATGTTGGTGCCAAGTGCAGTCGTTGGACAGAATCAAGCCTAGGTGTTTATGAGATGACACTTCAGCTATTTGTACTTCTTGCATAAACAGGGGTGGGTGAACAGGCTTGTTTAGTTTTCGAGATATCAGCATTGATTCGGTTTTGATCGGATTGAAGTCAGCTAACCAGTTGTTTGCCCAGATAGAAATTTTTGACAGGTCTGAGTTCAGGCAAACAGCCGATGTAATAGGTTTTTCAACAATAATGTAGAGGCTAGTATCGTCAGCGAACAGGCGAATGTTGGAGCCAATTTCAGCGACTATGTCATTAATGTAGATTAAGAAAAGTATTGGCCCGAGTATGGAGCCTTGCGGCACTCCAGCAAGAATATACGTCCAGTCTGACGCGACACCAGGAAGTATAACGCGTTGTTTTCTTTCAGCTAAATAATTTGTAAACCATTTGAGAAGTTCTCCCTGAACACCTGCTGCCTTAAGTTTGTGTAAAAGCCCTGCGTGCCATACACGATCAAATGCTTTCCTGATGTCGCAGAAGACAACTCTAACTTCTTTGCCCATGTCTAAGGCTTGACAGAATGTATTGTACAAGAAAGTGAGTTGGTTTACAGTGGAGTCTCCTTGTATGAACCCGGACTGTAAAGATGATAGAACGTTATTATCTCGAAGATGATTGTATAAGTGCTTGAATATAAGCCTTTCAAATACTTTGTCTTCAGAGTTTAGCAAAGAAATGGGTCTGTAATTACTTACTAATGAGGGATCATCTTTTTTATGAATAGGGCATATGTTTGCTTCTTTCCATTGTCTAGGTACTTCACCTTGACTGAGGGATCGGTTAAAGAGGACACATAGCGGAAAAGCTAGTTCTTTTGACAGTTCTTTAAGAATGCGATTGCTTAATCCGTTTGGACCAGATGCTTTTCCAATCGGTAGTGATTTTAGGACAGATTCAACTTCTAAGGGGGTGAGGATGATAGAATTTAAGGTAGATTCGATATTATATGGAGGTAAAGCTGGAAGTTCAGCGTTACTATCATCTAACAGTGTTTGTTCCTTAAAATAATTATTAAGTAGATTAGCCTTGTCTTGCTCATCAGTATATATACGTCCATTGCTATCCAGAGGTGGGATGGACGAGGTGGCAGTGGGAGATATCACAGTTTTTAGAGTGGACCACCAGTCTGTAGAAGTAAGGGAATCAGACTTCAACTTCTTAGCGATATTTTCATCACATGTTCTTTTCGATTCTTTTATCAACGAGACTACTTTGTTTCTGAGTTTCCTGAATTTATCCCAATGGTACTGCAAATCAGTTTGTTTAGCTTTTGTATAAGCCCTTTTGCGTTTTCTAATATATCGTTTGATAAATGTAGTTAACCAGGGTGGATCGGAAGGTCTAACTTTTATGTTTTTATTTGGGATGCATAATTTTGATATTGATAGTATGTAATCAGTGACATTCTTTGCATGTGTGTTTATGTCATTATCTTCTAGGGATACCCAGTCAGTAGATGCAGCTTTATTGCGTAATAGGTTATAATCTCCTTGATCGTACTTCCATATATGCCGGCTAAAGGATTTTGACGATTTAACGATTTCTTAATACAATTAATTCAATTTAACTATTAAACTTAGAAAAAGACTTTGCGTATGTATGTGGGTGTGTGCATGTCTGTATGTTCGTGCGTATGTTTGCGTATTGCGTATGCGTATGTAAACCTAAATTTCTGGCCTACGCGATTCTTATGGTACCGCGCATTTTACATTAGCTATTTTTTTTATTTGTATAAACTAAATCACACCTTGCGCCTACTGCTTCAAAAAAATGGTCAGTCCGCACATGCCGGCGCGGCCTGCTCAGTGTCCCCGATAGCAATTACAATTCTTGCAACCTGAGAAATTCCGACCAGACTGCACAACCTAACGCAGCCTGCTCAGCATTTCTGAAATAACCCAGGTAACATATGCAGAATCGGCTAGCGTGCGTTGCAATATATAGTTTATAGGTTTACTATTCAGACTCGGACATTTTCCTGCTTTTGAAATTTGAACAGAAAAACCTACAAACCTATATGAATATAAATTTACGACTTACGGAATTGTCCGATTCAAACGAAAATTTACGACTCACCCTCGAATTGGACTGTATCGGTGAGTTTATATATAGTAAGCCTATTCTCTTGCCACGCATCAATTGTACGCTATGTGCGGGATTTTGCAAACATTTTGCGATTTTCTCGCTTTCTGCGTTTCGCAACCAGTTTAGCCTATTAAAGTTGCGTAACTTTTATCACGCTACAATTAATACTGTAGAAAATGGACCCTACCTCAAACATTAAAATTTGTCAGCTTGCACTGCAGTCTGCTCTGGGTCATAACAATCAGTTTGGGAGGAGGCTGTCTTTCGTGATTGTGGCATTTCCTGTGTATCTCCACGGAGATTTTTAAAGCAATCAGTATCCAATATTCATTACATTTTGGACATATGCCTTTTCCACTAGTAACACATGTCTTTAGTCTTGTAAGTTGTATAACAATGTAACCTTATTGTCCGGAAAGAATACTTACCGGGTTCCGACAGTCGCGTCTTTATAGTGCGGTTTTGTATCATTAATGACAAAATGTTTACGAAGCGTAAATTTCGTCATTTTTTAAGTCTTGTGGTGGCTTGAATTAGTCCTTTGTACATCAAGAAGCGGACTACAAGAAAGTTCCCACCTAGCATTCTGTTAACATCGATATTTGACTGTGATCGGCCCGACAGAATCCTGTCGGGCCGATGACGGTCCGATATAGATTAAAGTAGAATGCTAGCTGCGTTTCAACTCTGTAAAAGAATTTACTAATTAATGATATGAAATTGAAATATCTGAGATAACATCATACCCCAATGCGTGAAATTTAACACAGCTTGGTTACTTTTATTGTTATGAGGCAATGACTATGTTCTGATAGAACGTAATTACATTTTTGACAAGAAAACGACACCAGCAACATACTAATTTGTTCTTACATTCTGTCTTCGAATATTGATTTTATCGTTAAGTGCAACAGATCAGTACCACATTCTTTTCAATATCGGTATTATATCAGGTTCATAGTTTATATTGTGTGGTTCTTTGTGATCAGAGTCCCATTCTGGGAATTTTTGAAAAATATATATGAGAGTCATCAGTGAGGCCGAATTAGCTGAAATTAGTCAGTCTGGCCCAGACTACTTGACGATTGATCTTTTTATTTTTGTGTGTGCTCATTGTTCTTATGAGCGATTCCTTTTAGGATCTATTAATTAATGCTTAGTATGCTGGATAATGATGTCAGCAAATGACATTTTGAATAGTTTTATTTTATTTTTAGCTCACCAGAGCAGAAGGCTATTGTGATCATTTGCCGTCTGTCGTCTGTTGTTGTCCATCCGTCGTCCGTCCACACTTTGAACTTCTTCTCTGTAACCCCTGAACTAATTTTCTTCAACAATGTTTAATGACCTGTCACATCAGGATCTATGCTGTCGCATTTAGTCTTTCAACTTGACATAAAAATTCTTTCCAATTGATAGTTTGTTAAAACTACATAGCAGAAGACAAATGTAGTCTGAAATTGGCTATATGGGATCTGGATGCACTTCCTTAAATTTTTGTCATGTTTTATAAGGTGGGGCACATTTTTGAGATCCTGCGTGTTTCCCTGCAAATAGGAACTTGAAATTTATATATGGCACGAGCACAAAAAATAGGCAAACCCGTTTTTGTCTCTTTTACCCCCGTCGGACCTAGTATACCAAAGATATGCCTGTTTTTCGACTCTGTTCTATTCTAAATATTGTCATTTAATATGGCAATAACAAACTGCCTTTATGGCAATATGTTATCTACAGAACCGCTTGCGCTAGGATTCTTATCTGTGGCGTGCGGTTCAGGATTACCCTGTCAACACTATATTTAGGGAAGCGCTTGTGATGGGATCTTTATATTGTGCATACTGTTTAAAATCAGTAATTTTAATAACCTGATAAATTATTTAGCTAAATTCATAACACAGAATATGTCCCTTTCGACTTTGTCTGTGTTACAATGGAAAAACGTTGTCAAAACGACTCTAGAGAACTGCATGAGTTCGGATTCTGATATTTTGCACACAGTTTCGGATCAATGTTTAGATGACCTGAACTTTTCAGCGAATTCCGGTTATGCCCTGTTCTTTCGGTTTGCCATTATAGCAGTTGGAAAAGCTTGTCAACACAATATCTAGAGAACAACTAAAACTAGCCAACAATTTTGGATTAATATTAAGATGACCTATTTAACTTCTCAGCTAATTCTGTTATGCCCATTTGCCTTTATTCCAGTTGGAAAACCTTGTCAACACGATGTCCAGAAAACCTCATATTTTGCACACACTTTAGACGACCTGATTAACTTACCGAATTCCGTAAATAAATGGCAGTTATGCCCCTTTCAACTTTGCATGTATTGCAATGGGAACAAATCGTTTACATGATATTAGAAAACCGCATAAACTAGGGTTCTGATATTTTGCACACAGTTTGGTTGACCCGATGACCATTTTAGCTTATTTCGTAAAATATTGACCGTGCTATGCTAATTTTCAGACTTTGCCATTATAGCAGCTGGATAACCATGTCAATACGATATCAGCTGGAAAACCTTGTCAATATGATATCTAATGAATCGTTTAAGGTAGGATTCTTATATTTTCAAAACTATTTGATCAATCATACATGGTTATGCCCCCAGCTGCGAAGAAGTTGAGGGGGCATATTGCTTTGGGCCCGTCCGTCCGTCAGTCCGTCCGTTACACTAACATACGATCAGGAATGGTGAGAGCTAGGATCCTGAAAGTTTATATATAGCATCAGCATTAAAAGTAAGCGGACCAATGAATTTTTTTTGGTGTGTGTGTGTTTTTTTTTTTTTTTTTATATCGTCTTTGTTCTTGCAGAGTTATTCCCTGTTTTCGACTTAGACATTTGATGACAGGCTAGTGTGGGCATCTCCTCATACAGTTTTATGCCGATCAATTTAAAATATTGCAGGCTGTCACGGTCATGATATGCATGTGAGTGGCATTATTGACGGTTTAATTTTGTTATTTTTTTTTTTACTTTTGAACTTAGCCATTCTGGGTCTTAAATACTATTAAAGTGCATTATAGACGGTACCTAGTGTGCACAACTCCTCCTAAAGTTTTTTACCGATCAATTTGAAACTGCGGGCCCTTTTGTTATGGTCTGTTAATGTGCAAGTGGTTGGAGCATTATTGTCAATTTGATTTTTGTCACTTTGTTCGACTTTTGTTTATTTGTTTGTGTTGAGGTTTAACGGCTCCAAAACCGAGTGCGGTCAGTTTACCAAACCACACTTTTACTGGGCAGTGCTAGTCCATTACGAAAACACGCCTATATTCAAATATACAGAAAATTGCACCCCCATAAACTGAAAATTTTCAGGTAAAAAACTGATATTTTTCATATTTCTGTTCAAAAACATAGATTGCGGGTACTCGTAGCGAGGCGGTTCTAACGAGTACTCACCATCTAGGTTTTGAGCAGAAATAAGAAAAATAATGTATACCCCTGTAAACCCATGTTTTACTATATAAAAGTGGGGTTTGAGGGGGTCGAAATTATATAGGCATGTTTTCGTGATGCCTCTGAGCGATTAACCAGTGCTGTGCATATTCTTTCGCCAGAAACTAACAACTGTCCTTTTTGAATCAGCGGAAAGAAGAGAATGACCAAAGAAAGTGTTTCATGATCAATCTCTACGAAATTATGTTGCCGCCTATGTGTGTCGAACCCGCAACCTCCTGATAACCAGTCGGACGCGCATCCAACTGAGCCACCGAGGCCGGCATTTGAACTTTGCTACTTCTGTCCATCAATCCGTTATGCTTTGCATACGGTCAGAAATTTTATATTTATCATCAGCATGAAAAATAAGCGGACCCATATTTTTTTACGTTTTTTTTTTTCGTCAGTGTTCTCCTTGCGGAGTTATTCCCCTTTTTCGGCTAAGGCATTTGAAGACATGGTGGGAACTTAGTGTAACCTCATACAGTTTTATACCGGTCAATTTGAAACTTTGCAGACTCTTATGTTGTGGTCTGTAAATGTGCATGTGGTTTTGACATGATTTACCTTTACCTTTTTTCGACTTAGTCATTTTTGGGGCTTAAATACTATTAAAGTGGGTACCGTGTGCGTGCAACTCCTCGTACAACTGCATACCTATCAATTGGAAACTTCACAGACCCTTCTGTAATGATTGGTAGAACTGCATGTGGTTTTGGATGCCAAAACCACATGCAGTTCACAGAAGGGTCGTTTTTTGTTTTGTTTTTCGTTTTGTTTTTATTATTATTATTATTTACGTTTTTTTTTTACTTTTGAACTTAGCTATTTTTGTATCTGAAGTATTACATTCAATGCATGTTTAAGGGAAATCACAAAGGGGATTATGTTTTACAAACACATTTTCTTTTTTTTTTTTTTTTAATGCTAGATATTTTTTTTAATGCTAGTATTTTCAGAAGTCTGCACAGATTTTAGGTTTTGTTGAAGCGACAGACAAATAAAAGAATGAAACTTGGAGCAGCAATGTGTTTAGCAACGCCCCTTACCATCGTCTTATGCTCGATTTGCCTAGCTATCAGGTTTTGCTCATTCATATTTGAAAGAAATGTCCCCACAAATAGTGTATCAACCCTTTAAGATGAAGTGACGTCCGACGCCTTTGCATTTAAGTTGATTTGTGTTTATATGGATTCATAATGATTAAAAATCTGTTTAAGACTTATTGATCGATTAAAGCGATCTTCTCTACCAAATTAAAGACGGTTCGACAGTTAGAGAATGCTCTCACTGATTCAACATTATGGTAGTTGAGGCGCTTGTTGGTTTATTGTTTGAGCTTGGCTTCAACTCTGTCGCATATTATCTTAAAGCTTAGAGTGCAGGATAATAATTTGAGCAGACAACATTTTGAAATACTTCTCTGATAAAAAAAAAAAAAAAAAAAAATAATAATACGTTTTTATATTCCATGCAAAATGTTTCTTAAAGAGACAATTTGCCTAAAATGTTAAAGTTTATTTTCGGGCAATAATAAGAAAAAAATCATCGAATTGACGTCTGCTGAATTAGCCCACTCAATGCAAACCTAAGTTTTGTCTTGTATATAAAATACTGCCAATAAAACATTTATGCGACGTAGACCTAATTTAAAAACAAATAAAACAGACATGAAGTTAAAATTAAATTCAATAAGAAAACGAATGACAATTAAAATCGAAGGCACTGAAAGAAAATAAAAGATACAGCTCCTCGTCAGATATATATATACTTTCAAGGTAAACACGCACACACGGACAGCGAGTGTCCAAACTACAGTCTGATCAGAACTTGTTTATTGATTTACAAAATCATTTTATACTGTACAACTAATCGGCTCATAACAAAGGTCATTACATTTGTATCACAATATGCTGTTTTGCAGGCTGCTCTGAATGAATATTATTTGCATAAAACCTTTTCCCATGCTGCGGCTGATACATATTGATCGCATACTGACTAACTGATACAAAGCGCACGTCGTTCAAAAAACTTTTTATTGGTATAGGGACAATATGATAATCTGTAGGACGCTAATACCAAGGCTAATACAAAAAAAAAAACAAAAAAAAAAAAAAAACTTTTTATTGGTATAGGGACAATATGATAATACGAGGCGTTTCCTCCTATAAAAGATAATTATATGTCACTAAGATCTAGAAGATATATAGAGCCTGGCCCTCAGATAACCTTTAATCCAGTTGTTTGCATCGAGATGGTTTGAGTAAGTATTTACTTTAGTATCTGTAATGCGTAGCAAATACCACTTTTAGATGTTGACACACTCTGGCACACCAGTCTATCGTCCTTTTTGTGTCCTTGTGCGCTAGAGAGTCACGCGGTTGAGAACAGGCTCTGTAATGAGCATAACGATTCTGCATTAAATATCTATGCATTCAGCCAGTAAGGGAACATTGAATACATGTTGTGGACCAAATAGGTACTCGACTTTCCAATCGCGTGTTTTTCATGCCAAAGCTGTTTCATGCTGGTTTTCGTAAGCTGAGTGTTCGGTGATTATCAGTAAGCAATTTCAATTTTATGCAGGTACTTGACAAAGGTGTTGGGAATCGGCCAGTATTTCACAGTCGATCATCAGTTTTGTAAAACCGATTGATCACCGATTAATAATCGACGTCACTCTTAATTCAGGTACTTATTCATTGTTTCAGATGGGATAATATTTTTCTTATTTCTCCATGAAAATATATGTTGGTTTAAACTTTATTTTGATTGCTTCTAATTCGACATAATTTACAACAATACAATATTTTCTTGGATCTGACTGTAAGCCTTAGCTTGTCTAAAAGCCATCTCCTGTAAATAAAGGCATATACTTTCATAGATGTTATGAGTGGCCGAGCCTTTTGACATATTTGATCATAAGCAATTAAACCAAAAGCTTAATAACTTATATGCATGTATGTAAACCGTTACATACATACATACGCACGTACGTATATACATACTTACGCACGAATGTACATGCGTATGTACATACATACACACATACATATATGCATACATACAGGCACCCATTCAGGCACATACACAAACCCATGCATACACTTATGCGTGTACGCGCACATACATCAAACATGCAGAGAGAGAGAGAGAGAGAGAGAGAGAGAGAGAGAGAGAGAGAGAGAGAGAGAGAGAGATGTTCCATGACTCCATAAGTTGATTCTTTCAATGTTACCTTTATATCATAGGAAACGTTTCGCCTTGAATATGAATTCTTGAACGTTGCAAAACATGGTTTCATTATCTTCATCAGTAGCTGTTACTTTACCGTGAAGCAATTCTTGAACACAATGCGTGTGCAAATAGCCAGAAAGGTATTCCTGACGTTGGCATATCTGGGACAGTGGAAAAAAAATGGTAACAGCTTTCAAATGCACCGCATGCACAAGATGGGCTTGGAACAATATTTTTAGAATAAAAATGTGAATTTAGTGAGCTACACCCCATGCGCAATCTTGCGTGTACAATTTGGCCAATTCTAGATCCAGCATTATAGTACTTAGGAGGAAGTCTTCTGTGTCTATTGAGGCAATATTTAAATGCTGTGACAGTGTTTGCATCTTTTATATCTTGGGGCAAGCTATTCCAAGCTCTTATAGTTGAAGGGAAAAAGGAGTTAGTACGAGCGCGAATAGATTGTATATCGTTTGCGTTTCTTAGGCTATAGGGGTTACTATCGCCAACAAGTGAGGGCACAAGATCAGACAGGTAATCAGGGGTGAGCCCATTAACAATCTTATAAAATATAACTAACTTGTGTTTTGTGCGTCTTTCTTGTAGTGTTTCCCATCCGAGCTCTGCAAGAAGTTTTTCAATACTACAGAGCTTAGTCGCCCCGCTTACTATACGACCTGCTTCGTTGTGTATTGATTCTAATTGTTTTTGCATTCGGTGGAGCAGTTGTCCCAAACACTATCACTATTTTCGAGTAGGGGGCGTATGAAGCCGATAAAGATTTTTTCTAGTGCAATCCTATTTATTTTAAATTTTAGAGCACGGAGGAGGTTTAATCTTAATCATGCTGATTCAGTAATTTTGGCAATATCATGGTTCTGTCCATGAAAATGTAACTCCGAGATGTTTATGACTAGTAGATTCTGAAATGACTATATTGTTCATTAAAAGTTGCGGATGTAAAACAGGATTTTGTTTTAAAGATATTAAAAGAGACATGGTTTTCCTTGCATTAAGATCAACCAGCCAATCAACCAGATTGAGATAATGTGCCCACATCAAGGTTCATAGTAATGGCCGCTGTCTGAGGGTTTTCTACAATGATATACAAACTGGTATCATCGGCAAAAAGACGTGTTTAGGAATTTATGTTTTTGACAATATCATTTATAAAGATGAGAAAAAGCAGAGCCTTGGGGGACTCCAGCGTATACAAACGACCATTCGGATAAAGCACCACTTAAAATGACATACTGTCGTCGGTTTGACAGGTAGCTAGAAAACCATTTGATCACATGATCAGAACAACCAATTCTAGATAGTTTGTAGAGAAGTCCCCTATGCCAGACTCTGTCAAATGCTTTACTGATGTCGCAGAAGACAACTCTTACTTCTTTTCCTGCGTCAACAGCTTCACAAAAGGCATGACATGTATGTAAAAGTTGAAAGGTTGTGCTGTCGCCTGGAATGAAGCCTGACTGAAATGAGGTCAATATTTCGTTCTCCTGAATATAGTTAAAGAGGTGCTTATGAACACAGCGCTCTATTGTTTTTCCAACAGTAGAGATGTGTTCGAGGGTGACGATTTGTCATCATTTTTATGAATAGGGGTAAGATAGCCATCTTTCCAAGGCGATGGAAAGTATCCTTGTCGCAAGGATCTGTTAAAGAGAATAGAGTGGGGTTTAGAGAGGATAGGTGCTCCTTCCTTTAGGAGACAGGGGCTTACATGATTTGGACCATGTGCTTTGTTACGATCTAGATTCTCAAGAACGTCTTTTACATCTTGCACTGATATGGTTATTGAGTCTGTTCTGTCCGTGAATAGGTCTAGATCGGGCAGTTGCTTATTCTGATCATTTATTAGAGTTTGTGAAGAAAAATAGTCATTCAGCATATTCGCCTAATCAATCTCTGTTTCAGCACTTACTCCATTGAATAGAAGTGTAGGTATTTTTGTAGAACTTTTGTTTAAATTTAACAATTGCTTTGAGGATTTCCAAAACAGTTTGCAAACATATGTTGTGGGTACTCATTAGAAGTGGCTCCGCAAGGCGCTTCTAATGAGAACCCACTACACATGTTTCAATTCTTTACCACTTTTATTGACTATAATTCTAGAATGACAGAAATAGACAGGTTTAAATTTCATTTAAAATAGAACGTGAGAAGCATATGTTTCTAAAAATAGAATTTTCCGATCTTTCCGATCGTCAGTCAGAAAAGGCAAAAGTAAATGAAGATCGGTTATAATCGATCATCAGTGGCAACAGTACAGGCAAATGCTATTCTGAATACCTTCAAATAAATGTGATTTTCGTATAATCCTAACCTTTTAAAATCTCCTCTCACGATGGAAGCATTACTGAAAGATATCGAGAGACAGTACTTGCTTAGAATCGGGTTCAGACAGCTGATTTATTTTCTTGTACACCCTGGTCATAGACTGATCGACTGAGTTGAGGTTTTATGGCACAATCAACCCATTAGGGTAATCCTAAATCCGGTCAGTTTTCCTAACCATATTTTTTCCTGACAGGCTCCTCTAAGCGGTCAACCAGTACTTGTGCATTTTTTTTTTGAAAAAAAAAAAAAAAAAGACATCGAAGGCACTGAAAAAAAATAAAAGATACAGCTCCTCGTCAGATATATATATATATATACTTTCAAGGTAAACACGCACACAGGGACAGCGCGTGTCCAAACTACAGTCTGATCAGAACTTGTTTATTGATTTACAAAATCATTTTATACTGTATAACTAATCGGCTCATAAAAAAGGTCATTACATTTGTATCACAATATGCTGTTTTGCAGGCTGCTCTGAATGAATATTATTTGCATAACACCTTTTCCCATGCTGCGGCTGATACATATTGATCGCATACTGACTAACTGATACAAAGCGCACGTCGTTCAAAAAACTTTTTATTGGTATAGGGACAATATGATAATCTGTAGGACGCTAATACCAAGGCTAATACAAAAAAAAAACAACAACAAAAAAACTGACAACTGCCCTTTTTGAATCAGTGGGAGGGAGAGATTGACCGTGGACAATATTTCATATTTCATGTGCAATCTCTACGAAAGAATGTTGCAGAGGCCGGCGGGGAACGACCCCGCGACCCCCAAGTCATCAGTCGGATGCTTATTCGACTGAGCCACCCGGGCCGACCTGGTCTATATTACAAGTGTATGCCATATATTCCCCCCGTTACCCTCCCCCCCCCATCCCCATCCCCCCATCCTCTATAATATATAGTAACAAGAAATACGCCTAACGGCGTTATAGACAGGTTTCTCCAATGAAGAATTATGGTAACATATCTGAAAAAAAAAAAAATAAAAAATAACCAAAAGGTAAACCTCGGACGACGCCCGACGCCCGCCCGCCCGCCTGGACATCGCTTTTTTTAAGGACGGAGTTTTAACGTGAAAAACTCGTCCATAAATGGGGTTTACAATATTAGGATGATGCTCCGAACTTTGCAATTCAATTTGTTGACTATTCTTAACAACTTTTATTGTATAATGTGTCTTAACGTTTGCTCTTTTGCACCTTTTTTTGTGTCGGTTATTGCAACTGTCTTGTTGTGTCGTGTCATCGTTTTATCCCCATCTCTTCTTTGATGACTCGAGAAAAGTGTGCTTCGTGATAACCTTTCCTAGATAACTTCATTAACATTTTATAGTGCATATTAACCAAAATTGTTCCCCATACTACATGGTGAAATGTTTTTAGCTTACACAGCATTAGATAAGAGGGTGATCAAGTTTTTTGTTTCGTTAGTGTATGTCACTGTCACTAATATTTCTGCGAGATACAAGTAAAGACTATGACCAAGTTGTCTAAAGTTGAGTGTTATATAGTACGATATTCGTGAAATATTTTCAGCGACACGAAGCGGGGGCATCCGATTGTCGGATGAGGATCGAGGATAAAGCATATGTTCTTAATATTTAGTTGACTTTCATTGCCACTAATGAGTAAATGACTTGTCGTATTAGCGCTTTCAGCAATTTAATGCTTCAGTAAATTGCAACACAAATGGTGTTCAGACGTTCTACGTTTACGAAACAGTAGAGACATTTAGAGTAAACTATTAGAACGGTCATTAAAACATAATACAGTCAAACTTCAATAGCCCGAACATCTTTGGAACGATGGAAACTTGTTCCAGACATGGATAGTTCGAGCCACTGAGGGTTAATCATAACGCCAGGGCAGGAAGCCAATAGCGATAATTTAAGGAAATCTTTTCGATCTTCTACACAATAATGGTATGTTTAGTGAGTACACACAACATACAATTTCATGATAAAATTTAAGAAAATGTTACCCAAATATTTGTTTCCTTACAGAAGAATTCCGTACGGACTCAAAAACTAGTTTGAATTAGCCATAATAACGAGCCATCGGTGTACGAATCATCGACGTTTTACTGTACATTTATAATACTTCTACTACCACCTTTGCTGCTACATAAATAATAATAATAAAGATAATAACAGAAATCTATAATACTAAATAAATAAAGGAGCCAATAAAATGAAAAGATGGCGAAGATTTGTTGAATTATTTTGATATTCAGTTTTCACAATATTGGCGTTATTGATAATGTCGATATGAGAATTGTTTATTTTTACGTAGATTTTGTGATTTTCAGGGTTGGGACCATTTCCGCATTTTAAATTCTCCCAACTATTTTCTCAGAAAAGATGCAGCGATTGGTCATTTTTTTTTTGGTCAACAACAGGTCACATGGTAAAGCGCCTTCGATTGGTCGCGCTAATAATGAGTCGAGTCGTTTCGGTCCTGGGTTGTGTCAGACTTTGTTTTTGTGAAGTAAGTCCATTTGGGCTTATACGCAGGGCGCTTCAAAAACTGCCACCTGATATCGACCCGCGCCTAAAACTACACAACCACAAAACAACTGTGATTCGGTTCCTTCCTGAACGAGTGTGACATGAATGAAGTAATCGAACTCAACCAAACACAAGGTTAAAGCGTTCATATCTGAATTCAACATGATTGCTTCTGCGAAAGGTGAGAAATAAGCACTGCGTGACTAGCACTTTGAGATTTTATAAGCACTTTGTCTATTTGCAGCTGTACAGTGCCATTATATGCCCATCACAAAGTAGCTTCTCCAATTTACCACCTATAAATGTTTACGTGCACATTGTAAATAAATCGGACGTCATCTAAGCATAGACGGGCGCGTATTTATATGACTGAACGTTCGTTATTTTCCGCGTGGCGTAATAGTCAATATATACATTGCAGCGATGCTTCTGTAAACCATAAAGCTGTGAACCGAACGAAAGAACAAAGTTCGAGAACGTAATGGCATACGTGATTAAGAAGCTTCTTTTCTTTTCGGGAAAATCCATTTATTTCAAACTGCATAGAAAAATCTACCCAATAAATATTTTAATTTTGGTCAGTTATTACTGTCCTCTGTGATCAATATAGATGAATTGTTGTATAAACAGGCTACATCGTACTCACTCTTCGAACCATCTCAAACACCTCTGGGTCAATCCGAACCCAAATTGATCACCATCGGGTTCGAGCTATTGAGGTGCGACTGTTAGCAACCCATCGAGTGCGCAGCCAGACTGATGAAACGGTGAATATCCATGTTAACCTGACTCTCCCCTGGGTAGCCAAGTCATTTTGTTGGGTTTGTCATGCGCTGCCTCATATGGTTAAACCGTCAGGCAGATTAAATCAGCAGGCAGATTACCTACGAATTTACCGGCGCAGTGGCTAAGTTGCTAGAACGTCCGCCTTGCGTTCCGGAGGTTGTGTGCTCGATCCGCTGCCAAGTCATACCAAAGAATTTAAACATGATAATACTGCTCTTTCGCTTGGCGATCAGCATTGAGCAAACGGAAATGGTCGGCCTGTTATAACTTGACTGGGTGGAATGTTACGTTATGTGTCTGGTGCGGGATATTTTAGTGAGGCAGCACTGTAAAGGTGAATATTGATCTCACTGTCATATAAAGACATCGTTGCGATATGACTAAAAGATCGTGACGATGAACACAGGTAGAATTAAATAATAATAAAAAAATAATAACCTTCGAACTTTTCTTTCAGATTGCAATCTGTTCGATGAATCAAAATATAAGTATAATACCCGCGCTTGCGCGGGTCCTTTTCTAGTAATAATAAATGAAACAAAACAAATCGTTTAACAGTGCATATCACTTCACTTATTTTCACCCTCCATCGATCCCGTTTCACACCGATATAAAATATTCTGTCTGCGTAAGCATTCTTTCTTTGCTGAGAGAAGCTAGAATTTCCATTATTTGTAGGACAATTATGCATGCTTGATTCCTGATCATATGGACCTCGTCAAGCAAAAAAGTGCCTTCGAGCATGCGCAATATGTGCGGATTCACATCATCCTGAGCTCGCGCAAGCTCTCCGTTGAAACATTCTACAGGCCGTGATCAGACTGCGCGGATATTTTGCATGGAGCGGCCTAATTATTTTGTTATCCTGTACTGCAGATATTGTTTCCTAACAAGTTCAATTCGTTATTAAACACAAGAGAATAGCTGCTTTATTGAAGCGCAGACATTTTATAAAGAGAAACAATGACATTGCGGTTCAACAAAGATCAGACAATAAATACTCTAAGGTTGTTGCACTTACATCGGTGAATATTGCCCCGAGTTGGAATAGCAAACGACGCGAGCATGCGAGGGGGCAATATTCACCAATATCGGTAACCATTTTATTATATAGCTGTAAATATGAGGGGTGTTCTAAAAGAATTGCTTATTTTGACAGGGAACGTTCAAAGTGAAAGTTATCACAAATTTCTTTACTTCAAGCCCTCAAAAGTATCCCAATTAGTTTAAATATATTTCATTTGCATTCTTCAATACATAGATACTCACAAGACATGAAATAAAAACAGGATTAGAATGGAAGCATATAAATACTTATAAGATTCTTCTCCTGTAATATATATTTATCAGCTGTTGATTTGATGGCAGTAGATAGCCTAAGACAAAATTCTACACATTTATTATACATAAGAAGATATTGCTAAATGATAAATATTATATTTCAGTATATATATGTCCCCATTACTACAAATGCATAATTTTAGTCGATGAATCCATTTCCGGAATGCGTCACCGTACGCAGATTAAGGTATACTGGTAAGGTACACGGCAGATCCAAGTGCCTGGACCGGTATCTCCGTCCAACAAGTAAGGTTTTCAAAATTACGGAAAAAGGAAGAATTCACAAGGGGCAAGGTCAGGTGAATAAGGAAGGAGTGGTAAAACAATGGCAGACTATGGGCGGGGACATTTTCTTGTAGGTCGGACATGTTTGAAACCCGTGATATTGATAGCATATTGTCCATTTCTTCAATACCAAATCTTTGTAGTATTTTCCAGTAACGCTTTTGCCCTTTCTCACAGGCATCTCCAGAGAAGAAGATTGCACATAAAACATTCTTTGCACAACGTGCGTTAAGCAATTACTGGTCTTTTGCTGTTTTGTGGTGGCCCATATTGTTTTCCTAACAGGTTCAAACTAATGATCCTATGTTTCATTGGCAGTGACTTAATCTGCAGATTTCTTTAGTTCGGAAATGTTTTGAGCAATTATTTGACTAAAAGTCAACAAGTGAGGCACCCAGCTGGCTGAAATCTTCCTACATTTAATATATATTTTGAGAATGTAATGAACTTGATAGTGAGATTTCAACTATTCGTGCTACTTGTATATCACATACTGTATACCTAACATCTCTTTCAACAATTCCATTTACTTTTGAAACAATTTCGCCACAAGATGCAGCCTTTCTGATTCTGGTGCATGTTTGATCGACTCTAGCCTAAAATAAAATTTGTTCTGACAGCTACGAACCGTGTCAGATGACACAGTAGCAGATCCGCAATATATATATATATATATATATATTCTTTAAAGATTAGAGCAAGCGTTTTATGTAGGCCCGTATATTAGCAACCATTTTTACAACAGTAAACAATGACAGCGTGTAATTCAAATGGCAAATTATCTGTCTCGATAAAATTTATGGGGTCATGTACATAAGTAATTAGGCGTGACGCCCTATACTGCTTACATACCGTTGTGTAGGGTATTGAATAGCGCTATACAGGTATGTATTGATTTGTTTCAAGTTGCACCTGGCTTTCGAGCAACGACAAAAAAGCAACTCGTTTGGAACCTTCCTCGTATGCTGTCTCATTTTCAGTTGTTTTGTAGCCTCAAAAAGTATTTTTATTGTCTACAATTCAGAACCTGACCAAATGCATGACTAATTTTGGCGCGACTTCATTTCCACTGTCGGGAATCAAACTCCGTGGTAGCTACTATTTGTGCTTACGTCACACAATCGGAAGTTTCTTTGTATTGAGGTTTTATGGTCCAGTCAACCCGATGGGGTCATGTCGGGCGCGGTCAATTTACCTAACCACATGTATACTGGGTAGACTTAGTCCTCTAAGCAGTTAACCAGTATTGTGCACATTCTTTCGCCAGAAACTGACAACTGCCCTTCTTGAATCAGCGGAAGGGAAAGAATGACCGTAGTCAATCTCCACGAAAGAATGTTGCTGACCTCGCTCGGCGTTGAACCCGCGACCTCCTGGTCTCCAGTCGGACGGCGCATCCAACTGAGCCACCGAGGCCGGCACAATCGAAAGTGTTGCCGGATAGGATTTATGTTAGGAAAACAGGTATTTCCATTTCGCGCTTTATTGCATTCCAACCGAAAATTTTGACACATAGCGCAGTTGGTGGCGCATAAATTTCTCTTTCTTTAGCTTCTCTCATTATCTGCGTGCTTACCAGAACACTTGGGATAAAAACCCGAAAAACTGACTGGTAGCGAACACGGACAACCACGATCTTGTAACAAAAACCTATTTTATTGCAACCCAACTGGAAATTAAAATTAAAACAAGCTCCGCCCGGATGCTTAATTATAAGTTAATCATATCTACATGTATTCCTTTGGCGCGGACGAAAACTTGTTTTTGGGTGTATGAAAGAGAAACACAAAAGAAACGTTATCTACCACGGACGCGAAAAACATGGTAGCTTCCACGTTGAATATGAAGAGTCGATTTTGCTTTTTTAAAATTAAATTAATACAATTTGGCTTTTCCTTCCAGAAGATTATACAAGCTAAGGAATCGAAAGAAATACATCCTATAGTTTCCTTGCAGTGCCAAATCATGTAGTAAGATATCCAAGTCCAAGTATTTATTTATTTATCTATTTATTTATTTATACTGGTGAGCCTAAATTAAGAGAAACTATACACTGCCAAACATGGTAGTCTATGCAGCAGGCAAAAATCTGAGCATCCCAATATCATATGGACAGGAAGTGGTTAATCAGTACCGAAATCGCAGGCATTACATATGAATCCGGTGACGGGAGAAAACATCCTCCAGTTTGTGACAAGACCCACCCCTTACAATGTACGGAAAACGCACGTCGTTCAAAAAACTTTTTATTGGTATAGGGACAATATGATAATCTGTAGGACGCTAATACCAAGGCTAATACGAGGCGTTTCCTCCTATAAAAGATAATTATATGTCACTAAGATCTAGAAGATATATAGAGCCTGGCCCTCAGATAACCTTTAATCCAGTTGTTTGCGTCGAGATGGTTTGAGTAAGTATTTACTTTAGTATCTGTAATGCGTAGCAAATACCACTTTTAGATGTTGACACACTCTGGCACACCAGTCTATCGTCCTTTTTGTGTCCTTGTGCGCTAGAGAGTCAGGCGGTTGAGAACAGGCTCTGTAATAACGATTCTGCATTAAATATCTATGCATTCAGCCAGTAAGGGAACAATGGATACATGTTGTGGACCAAATAGGTACTCGACTTTCTAATCGCGTGTTTTTCATGCCAAAGATGTTTCATGCTGGTTTTCGTAAGCTGAGTGTTCGGTGATTATCAGTAAGCAATTTCAATTTTATGCAGGTACTTGACAAAGGTGTTGGGAATCGGCCAGTATTTCATAGTCGATCATCGGTTTTGTAAAACCGATTGATCACCGATTAATAATCGACGTCACTCTTAATTCAGGTACTTATTCATTGCTTCAGATGGGATAATATTTTTCTTATTTCTCCATGAAAATATATGTTTGTTTAAACTTTATTTTGATTGCTTCTAATACAACATAATTTACAACAATACAATATTTTCCTGGATCTGACTGTAAGCCTTAGCTTGTCTGAAAGTCATCTCCTGTTAATAAAGGCATATACTTTCATAGATGTTATGAGTGGCCGAGCCTTTTGACATATTTGATCATAAACAATTAAACCAAAAGCTTAATAACTTATATGCATGTATGTAAACCATTACATACATACATACGCACGTACGTATATATATACGCATGCATATATACGCATGTATGTAAACCATTACATACATACTTACGCACGCATGTACATGCGTATGTACATACATACACACATACATATATGCATACATACAGACCCATTCAGGCACATACACAAACCCATGCATACACTTATGCGTGTTAGCGCACATACATCAAACATGCAGAGAGAGAGAGAGAGAGAGAGAGAGAGAGAGAGAGAGAGAGATGTTCCATGACTCCATAAGTTGATTCTTTCACCTATATATCATAGGAAACGTTTCGCCTTGAATATGAATTCTTGAACGTGGCAAAACATGGTTTCATTATCTTCATCAGTGGCTATTACTTTACCATGAAGCAATTCTTGAACAGAATGCGTGTGCAATAGCCAGAAAGGTATTCCTGACGTTGGCATATCTGGGACAGTGGAGAAAAAAGTGGTAACAGCTATCAAATGCACCGCATGCACAAGATGGGCTTGGAACAATATTTTTAGAATATAAATGTGAATTTAGTGAGCTACACCCCATGCGCAATCTTGCGTGTACAATTTGGCCAATTCTAGATCCAGCATTATAGTCCTTAGGAGGAAGTCTTCTGTGTCTATTGAGGCAATATTTAAATGCTGTGACAGTGTTTGCATCTTTTATATCTTGGGGCAAGCTATTCCAAGCTCTTATAGTTGAAGGGAAAAAGGAGTTAGTACGAGCGCGAATAGATTGTATATCGTTTGCGTTTCTTAGGCTATAGGGGTTACTATCGCCAACAAGTGAGGGCACAAGATCAGACAGGTAATCAGGGGTGAGCCCATTAACAATCTTATAAAATATAACTAACTTGTGTTTTGTGCGTCTTTCTTGTAGTGTTTCCCATCCGAGCTCTGCAAGAAGTTTTTCAATACTACAGAGTTTAGTCGCCCCGCTTACTATACGACCTGCTTCGTTGTGTATTGATTTTAATTGTTTTTGCATTCGGTGGAGCAATTGTCCCAAACACTATCACTGTATTCGGGTAGGGGGCGTATGAAGCCTATATAGATTTTTTTCTAGTGCAATCCTATTTATTTTAAATTTTAGAGCACGGAGGAGGTTTAATCTTAACCATGCTGATTCAATAATTTTGGCAATATCATGGTTCTGTCCATGAAAATGTAACTCCGAGATGTTTATGACTAGTAGATTCTGAAATGACTATATCGTTCATTAAACGTTGCGGATGTAAAACAGGATTTTGTTTTAAAGATATTAAAAGAGACATGGTTTTCCAAGCATTAAGATCAACCAGCCAATCAACCAGATTGAAATAATGTGCCCACATCAAGGTTCATAGTAATGGCCGCTGTCTGAGGGTTTTCTAAAATGATATACAAACTGGTATCATTGGCAAAAAGACGTATTTAGGAATTTATGTTTTTGACAATATCATTTATAAAGATGAGAAAAAGCAGAGCCTTGGGGGACTCCAGCGTATACAGACGCCCATTCGGATAAAGCACCACTTAAAATGACACACTGTCGTCGGTTTGATAGGTAGCTAGAAAACCATTTGATCACATGATCAGAACAACCAATTCTAGATAGTTTGTAGAGAAGTCCCCTGTGCCAGACTCTGTCAAATGCTTTACTGATGTTGCAGAAGACAACTCTTACTTCTTTCCCTGCGTCAAAAGCTTCACAAAAGGCATGGCAAGTATATAAAAGTTGAAAGGTTGTGCTGTCGCCTGGAATGAAGCCTGACTGAAATGAGGTCAATATATCGTTCTCCCGAATATAGTTAAAGAGGTGCTTATGAACACAGCGCTCCATTGTTTTTCCAACAGTAGAGATGGGTTCGAGGGTGACGATTTGTCATCATTTTTATGAATAGGGGTAAGATAGCCATCTTTCCAAGGCGATGGAAAGTATCCTTGTCGCAAGGATCTGTTAAAGAGAATAGAGTGGGGTTTAGAGAGGATAGGTGCTCCTTCCTTTAGGAGACAGGGGCTAACATGATTTGGACCATGTGCTTTGTTACGATCTAGATTCTCAAGAACGTCTTTTACATCTTGCACTGATATGGTTATTGAGTCTGTTTTGTCCGTGAATAGGTCTAGATCGGGCAGTTGCTTATTCTGATCATTTATTAGAGTTTGTGAAGAAAAATAGTCATTCAGCATATTCGCCTAATCAATCTCTGTTTCAGCACTTACTCCATTGAATAGAAGTGTAGGTATTTTTGTAGAACTTTTGTTTAAATTTAGCAATTGCTTTGAGGATTTCCAAAACAGTTTGCAAACATATGTTGTGGGTACTCATTAGAAGTGTCTGCGCAAGGCGCTTCTAATGAGAACCCACTACACATGTTTCAATTCTTTACCACTTTTATTGACTATAATTCTAGAATGACAGAAATAGACAGGTTTAATTTCATTTAAAATAGAACGTGAGAAGAATATGTTTCTAAAAATAGAATTTTCCGATCTTTCCGATCGTCAGTCAGAAAAGGCAAAAGTAAATGAAGATCGGTTATAATCGATCATCAGTGGCAACAGTACAGGCAAATGCTATTCTGAATACCTTCAAATAAATGTGATTTTCGTATAATCCTAACCTTTTAAAATCTCCTCTCACGATGGAAGCATTACTGAAAGATATCGAGAGACAGTACTTGCTTAGAATCGGGTTCAGACAGCTGATTTATTTTCTTGTACACCCTGGTCATAGACTGATCGATTGAGTTGAGGTTTTATGGCACAATCAACCCTAAGGGTAATCCTAAATCCGGTCAGTTTTTCTAACCATATTTTTCCTGACAGGCTCCTCTAAGCGGTCAACAAGTACTTGTGCATTTCTTTTTGAAAAAAAACAACAACAACAACAAAAAAAAAAAAAAAAAAAAAAAAAACTCATCGAAGGCACTGACAGAAAATAAAAGATACAGCTCCTCGTCAGATATATATATATATATATATATATATATATATATATATATATATATATATATATATATATATATATATATATATATATATATATATATATATATATATATATATATATATATATATATATATATACTTTCAAGGTAAAAACGCACACACAGACAGCGCGTGTCCAAACTACAGTCATCAGAACTTGTTTATTGATTTACAAAATCATTTTATACTGTACAATTAATCGGCTCATAACAAAGGTCATTACATTTGTATCACAATATGCTGTTTTGCAGGCTGCTCTGAATGAATATTATTTGCATAATACCTTTTCCCATGCTGCGGCTGATACATATTGATCGCATACTGACTAACTGATACAAAGCGCACGTCGTTCAAAAAACATTTTATTGGTATAGGGACAATATGATAATCAGTAGGACGCTAATACCAAGGCTAATACAAAAAAAAAAAAAAAAAAAACTGACAACTGCCCGTCTTGAATCAGTGGGAGGGAGAGATTGACCGTGGACAATAGTTCATATTTCATGTGCAATCTCTATGAAAGAATATTGCAGAGGCCGGCGGGGAACGACCCCGCGACCCCCAAGTCATCAGTCGGATGCTTATTCGACTGAGCCACCGGGGCCGACCTGGTCTATATTACAAGTCCATGCCATATATTCCTCCCGTTACCTCCCCCATCCCCCATCCCCCCCATCCTCTATAATATATAGTAACAAGAAATACGCCTAACAGCGTTATAGACAGGTTTCTCCAATGAAGAATTATGGTAACATATCTGAAAAAAAAAAAAAAAAAAAATAACCAAAAGGTAAACCTCGGACGACGCCCGACGCCCGCCCGCCCGCCTGGACATCGCTTCTTTTAAGGACGGAGTTTTCCCGTGAAAAACTCGTCCAAAAATGGGGTTTACATTATTAGGATGATGCTCCGAACTTTGCAATTCAATTTGTTGACTATTCTTAACAACTTTTATTGTATAATGTGTCTTAACGTTTGCTCTTTTGCACCTTTTTTGTGTCGGTTATTGCAACTGTCTTGTTGTGTCATGTCATCGTTTTATCCCCATCTCTTTTTGGATGACTCGAGAAAAGTGTGCTTCGTGATAACCTTTCCTAGATAACTTCATTAACATTTTATAGTGCATACTAACCAAAAGTGTTCCCCATACTACATGGTGAAATGTTTTAGTTTACACAGCATTAGATAAGAGGGTGATCAAGATTTTTGTTTCGTTAGTGTATGTCACTGTCACTAATATTTGTGCGAGACACAAGTAAAGACTATGACCAAGTTGTCTAAAGTTGAGTGTTATATAGTACGATATTCGTGCAATATTTTCAGCGACACGAAGCGAGGGCATCCGATTGTCGGATGAGGATCGAGGATAAAGCATATGTTCTTAATATTTAGTTGACTTTCATTGCCACTAATGAGTAAATGACTTGTCGTTTTAGCGCTTTCATCAATTAAATGTTTCAGTAAATTGCAACACAAATGGTGTTCAGACGTTCTACGTTTACGAAACAGTAAAGACATTTAGAGTAAACTATTAGAACGGTCATTAAAACATAATACAGTCAAACTTCAATAGCCCGAACATCTTTGGAACGATGGAAACTTGTTCCAGACATGGATAGTTCGAGCCACTGAGGGTTAATCATAACGCCAGGGCAGGAAGCCAATAGCGATAATTTAAGGAAATCTTTTCGATCTTTTACACAATAATGGTATGTTTAGTGAGTACACACAACATACAATTTCATGATAAAATTTAAGAAAATGTTACCCAAATATTTGTTTCCTTACAGAAGAATTCCGTACGGACTCAAAAACTAGTTTGAATTAGCCATGGTAAACGAGCCATCGGTGTACGAATCATCGACGTTTTACTGTACATTTATAATACTTCTACTACCACCTTTGCTGCTACATAAATCATAATAATAAAGATAATAACAGAAATCTATAATACTAAATAAATAAAGGAGCCAATAAAATGAAAAGATGGCGAAGATTTGCTGAATTATTTTGACACTCAGTTTTCACAATATTGGCGTTATTGATAATGTCGATATGAGAATTGTTTATTTTTACGTATTGTGATTTTCAGGGTTTGGACCATTTCCGCATTTTAAATTCTCCCAACTATTTTCTCAGAAAAGATGCAGCGATTGGTCATTTTTTTTTTTGGTAAACAACAGCTCACATGGTAAAGCGACTTCGATTGGTCGCGCTAATAATGAGTCGAGTCGTTTCGGTCCTGGGTTGTGTCAGACTTTGTTTTTTTTGAAGTAAGTCCATTTGGGCTAATACGCCGGGCGCTTCAAAAAACTGCCACCTGATATCGACCCGCGCCTAAAACTACACAACCACAAAACAACTGTGATTCGGTTCCTTCCTGAACGAGTGTGACATGAATGAAGTAATCGAACTCAACCAAACACAAGGTTAAAGCGTTCATATCTGAATTCAACATGACTGTTTCTGCGAAAGGTGAGAAATAAGCACTGCGTGACTAGCACTTGGAGATTTTATAAGCACTTTGTCTATTTGCAGCTGTACAGTGCCATTATATGCCCATCCCAAAGTAGCACCTCCAATTTACCACCTATAAATGTTTACGTGCACATTGTAAATAAATCGGACGTCATCTAAGCATAGACGGGCGCGTATTTATATGACTGAACGTTCGTTATTTTCCGCGTGGCGTAAAAGTCAATATATACATTGCAGTGATGCTTCTGTAAACGACAAAGCTGTGAACCGAACGAAAGAACAAAGTTCGAGAACGTAATGGCATACGTAATTAAGAAGCTTCCTTTCTTTTCGGGAAAATCCATTTATTTCAAACTGCATAGAAAAATCTACCCAATAATATTTTAATTTTGGTCAGTTATTACTGTCCTCTGTGATCAATATAGATGAATTGTTGTATAAACAGGCTACATCGTACTCACTCTTCGAACCATCTCAAACACCTCTGGGTCAATCCGAACCCAAATTGATCACCATCGGGTTCGAGCTATTGAGGTGCGACTGTTAGCAACCCATCGAGTGCGCAGCCAGACTGATGAAACGGTGAATATCCATGTTAACCTGACTCTCCCCTGGGTAGCCAAGTCATTTTGTTGGGTTTGTCATGCGCTGCCTCATATGGTTAAACCGTCAGGCAGATTAAATCAGCAGGCAGATTACCTACGAATTTACCAGCGCAGTGGCTAAGTTGCTAGAACGTCCGCCTTGCGTTCCGGAGGTAGTGTGCTCGATCCGCTGCCAAGTCATACCAAAGAATTTAAACATGATAATACTGCTCTTTCGCTTAGCGATCAGCATTGAGCAAACGGAAATGGTCGGCCTGTTATAACTTGACTGGGTGGAATGTTACGTTATGTATCTGGCGCGGGATATTTTAGTGAGGCAGCACTGTAAAGGTGAATATTGATCTCCCTGTCATATAAAGACATCGTTGCGATATAACTAAAAGATCGTGACGATGAACACAGGTAGAATTAAATAATTATAAAAAAAATAATAACCTTCGAACTTTTCTTTCAGATTGCAATCTGTTCGTTGAATCAAAATATAAGTATAATACCCGCGCTTGCGCGGGTCCTTTTCTAGTAATAATAAATGAAACAAAACAAATCGTTTAACAGTGCATATCACTTCACTTATTTTCACCCTCCATCGATCCCGTTTCACACCGATATAAAATATTCTGTCTGCGTAAGCATTCTTTCTTTGCTGAGAGAAGCTAGAATTTCCATTATTTGTAGGACAATTATGCATGCTTGATTCCTGATCATATGGACCTCGTCAAGCAAAAAAGTGCCTTCAAGCATGCGCAATATGTGCGGATTCACATCATCCTGAGCTTGCGCAAGCTCTCCGTTGAAACATTCTACAGCCCGTGATCAGACTGCGCGGATATTTTGCATGGAGCGGCCTAATTATTTTGTTATCCTGTACTGCAGATATTGTTTCCAAACAAGTTCAATTCGTTATTAAACACAAGAGAATAGCTGCTTTATTGAAGCGCAGACATTTTATAAAGAGAAACAATGACATTGCGGTTCAACAAAGATCAGGCAATAAATACTCTAAGGTTGTTGCACTTACATCGGTGAATATTGCCCTGAGTTGGAATAGCAAACGACGTGAGCATGCGAGGGGGCAATATTCACCAATATCGGTAACCATTTTATTATATAGCTATAAATACGAGGGGTGTTCTAAAAGAATTGCTTATTTTGACAGGGAACGTTCAAAGTGAATGTTATCACAAATTTCTTTACTTCAAGCCCTCAAAAGTATCCCAATTAGTTTAAATATATTTTATTTGCATTCTTCAATACAACATAGATACTCACAAGACATGAAATAAAAACAGGATTAGAATGGAAGCATATAAATACTTATAAGATTCTTCTCCTGTAATATATATTTATCAGCTGTTGATTTGATGGCAGTAGATAGCCTAAGACAAAATTCTACACATTTATTATACATAAGAAGATATTGCTAAATGATAAATATTATATTTCAGTATATATATGTCCCCATTACTATAAATGCATAATTTTAGTCGATGAATCCATTTCCGGAATGCGTCACCGTACGTAGATTAAGGTATACTGGTAAGGTACACGGCAGATCCAAGTGCCTGGACCGGTATCTCCGTCCAACAAGTAAGGTTTTCAAAATTACGGAAAAAGGAAGAAGTCACAAGGGGCAAGGTCAGGTGAATAAGGAAGGAGTGGTAAAACAATGGCAGACTATGGGCGGGGACATTTTCTTGTAGGTCGGACATGTTTGAAACCCGTGATATTGATAGCATATTGTCCACTTCTTCAATACCAAATCTTTGTAGTATTTTCCAGTAACGCTTTTGCCCTTTCTCACAGGCATCTCCAGAGAGGAAGATTGCACATAAAACATTCTTTGCAAAACGTGCGTTAAGCAATTACTGGTCTTTTGCTGCTATGTGCGGCCCATATTGTTTCCTAACAGGTTCAAACTAATGATCCTATGTTTCATTGACAGTGACTTAATCTGCAGATTTCTTTAGTTCGGAAATGTTTTGAGCAATTGTTTGACTAAAAGTCAACAAGTGAGGCACCCAGCTGGCTGAAATCTTCCTACATTTAATATATATTTTGAGAATGTAATGAACTTGATAGTGAGATTTCAACTATTCGTGCTACATGTATATCACATACTGTATACCTAACATCTCTTTCAACAATTCCATTTACTTTTGAAACAATTTCGCCACAAGATGCAGCCTTTCTGATTCTGGTGCAGGTTTGATCAACTCTAGCCTAAAATCAAATTTGTTCTGACAGCTACGAACCGTGTCAGAAGACACAGTAGTAGATCCGCAATATATATATATATATATATATATATATATATATATATATATATAATATATATATATATATATATATTCTTTAAAGATTAGAGCGAGCGTTTTATGTAGGCCTGTATTTTAGCAACCATTTTTACAACAGTAATCCATGACAGCGTGTAATTCAAATGGCAAATTATCTGTCTCGATACAATTTATGGGGACATGTACATAAGTAGATAGGCGTGACGCCCTATACTACTTACATACCATTGTGTTGGGTATTGAATAGCGCTATACAGGTATGTATTGATTTGTTTCAAGTTGCACCTGGCTTTCGAGCAACGACAAAAAAGCAACTCGTTTGGAAACTTCCTCGTATGTTGTCTCATTTTCAGTTGTTTTGTAGCCTCAAAAAGTATTTTTATTGTCTACAATTCAGAACCTGAGCAAATGCATGACTAATTTTGGCGCGACTTCATTTCCACTGTCGGGAATCAAACTCCGTGGTAGCTACTATTTGTGCTTACGTCACACAATCGGAAGTTTCTTTGTATTGAGGTTTTATGGTCCAGTCAACCCGATGGGGTCATGTCGAGCGCGGTCAGTTTACCTAACCACATGTATACTGGGCAGACTTAGTCCTCTAAGCGGTTAACCAGTATTGTGCACATTCTTTCGCCAGAAACTGACAACTGCCCTTCTTGAATCAGCGGAAGGGAAAGAATGACCGTAGTCAATCTCCACGAAAGAATGTTGCTGACCTCGCTCGGGGTTGAACCCGCGACCTCCTGCTCTCCAGTCGGTCGGCGCATCCAACTGAGCCACCGAGGCCGGCACAATCGGAAGCTAAGGGATCGAAAGAAATACATCCTATAGTTTCCTTGCAGTGCCGAATCATGTAGTAAGATATCCAAGTCCAAGTATTTATTTATTTATTTATTTATTTATACTGGTGAGCCTAAATTGCTGACCTCGCTCGGGGTTGAACCCGCGACCTCCTGGTCTCCAGTCGGACGGCGCATCCAACTAAGCCACCGAGGCCGGCACAATCGGAAGTGTTGCCGGATAGGATTTATGTTAGGAAAACAGGTGTTTCCATTTCGCGCTTTATTGCATTCCAACCGAAAATTTTGACACATACCTCAGTTGGTGGCGCATAAATTTCTCTTTCTTTAGCTTCTCTCATTATCTGCGTGCTTACCAGAACACTTGGGATAAAAACCCGAAAAACTGACTGGTAGCGAACACGGACAACTACGATCTTGTAACAAAAACCTATTTTATTGCAACCCAACTGGAAATTAAAATTAAAACAAGCTCCGCCCGGATGCTTAATTATAAGTTAATCATATCTACATGTATTCCTTTGGCGCGGACGAAAACTTGTTTTGGGGTGTATGAAAGAGAAACACAAAAGAAACGTTATCTACCACGGACGCGAAAAACATGGTAGCTTCCACGTTGAATATGAAGAGTCGATTTTGCTTTTTTAAAATTAAATTAATACAATTTGGCTTTTCCTTCCAGAAGATTATACAAGCTAAGGAATCGAAAAAAATACATCCTATAGTTTCCTTGCAGTGCCGAATCATGTAGTAAGATATCCAAGTCCAAGTATTTATTTATTTATTTATTTATTTATACTGGTGAGCCTAAATTAAGAGAAACTATACACTGCCAAACATGGTAGTCTATGCAGCAGGCAAAAATCTGAGCATCCCAATATCATTTGGACAGGAAGTGGTTAATCAGTACCGAAATCGCAGGCATTACATATGAATCCGGTGACGGGAGAAAACATCCTCCAGTTTGTGACAAGACCCACCCCTTACAATGTACGGAAAACGCATGTCGTTCAAAAAACTTTTTATTGGTATAGGGACAATATGATAATCTGTAGGACGCTAATACCAAGGCTAATACGAGGCGTTTCCTCCTATAAAAGATAATTATATGTCACTAAGATCTAGAAGATATATAGAGCCTGGCCCTCAGATAACCTTTAATCCAGTTGTTTGCGTCGAGATGGTTTGAGTAAGTATTTACTTTAGTATCTGTAATGCGTAGCAAATACCACTTTTAGATGTTGACACACTCTGGCACACCAGTCTATCGTCCTTTTTGTGTCCTTGTGCGCTAGAGAGTCACGCGGTTGAGAACAGGCTCTGTAATAACGATTCTGCATTAAATATCTATGCCTTCAGCCAGTAAGGGAACAATGGATACATGTTGTGGACCAAATAGGTACTCGACTTTCTAATCGCGTGTTTTTCATGCCAAAGATGTTTCATGCTGGTTTTCGTAAGCTGAGTGTTCGGTGATTATCAGTAAGCAATTTCAATTTTATGCAGGTACTTGACAAAGGTGTTGGGAATCGGCCAGTATTTCATAGTCGATCATCGGTTTTGTAAAACTGATTGATCACCGATTAATAATCGACGTCACTCTTAATTCAGGTACTTATTCATTGCTTCAGATGGGATAATATTTTTCTTATTTCTCCATTAAAAAATATATGTTGGTTTAAACTTTATTTTGATTGCTTCTAATACAACATAATTTACAACAATACAATATTTTCCTGGATCTGACTGTAAGCCTTAGCTTGTCTGAAAGTCATCTCCTGTTAATAAAGGCATATACTTTCATAGATGTTATGAGTGGCCGAGCCTTTTGACATATTTGATCATAAACAATTAAACCAAAAGCTTAATAACTTATATGCATGTATGTAAACCATTACATACATACATACGCACGTACGTATATACATACTTACGCACGCATGTACATGCGTATGTACATACATACACACATACATATATGCATACATACAGGCACCCATTCAGGCACATACACAAACCCATGCATACACTTATGCGTGTACGCGCACATACATCAAACATGCAGAGAGAGAGAGAGAGAGAGAGAGAGAGAGAGAGAGAGAGAGAGAGAGAGAGAGAGAGAGAGAGAGAGAGATGTTCCATGACTCCATAAGTTGATTCTTTCAATGTTACCTTTATATCATAGGAAACGTTTCGCCTTGAATATGAATTCTTGAACGTGGCAAAACATGGTTTCATTATCTTCATCAGTGGCTGTTACTTTACCGTGAAGCAATTCTTGAACAGAATGCGTGTGCAAATAGCCAGAAAGGTATTCCTGACGTTGGCATATCTGGGACAGTGGAAAAAAAATGGTAACAGCTTTCAAATGCACCGCATGCACAAGATGGGCTTGGAACAATATTTTTAGAATATAAATGTGAATTGAGTGAGCTACACCCCATGCGCAATCTTGCGTGTACAATTTGGCCAATTCTAGATCCAGCATTATAGTACTTAGGAGGAAGTCTTCTGTGTCTATTGAGGCAATATTTAAATGCTGTGACAGTGTTTGCATCTTTTATATCTTGGGGCAAGCTATTCCAAGCTCTTATAGTGGAAGGGAAAAAGGAGTTAGTACGAGCGCGAATAGATTGTATATCGTTTGCGTTTCTTAGGCTATAGGGGTTACTATCGCCAACAAGTGAGGGCACAAGATCAGACAGGTAATCAGGGGTGAGCCCATTAACAATCTTATAAAATATAACTAACTTGTGTTTTGTGCGTCTTTCTTGTAGTGTTTCCCATCCGAGCTCTGCAAGAAGTTTTTCAATACTACAGAGTTTAGTCGCCCCGCTTACTATACGACCTGCTTCGTTGTGTATTGATTTTAATTGTTTTTGCATTCGGTGGAGCAATTGTCCCAAACACTATCACTATATTCGAGTAGGGGGCGTATGAAGCCTATATAGATTTTTTCTAGTGCAATCCTATTTATTTTAAATTTTAGAGCACGGAGGAGGTTTAATCTTAACCATGCTGATTCAGTAATTTTGGCAATATCATGGTTCTGTCCATGAAAATGTAACTCCGAGATGTTTATGACTAGTAGATTCTGAAATGACTATATCGTTCATTAAAAGTTGCGGATGTAAAACAGGATTTTGTTTTAAAGATATTAAAAGAGACATGGTTTTCCTTGCATTAAGATCAACCAGCCAATCAACCAGATTGAAATAATGTGCCCACATCAAGATTCATAGTAATGGCCGCTGTCTGAGGGTTTTCTACAATGATATACAAACTGGTATCATTGGCAAAAAGACGTATTTAGGAATTTATGTTTTTGACAATATCATTTATAAAGAT